>JAOTAY010000001.1:18517463-18569136 GCA_025629805.1 Erythroxylum baracoense
CTCAAAATAGAGTAGACATTAATTCCATGCTCTATGTCTAATCGGAACATTATATGATGAAAGGATTGAATTATACGAAAAAAATCATGCACGGAGAGATTAGTCAGAAACACTTTGACATTTCTAAATATTTGGGTGGTCATGATGCGTTACTAGACGTCAATCTTGATCTATGATTATAAATTGTTTAATTAGAGAATTAAAGATAAATTAAACGGAGTTTTAATTTATCTAATTATAATTATGAATTAGAATTAGAATTTATAATCATTGCCAACATATTTGAGAACCTAATGGATCTCACATATAGAATGGGTTGAAGAGAGCAAAGTTAATTTAATCAAGTTAGACTTTATTGTAAAGTTTGAGAAACTTTATGATTAAATATGAGATATTTAATAAATAAGGATCAATATGAGAAATTGATTCTTATATGGGCATAATTGGTATTTAATTAGAATTATTTGTAATTCTAATTAAAGTTTAATTAAAATTATAATTTAATTTTAATTAAATTACTAAAACGTCCAAAGCTTATTATAAATAGGCTTAAACTCTATGGAGCTAACACTTCTTGCTTAACCCTCTCTGTAAGAGTTACAAAGTTCTCTCAACTCATTCTGTGGATACCATTAGAGACCGGACATTTGTGCGACTATGGTGGTTGAAACGGATCGGTTTCGAGAACGGTTCAAAGGTAAGACAAGATAAATATCAAGCTTCGGAATAAGGTACAATTTAAGTTTTCGCTTTATTATGATTTGTGTTGATCATTTTATAGAATTAAATAGATCTTAGTTTTCGGGAAATCAAAAGTTACGAAAAAGTTTCGTGATTATTCTATTATAGTCGGGATCGGATCCTAACCTGGTTTCTCATCACGTACGCTATCATGTCTAGAAATGAAATTCTATGTTCTGTTTTGAAGAAGAGAAGACGACGCGTTCCCTCAGTTTTGAAGAACAAAACACAGCGTCTCCTATTGAAATGTCATGTTTTGTTAACGCAACTCTCCTCCCTTAAACGCAGCGTATGCAGAGGATCTCGACGTAGCATTAAAAACAGACGCAGCTTTCTTCCCTTTTCTTACATACAACCCTAGTCTGCCAAATCTCCCATCTTCTTCAGTCATACAATCCCTAATCTCTCCTTTGCCAAATCTCCCATCTTCTTCAATCATACAATCCCTAATCTCTCATCTACCAAATCTCCCATCTCCTTCAATCTATAGCGTTATTGGTCTTCTTCTTTAGTGAATAAAAATCTAAGAGGGTAGGAACGATTTTCTACCACTCCTAAGAATTGAGGATCAACGCCACTGTCGCTGTGAATGAAAGGTAACATCTGTTGTATCTTTATCATTTCTTCCATTTGAGTGCAGCTATGAGATAATGATATGGAGTGAAATGTTTTGATTTTCCCTTCTTCATACCCTCATCTGTTGTATCTTCAATTTGATTTTGAATGTGAATGGAAGTTGAATTCGTGAATGCCTATAATTTGTTTGACCACGGGAGTTGAATTCGATGATTAGTGTGAGCATGGAATGTGAATGTGAGATGATTCAGAAGTTATTGGATTTTATACCAAATTATGCTAGTGTATTGGTATTGGAAGCAGAGATGTGAGATGGTTTCAGCCTCAGAGAAACAAAAACTACATTGAGTATTATTGAAGCCTATAATTCTATCCTTGGTTTTCAGTTTGTCGTCAGTTACTAGCCATATTATGAATAGGGGTTTAGGTTGTTTTTTCAATCCTATGATTTTGTATTGCACCTCTCTTGTGCATGCTATGTTCTTAATGAATTTAAATGGGGCAGGAGTAGTAAGGTGTATGTTTGACAGAGATATTGTGTTTTCCAGAAGTGTTATTGTGTCAACTGTATACCTTTCTATATACTTCTTGTAAAGGCCAGGAGTAGAATTTTTGGTGAATGGTGAGATGTTCCTATCTTATTAATTATTGTCACTCACCCTAATTCTAAAGTGACTTGTTTAAGGAATATTTGGTGCTTTTCAATGAAAACTTGATTTGGGTCTCGCTTATATCTTACTACGTCCATATTGTGATGACTTCAATATAAGTCAAAATTCTCAATCCAATCAGAGACTAATTTTGACTGCGATTGAATAGGGAACTAACCAAGTCAATTCTAAGTTCTGCTTGAATTGTTATTGTCCCCATTTTATAATAGAACAGCTGTAACTATGTGATTTTTAAGACCTATTGGAGTGATATCACTACATTTTTTTATTACAAACAGCTTGAGGGTTTTTAGTTCTTGTTCCAAACTTTTGGGGTGATTTCTATACCAATTATTGCTTTTCAAATCCTTAATGTTTTGTTCTAGCTACCAAATGTTACAACATATTTATGAACATTAAATATTGTTAACATGGTTTGAAGTGATCCTACATGATATCAAGTCTTTCAACATTGTTAATAATTCATTTTGCTCAATATTTTTTAGTTTCGAGCATGTTTTGGATTCATAGCTTTCTATACACTATTCAAATTGATTATGAGCATATTTGAGCTGTAAATTTATTGTGCCTTAAATTGATATTGTTTAAGGAAGAAAGGCTCAGAAAAATGCAACGAAGGTTAGGGGTACCCTTTGATAGTTCACTTCTAGAGCATAAAGTGAAATTCTTATACCACTTCTGAAAGTAGTTTACCTATGATAGACCAAGTAATATGATTGAAATAAGCATATATGAATGATATGTCATCTATATGAGTATATTGTTTCCATATATGAATGATACATCTATATGAGCATATTATTGTTTCCATAGATGTGATATGTGATATCCTCAAAAGATGGAGGTTTTCTTGCATATATATGAACATATATGAATGATATGTCTGTGGAGATTTTTGATATACTGTTTCCACTCCTGAAAAGACACTATTCGAGATTGTTGACATATTGTTTCGACTTTTGATTAGAAGAACTAAAAGTACTAATATAAATTTGCAGTAACTATCTAAAGATATGGACATGACTTTTTCAATAACACTACATTAAATTTAAATAATGATGATCTGATGTGTTATTGTGGTTTAAGAGCTTTGTTAAGAACTTCATGGAGCTGTTTTAATGAGTGTAATTAATATTTTATAAGCTTATGAACAATTAAGTGTTCATATGGCCTCATCATGAACAATTAAATATAAAAATGATATCACAATAAACAATTGAAGCAATATGTACAATTTTCATTATATATAAAAGTGATAATACCAGTAAAGTGATTACATCACAACATGTTTCTATATAAAAGTTATGTTATCTATCCGTCTATATACACAACATTAATGTAAATTCTGCGAGTCAACCACATTGCTTCTCACATTTGCACTTGAATGAGAAGGTTAATCATGTATTGGTTGATTCATTGATGATCTCCGTCCCATTGTTTTAGTTTGTAACTGTTAAGAAGTTATGCTAGGTTGTCCTTTGAACCTCAGACCTCTTAGTTCGAAAGACAATTTGAATGAATGTGGATCAACTTCTCTAAACTTCGGTTTACGACAATGCGAAGAGCTACCAACCTACAAATAAACATGTCATTAATAGTATTCAATCTTGAAAGTAATTAATAAAGGTTGATTATGTAAATACTCATAATATTGCTTTGTTGACTTGCTACAACAACATGTTCAGCTTGTGAGGAGATATCGGGGATGACCTAATAAATATGAATCAAATATTTTCAGAAATGATCATTAGATATATGAAGCAATACATACTAATCAAAGAATGTGTCATACATGTGGAGATTATTGCTGGTTGAGTTAATGAATGATTGTTACATTTTTTAACAATGGGACCAGAATTGCCACATTTTCCACATTTTTGTACTTCCCTTTTTAGTAGATTTGCTTGGATTTCTCAACTTAATAGGCTCATTTACTCCTTTCATTCTATTTGTTTTAGCTCTTCCAAGCGTAACTCTTTTGGCTAGGGGATTTGTTAGTTCTTCATTAACTGTAGGTCAGAAAATTGGACCTCTAATAAGTTGTAAGACATGCTCATACACTATCATGAATTTAGACTTCTTGTAGCACTCATCCACATACACCTACGACTGTTGTTTCAAATGGTGAACAACACTTACAACATGCCTATAAGGATATCTATATAGCTCCCATGCCCGACAACTATATAATTGGTGTCTCCCAATTCTCATAATATGCTTGGCATCACCTTTGGAAACTTTATATGCTTCATCACCATTCCAAGCAATTCTCCACTTCATAACATCTTTCTTATTCTTTTATAATTTCTTCACAACCCTAGGTGTAACTTCTAACTTCTAGCTTCCAGCTATGTATAAATTGTCTCCTATCTACATGCCTCTTCATCACCATTATTCTAATTGTTTCTAGCATGCTTATAATTGGCCTATCTCTAGCTGGTAAGATCCATCCATTGAATGTTTCACTCATGTTGTTCTCAACAGCTAGACATTTAGATTCAAAGGATTGGTAACATTGTGCCCATCTCTCGTTCAGATATTAGAGCAATGATGATGCACATCCAGGTGTGATTTTATCCAATATTTTCAATTGCTTGTTAAAATCTTCTACTTTCGTTGACCAAACATAATTCCAAAATTGCTTTGGAAAATCTTTTCCTTTCTAATTCATACGCCAATTATGGTATATGTACCTTGCACACATACGATGAGTGACATATGGTATTGTCTCTTCCACTGCTCTAATCAATCCCTATAAAAATAGAATATATTAAGTTAATATATAATTGATGCAATATAATAGGCTCATTAATCAAAGAACTACAAATATCTTTTGCATATTTGATATTATTGTTAGTCCGTCACCACTACCAAGCTCGAAGTTTGAAGCCAACAAAATCATGAACTAGGTCCACAAATCAGTGCTCTCTACCTCGACAACTACCCAAGCCAACGGATATATACCTCCATCCCTATCCCTCCCAACTACACTCAACAGTTGACTTTAAAATTTAGTCTTTAAAAAACAGCCATCAAAGCCAAAGATTGGCCTTAAATGCCTCCATCCTCTTTTCATTGCATCAAAGCATATGTATAATCTTTTGAACTACAAAAAAGAGATAAAGATGTATGAATTAATGAATAAACTTAATAAATAAATAAATGTTTTAATTATCATTGTCAATAACATGTAAAACTTAATTTTGCATACCTGTAACAACTTAGTTTCTTGATTTCTAGCTAGTTTTAACTCAATTTTTAATCTAGGATTACCATTCCTCAACTCATAAGCGTATCCTTTTAGCTTCTTATATTCATTCACATAATCGCTTGCCCTCTCTTTTCTCAATCTCCTCTTGGCAGCTCTACACATACTTGAGTTGACATATATATTGAGCTTTTCTTTTAATTATTAAGACAATAGTTGACTATTAGGCATATTGGTCAACCAATATATAAACCAATGTTACTACAATTTGATAATTTTAACTTATATTCGTTGACCACTTACCCATATTGGTTAACCAATCACCCCAAAAACAAGATTTTAACAACTTCAAATTGTTAAACTCAATTTTTTAAAAGCAATTATAATTTAAACACTTCCTAAAATGTTTCCTAGAGAGTTTTTTGAAAGATCAAGAAGCTTTTTATTAAAATCAAAAACTTAAATGCCTCTTAATAAATGAAAAGACTCATGCAATAAAATGAAAATATTTATTTATGGGGAGCCTTTTATAACATCAAAGTGACTAAATGAGATTACAATTAACATTACAAACTAAAGAATGATCTTTATGTTCCTTGTTCTTCTTTTGTTTTTAACTTGGTCTTTAGTTTATAACTTCCAAACTTCATCTCTTCTTTTATCAACTTTATGAACTATCATCTTAAGTTTGTAACTACATCTTGTTCTCGTATCTATTCTTATGAAATAATTAACCCACTAGTAGTAACTATGTTTTATTATCATTGGATTAGAACCTCCCTTGGTTCAACAATCTCCCTCTTTTTTATAATGACAACATTTTTATGATTTTAGAGAACAATAATAAAACTAAGTATATATACAGACAACTATCTATATCAATATAAGGATTAGCTCTCACTTAATTAGTGTAAAATTCAATTCAATATCAAGAATAAAAGAACTATTCAAAAAGTTATCCACACACATAGGTAAAGGAAATTTAGTCAAGCATAAAACTATCACAATATAAAAGTCACCCATATACAAAAGTCACTCCCATTGAATGTCATCATTACCCCTAAATCTAATATCACCAATTTTTCTTCCCCTTTTTAGAATCATCAAAAAGAAATCAATTACTTAAAAATGAAAAAAATAAAAATATTGCTAAGATTGATAAAACTTTCTCAATAAAGAGTGCTATTAAATATTTAAATGTCAAAAAGTTAATTTTTGTTGAAGAATCCCTAATTATATATTATGCATAAGTTGAAAAAATTCAATAAAAGCAAAAGAGATTGGATGTTTAAATTGTAAAAAAATATAAATGCAATATGTAAACACTAATTTCATAAAGAAGTGTATAATTTTGAAAGTCCCAAAAAATTTCAAAAATAGTAATATGAAAAAATGCCCAAAAATGCTAAAATTGAACACAATCAAAGATAGATTGATATAGTTTAACGAGAAACAACCTTGACTCCTTTTATTATTTAACTATAAATGCATCAATTTAAAAAGATAACTCTCAATTAAGAAAGTTTTTGAAAATCTCCAAGTTTAAAATCCAAAAATAAAAAAATTTCAATTTGATGCAACCTAAAGAGATTTTTATGAATTAGGGGATAGTGATTTTCAAAAGGCTTGTCTAAGATTTTAGAAGATATAAACAACAAAGATGAAAAATAGAAGAAAAAAGAGAGCTTTAATTATGAAGACTAATAAGCCATACAACTTCACTGGTTGACCACTGTGTGTGGTCGTACATACTTATTCACCAACTAGGGTATAAACTCACTAGAATGAAAAAAATTTTAGGAAATGGGGCATCGATCGACCACTCAAAAACATTGGTTGACCATTTTTTCTAAATGTTTGACCAAAGGAGCTACCAAACTCCTTAAAAACTAATTACAATGAAAGTTTTATTAGGAAAAGGGGACATTGATTGACTAGTCAAAGACATTGGTCAACCATTGTGAGTAAGTGGACTACCGAGACTTCAACAAATGATGGACAAACTCACTATATGGGGGATTTTGAGTGTTTCTGATAATATTATTCGACCACACTATGATGGTGGTTGACCAATATAACCTGAAAATTTGCAAATCAAACCCAAATCTCAAATTAAAACATTAAAACACTTAATAATTCATGAAAATGCCAATCAAGGATAATTACAGGCATTAAAAGAGACTTTTATAACATTGTAACATATCTAATTCTCTCATAATATCATCATTCATTAGTTTAGTGAGACTATATCTCAATCGGTCTAGTATATTAACAAATTTTGACTCAATATCCCTATCTGCATATAATATCTACGTTTAGGTCTATAATATACCAAAAATATGATCAATTCCTCATTCATAGTGCAAAAATTAAACATTCATCACTAAGGATTAAGACTCAAATTGACACATAAATGCAAGATGTATTATGAACTAATAATTACCTCTTATTAAACATCATGTATGATATTATTTGAATGAAGATTCTTCCTAAATTTTCAATTAATTGGAAGTATCTTATCCTTCTTACTATCCTTAATTTGTTCAACAATTGGCTCTTTTAAAAAGATTGTTCATTCTTGTTCTCTTTAAAGGCTAATTTCTTCATATTATACACAAACATTTTAAATACTTTTTTGATATATGAAGGTTAGATTCATCAATATAAAAAATATATATAAACTCTTCAAAAATAATACTACCATCTCTACTATATGTCATTTGCTCTTTAAAAATATCGCAATATATATGTTTTAGGTGCCCTTTGTTTCCTTGATTGCTATGCTCCTTATTTTTAACCCCCACTTTTAAAGTTTTGCTTACCATCATTTATTTCAACATGTCCATACTTACCACAAAATGACGTACCATGTTATATGAATGATGATGATACATAAATTCATTACTTGGTATTCTATGTGTGTATGCATAATAAGGAATATTACTTTGGACAGTAAAAGTGTTGAATGTTTTCAGTGAGATGAGCTACCATGATTATATATATGATACATATTAAATGAAAGCTTGATGCATACTTTTTTAAGATATAAAGGGGCATGAGTGGGTATGCGTGTTATCATAAAAGTTATGCCTATTCTTTCCTTAAATGTATTAAAATCCATGCCAAGATTATGAGTTATATATGAAAGTGTGATACTTGCCCTTAGAACGAGTTCTAATGGATATGGCATGTGTATGCATATGCTTAGATATGTAGGGCCCATAATTGTTTGTTATATTACTAATAGTTATTCGCTATGCAAATATTTTCCCTTTATAAACATGATTTTAAAATTGGCTTCACTTTTATGGTTGTATCATATTCCATACAAAGATGGAAACAAGTCAAGTTAGGCTCGAGCTTGACTTTAAAAATTTTTTTGGACTTGGGCCTAACCTATAACCCGATCAAGCATGAATAAATATATATTTTTATTCTTAAAAATTAAAAATAACGTCATTTCACTTAAAAATTTTGGGCTTTAGGTCTAGTTGAGAGACCGAAGCCTAATATTTTTAAAAAATATTGAGCCATCTTAAAGCCTAATCAACTCTGGTCGGGCCGACTGGGCTAATCTTATCAAGCCTAATTTTATGCTTATTATTAAAAATCTTTTAAGCTCCTAACATTTTTTCTAGTATTTCACTCTCTTTAGCGAATTTGGATGATAAATCATTAAGAATATTGATCTCCTTTTTCAATGTCTGATTTTCATGTTTTAATGTGTCTAATTCATGATTGTCATCAATAATTAAATTTTGAATACTTTAATATTATACAATTCACTTTTCATCTTTTCATTCTCATTTATGCACGCATCCAACAATTTTTGAACTTCTTTGATTTTGGAAGATAATTTCTTCTCTTTCTTACTCGTAATTTCTAAACTTTCAACTACTTCATCAAATGTCAAATTACTTCCACAAACTATAGTAGGATGTTACCTCATCATCATTCATATTTGTAAAGCACATGTGAGCTATCACTCCTTCCGAATGCTTATTTTCATATTCACTTGTGTCATCCCAAGTTGAGGCTTTAACTGCTTTCTTCTTGTTTGTGTCTTTCTTCCCCTTCTTATAGTTTCTTTTTCACGTATCATTACCTTTGATTATAGGACATTGTTTTTAGCTTCCTTGAAGTCCTTTGTTTTAGAGAAATCTTCCTCTTCAAAAACTTATTAAATTTCCTAGTGATAAAGGTGAGGTCTTCATCATCACGTCCACTTGTAGATGTTTGTTCTTCGCAGAATTCCTCCTTTGAGACTTTGAATGCTAAGTCCTTTTTTAGAAGTGTTATTTCTTCTTGTGTCTCTTAGAGACTCAATTTGTATATAAGGAAAGATCCAACAAGTTCCTCTAATAATAGTGTATTAGTGTTGTTAGATCTTTGACTTCTTCTATAGTTGTTACCACGTCTTTAAAAGTGACTTAAGTAACTTTCTTACTATTTCAACATTAGTAGGAGTCTTTCCAAGACTTTTGATAGCGTTAATAATCTAGTGTATATCCTAGATATACTTTTATCATACTTCATTTAAACAATTCATATTGTGTTAGCATACTAGCTTTGCTCTCCTTTACTTGATTTGTTCCCTCATATGCAAGTTCTAAAGTATATCAAATTTCAAAAGCCAATTCACACATAAAGATCATATTGAATTCATTTCTTCCTAATGTACAAAATAAAATGTGTATTACATTATTATTCAAGAAAATTAATCTCTTATCTTGAAGTTCTAATTCTTCCTTTAATTATGTGACCTTTTTGTTATTTAAGATTTTCATAGGTAAAAAGTGGCCATTCGGAATTATTTTTAATAGGTATATACTTTCAAGCATTAAGAAGAATCTCATCCTAGTTTTTCAATAAGTGTAATTGTTTCCATTAAAGAAAGATACTCCACTAATGCTTTGTCTCTTTTGGTTAAATGATGATGATGATACTCCAAAATATATCATTATGATCTTTGTTATATGATTTCATTTGAAATGCTATTCTAATAAACCCGCTCTAATACTTTTTGTTAGTCCCTAATGGCACCTAAGAGGAGATGAATTGGGTGTTTACAAAATTCAACAAATTTTCTAAATATATATAAGAATAAAGAGATTGCTTCAAATAAACTATTCAAGCAATTGAATAATAATTTAAAAGAGGTGGGAAGAGAGAATGCAAACCAATTTATAGTGGATCAATAAACAACTCTTCTCTATATCTTCTCACAAGACTCTTCTTAGAATTTTACTATAATTCTTCTTTCAAGGCAAAAAACAACCTTTGTATAATTTTTTTTTAGCAAAGAGAAATTCTTTTATAATCTTTCTTCGTAATGAAGAGAAACCCCTATGCGACTTGCAACACCCCAAGTACAATAATGCAAATTCTTACAACTCAAAACACCTTACTTTATGATAACTTCAAAAAGTCTCACTCATACAACATGAGACAATGATGCTTAAATGATTTTAAATACTTAGAAATAAGTGTAAAGGACACTCAAATGCTTCTTGATGCTGAAACAAATGCGAAAAGATGTATTTATAGGGTTTTAAGACCCCCTACTAGCCATTGGAGGCAAAACTATTACGACGAATAGTTGTAGAGTAATTGTCGACCAGTATAGCATATTAGTCGACTAGTGCCTTGAATGCATAGATTAACTAGTCATTAAGACATTGGTCGACCACTAGGCATATTGGTTGATCAATATGATCAATGTACAAACTAACGTTACCACAAATTTTTGATACATCAAATTTGAAAACTTTAACCTATATTAAGTGATCACAAATCTATGTAGCCGATCTATTCTTATAAGAACATATTTTTAACAACTTCAAATGTCCAAACTCAATTTGTTGATACAATTATGATTTGAAGATTTCCCAAGATGTTCCTTAAAAATTTTTTGAAAGATTGAGAGGCTTTTTTTATTAAAACCAAAAGCTTCAATGCTTCTTTATAAATAAAAAGACTCCATGTAAGTGAAATGATATACAATGTTTATATGTAGTAAGCCTTTTAAGATATCAAAGTGATTAAATAAGATTACAATTAACATTACAAACTAAAATATGACCTCAATGTTTCTTGTTCTTGACTTGGTCTTCACTTTGTAAGTCAACGAGCTTCATTTCTTCTTTTATCAACTTCATAAACTATCATCTTGAATCTATGATTACGTCTTGTTTTTATACTCCTCATCAAAATGATAAGTCTATTAATAGTAATTATACTTTTTTATCATTAAAATATCTATTAAAACCTTAACCTCTGTTTATCAAAATGTTTTCTTATAAATATTAAGTACTATGAAAAATATCAGTGTCTTTCATCTTAAGATAATATTTTAACACTTAAAATTGTCAAATTTTATGAATTTTTAAATCTAAAGATTTTCTCAAGAATCATAAATGTTATAGAAAATATAATCATCTTTTATCTTAAGTTAAAATTTGTACTTAACATTGTCAAAATTTATGAAATGAACTCTTCTAGTTTCTAAAACTAGCATTATTTTTTGGTAATGGAAAAAATGTTAACATATTTTTTAAGTAACGACAAGAATATCCACTTTACAATGATTACTAGTAAAATTATGAAGTTGATTGAACTATTGTTCTTGGAATAAAATTTTGAAGAATGATTAGATCCAAAAAGAAACAAATTTATTGTTTTGACAAATTCTTTGAAATCTTACTTTTATAAATTTGAAGATACAGTGGAGAAATTTTTTGTCCAAATCAAACAAATATTAGTAGGTAAAAGGAGAATAGTAATTTCACACTGACGCGTTATTCATAAGACATCTATTAGTTTAAATTTGGATAATTATTTATTTTTAAATTATTAAAAGAAAAAGAAAGGATTTTTTTCTTTTCAAATTTTAAGCTCACCTTAATCTCTTGTCTTAAACTAATCTAAAAGAAGTGTAAATCAACTCAAATAACATATTAGAGCTAAAAAAAGGAGCAAACATTTCTCTATATGTTTCTAACGTGCCCAGTTCAAAGTTTAAATTATCATAAAATTAACTAAAGATTAAATAAAATTAAAAATTTTTAAATATGACTCAAAGAAATTGTTTTTATTTATTCAAAAATTTAAAATTTATTTTAAAAATATTATTAAATAAAAAATAATTGCTTTATTTCAATTTATAAAAATTTATTAATTAATAAAAATTAATCGACTGATTCATAAATTGATTAGCTTTTAATATTGAAGTAAATAGAACTAAAAAATTGGACGACTCAAGACTTGAACCGACTCACCGAGTGAATATTTTAATCATTGCTGGCAAGATAACTTTATCTTTTTGTAAAATTAAAAGAATGATCAAGACTCGAGTACTAATATTGAAGTGCAAAGGTAAGTCATTTAAATAAATAGTAACTAATAAAACATCCCAACAAATCCACATTCCAATTCATAATATGCATCATATTTTTGGCAAGCCACAAAGTTTTCTAGGAGATTGGCGAAGAATCAAAACCGAACAAGCTTTGACCTTTGTGCAAGATGGGGGTGGGGTTGTCTAAGAACCTTGGAACTATTAAATTTCAGGTATCTCGCCAAGCATCAACTATAATTACTCCATCACATCTATGCACTGACTAAAGCCACTACTCAGCTTGAATATAGCATCTATGTTTTTATGATATGGTGAAGTCACTTTCTTCTAGTTTATTGGATACTGGGGTTCAATTTTTCGTTAAAAGTGAAGGTCGAAGTAACAACCTGATCCTGAGAACTTCCGGCAGCCTTTTCATTTCCTTCTGTCCATCAGAAGTAAAACATCCCCTAGAATCTCTTTAATAATGTTTCGCTAGATTCACATCCAATACTTCACCGTAAGCTCATAAGCTAGAGGCATTGCAGGGGTGCCCACTGACACAGAACAAACCTCAGAAACGACGATGGTTAACAATTTTTAAAAGAAAAGGAAGGCAAAAGAATTTGCCACACTAAACAAGCACAGCAGTTTACCCAAACCCATTAACTGTCTGTCTTATTCATAAGCATGAACAAGAAATCTCAAATCTTTCCAAGTACCGAATAAGCCATAAACCTACGTAACAAGTGCTGGATTATGGTGAAGTACACGAGGTGTTTTCAAGAGCAAACTAGAATCAGCAATCAACCTTTAGTAAATTGTTGGGAAAGCAACTTGGCGATCTCGGGGGTCCCAACTTTGTCTTTGCCCGCGAGCAAAGACCTCAATTTGTCCTCAGTAAGAAAGTTTTTCTTCATCGCACCAGGGTTCTGCTTGACAAGCAAGTTATTCTCAGAGTCAATTCATCAAACACATGGAAAGACGTAATACAAAACAAAGGAATCAGCTAACAAGCACCAAAGGGCATTAAGAGATGTCACAGAACGCAAGGAGAAGAAGCAAACCTCTCGACTGTTGAGTTTGACGAACTTGGCGAAGAGTTTTGAGAGATCGGAGCGAGGGGGAGGTGGTATGCCGAGGAATTTACCCAAGTTAGAGGAAGAAGATGGAATCTGTCTGTTTTTCAATTGGGCATTCACGACGCTTCCCAGGGGTGAATAGGCTGGTCTCTTCACTAACACTCTTTTCCCAAATTTCCCTGTTCCAATTCTCGCTGCCATATCTCTCTCGCGGCTCTCCTCTTAGGTTTTAGTTTTTATCGTGTTAAAGCAGAGATTTAAAACACCGCGACGCTCGGAACCCAGATGTTGGTTGGGCTCTGGCTAGGTCCGACAAGTTGGGAATGTGGGTCGGACAATTTCGGATTGAGATCTCTTTACTTATTTTGTTCCATGCGATCTCATCTATAAATTTCTCCAATTCTTACATAAGTCTCATATATTTGTATAGCTGAAATCACATTAAACAAAGTTGATAGAAAGTAATGAATACCGAGAATCTGATTCCAACCATTTCATACCAGAATGTAATCTTTCTTACCCAGTTGATATCCAATTTTTAATAGGTCTTGAAATAACAGATTAACTGCCGCCCACGAAACAAAACACACACACACACACATAAATTCAAATTACGCAAATCGAACCAATTTCATCATCATTTACAGATTTGTGACAACACAGACAGGATAAAATAGGAAGCCAGGTACATTACAGAAGCAAAACCAACAGGATCTTAAAATTTCTGCTCTCAGGTTCACCTCTCCTATCATACAATACAAGACCATAATAGGCTAGCACGAATTAGACTTGGTTCTCTCTAGAAGGGTAAAGGTTAAGACTACATAATTTATTCTGGTAGAAAATCAGTGCCATGATGGAGATCCGCGACGGCGAGAATGATGTCTACTCATACGGTGCCTATCAGTGTCTGAATTTCCATACGAAAGTAGATGTGATTGTTTGCGCCCCCTTTCCTCCAAATGATGCCTATCCAAGTAAGAATCATCGGATGATTGCTGATGTTTTCTCCTGCTTTTGTGAGTTCTACGACGCCTATCAAAGTCCGATTCTTCAGATGAATAGGAATGCTTGTGCCTGCTCTTTTTACCCAAATGATGCCTGTCAGAATCAAAATCAGAATCTTCATTGGAGTAAGAATGCTTGTGTCTCCTCCTTTTGGAATGCCTATCAACTTCTACATCTTCAGATGAACTAGATTCGGAATAATTTGGCTTCTTGTTCTTCTTCCTCTTCTTTTTCTTCTCATTCTCTTTTCTTGATCTCCTTTCCCTCTCATCTGAAGGTGAAGATAAATCATCTTCCTCGCAGGGTGCCTTACTTTCTTTACTAGGTGACAAATCCCTCTTGTGCTTATTTTTTCTTTTTTTCTTTTTGAGTTTGTCTTGGGAAAAGTTGGTCAGCAACTCTGGCATACCACCATCGCCCAGAAACCCTATGAAGTGGATGAAGACCACAGTCACACAATAACGGAACATAAGAAATAAACAGGTAATAAAGCTCCGCACAAAAAGAGTAAGCACCTCCATATTCATCAAATATTTCCTCAGCAACTATCTGTTGATTAGGATCATCTGGATCAAAACCCCCACGAGGTGGACTCATTCCAGGTTTTTGCTTCAACTCCCACTTTAGCGGCTGAAAGAAGTTTACAATACACGTTCTAATCAGGCATGCAAACGGTTGCATGAAAGGACCATATCACACATGAAGCATATAGAAAAAATGCATGGGCAAGCTGCCATTTTGCTCCCTTTGACTGCTAGCACAGCAAAAACAGCTCATTTTTATAATATCAAAGAAGTAGATACTCATTTAAGCAATTTAGACAGCAAAGGCAAAGATCTTGGGGGTGATTTTCAATCAAACTTCCTTTTTCTATGCAAGGAGGGCAATAACTCTATACTGTGGCCTTAAACACACTCTCTCTCTAAAAAACACACAAAAGCATCAGCCATTAAAGCAACTTCAAATTAATGCTCTAAAGACTAGGAGACTACTATAGAGAGAAGGCTCAGGGCAAAGACTTAAATTGTAAGGGGATCAAGCAGTTCATGTCACAGAAGTATCAGCATAACAACATACTTCGTAAACCATCATATCAAATTGTAAATGGTTACAGTTGACACCTAAAAAGTCTACAACAATGAAGAAGCAATACTAACCTCACTGGGATCCATGTGTGCCATAATGGCAGTTAGTGGGTCATCTCGTTTCAGTCGACTCTCTTCATTAGGCATTATAACATCTTTCAGTGGACATTCACGGTCACCACTTTGATGACCAAAATTTCCACATCTTACACATTTTACATTGCGTATTTCAATTCCGAATGGCTTCACCCTAGCAGGAACACCTGTCTCCAACCTGAAATCATTTAACCATTAGGAATATCAAAATGACTAACAAACACTACTGAACTCAAATTATGAAAAACAAGCATTTCTGGTAGTGGGATTCCTAGACCATAAATTGACCAAAGTGAAGTACTTCGTCCCAAATCACATATTCTGATCTCAGCCCGTTGAAATCTTTCTCAAAGATGAGGCCAGCAACTTCCTATCCTGTTAACAGATGTCTCAAATTCATAATCACGTTAACAACCAACCACTACCGCTTTCAATCGCAATCATCATCTCCACCTACTCTACCACAAATGCATTCATATACTCTCACAGCACCAGAATGAATGCAGTTGTGTTCAAGACCACTGGAACATTTTTTTTGCTATCCCAATTGATGAATTTTTCCAATTGTAACCCCAAAAAATTGAAGCATTTTCATTGCATTCTGTATTGGACCATTTTATTCTAGACTCTAAGGACAGATTCCATAGTAAATGTTGAAAACTTACAAGCAAAGGACGTAATCCTACCTTGGAGCATTTTTAAGGACTTCAAATTCTTCTTCAGTGGGTAAAGGACGCCCAAAAACATCTTTGGGCCTTGGTTTCTTCTTCTCTTCACCCATTTGATCTCTGGATGGCCTGCAAACATAAGAATAAGTTAGCTTTGATTTTTCTTTATTAGACCACACATTACAAACACAGATGCAAATGCAAAACATAAAAGAAAGAAAAGTTAAAAGTAGAAAATCACATGGAAGAAGAGGGCTGAGGCAGTTGAGAAGGATTATGATGTTCAAGCCTTTTCTGCTCATCAGCAACCTCAGCAGCCTTGGCGCTTTCCGCATTATAACCAGGCGGACGAACATACATGAAACTTACAGCTTGCATGACCTCTGTCTGCAAATTCCCCAGATCAAAAAACTTAACCAAAGCAAACGAAAGCCTAAAAACTTAAAACTATAGCTTAAAAGAAGTTAGCAATAAGCAGTTACCATGAATAAATAGAAACATAAAAAATGAGTATTTACTTTCTCTTTCTCTTTCTTGGAGATGAGAGATGTTTGACGGAAGAACTCCTGCTCTTGAGCATACTGCAGCAATCAATCAAAGAAAAAGTGGGAATTGATGATGATGTAGACGATGATAATAATGATAAGAGGAATAACAAGAGAATCGAATGGACCTCTCGAGCGACTTCGTCGGCACGACGGAGACGTTGGGCATGGGTCTGTTCAGCGATCCATTTGCGGCGTTGGTTAGGGTAAGAAAGGGGATGCCAAGGCTTCTGATTAAGATAGGAATGGCTCCAAGCAGTTCCTGATTTTGTCTTGTAATCAACTTCTCCTCCATTCTTATCCTTATCATTCAATTTCAATCTCCTCAACCCTACTCCATCTTCTCCCTCCATCTTCTCCCTGTTTCAGAATCCAACTCAACCCACCACTTACTGATTTTCAAGTATAAAGAGCTCGCTCCATCTGGGCTTGGCCCTATTGTAAAAGGGCCAATCCCAATTTTATTTTCTTCAAATTCTACAAAACATGGCAACATATCATTTTTAATTTTTTTAATTATTTTTTTGCTTTTTGAGATAACAGCCTCTGTTACTTTTGACAATAATGATTTTCTCTTGGTAAATTTTTATTTATAATAGTCAAATTCGTTCAGAGATATTACTGCTTTGAATTGTTGGGTTCTCTTCCTTTGGAGCTTGCTAAATTTTGTAGGGATGACAACCGGTGCCCAGCCTTGTTTTGAATCGTTGAGTTTAATTCTTTTTGATCTTATTCATTTGGTAGATATGATAATCTAGCTCGGGTTGAACCTGCTCAGCCTGAAGTCAACAGGCTTGATTTGAATTGACCAACCCATGAGTCAAGCCACAAGTTGGGATATTTTGGCCCGATTAAACCATAGGTTGAGTTTGAACTAAAGCGGTTCAAGTTTAAAGTCCAATTGAGAGTGACAAAAATATCGTTTTGTCAAAACTCACATCATTTTTTTACTTTTAAAGAAAGTAATAACTCAAGCCAGGCCAAACGAGTAATGGGTCGACCAGCTTATAGGTGGAGTCCTGACCCGACGGGTCTATTGCCATACTTATTTTCTCTTTTTCTTTTCTTCTTTTTCTGTAATGCACTTCCAACGAAGCGATTTTACTAAAGATCAATTCTGTTGTTTCGGAAGTTGTTCTCACAAAGCAATGAAACACTAGCTTCAACATCTGGTCATTTTCATTGTTTTTTTCTTGAGACAAAAAGATCAAACTTTTGGAGCCAAAAATTTCCAAATTATGTTAGATTTTGAGTCATATACATCAACTCAGAGATGCATCAACTTCCATCAAAATGTTCATAGCCTGAAGCCCATCTACTTCTAACATTATTTCTTAGTTCCAAAAGAAAAATAAAAGTCTCCCAAAGTGCCTTCGCATCTGAAGTATTTTAGCCTCCTCAAAAGGCTGTCAAGAGTTACCGCAGTTGAACTCTGTGCAGTGCCAAATAAGCAACTAATCTATAGCCCACCAACATAAGGGCCATAATGGCCACATCCATCCACAAATTTTTCAGTCCCATAGATTTTACAGGTGGGAAGTCTCCTACTCTGCAGAACACTCCCTTTGAGCATTCATAGTGATCATCATCATCGAATTGTACCCCAAGAAGTAGCTTGTAACAGTAGTAGCTGTAGCTTAAATACTTCAGCCAAACTATAAATGGAGGGATTTGCTGAATGTAGTATCCCCCAGCAATGAGGAACACCAATGTCGTGACGGAAGCTAAGGTAGTAGCTTGTTTTATGTCCATCAGAATGGCCCCTAGGGCCAGTCCAAGACCCTGGGACACCAAGACATTGTAGAGAACTACAAGCAGAGATAGAACGAAAGTTGCTGGGTCAGGCTTAAGACCACCCATCCAGTAGATTATGAAGACAAATGCAGTCGGTAGCCCAAGCTCTAGTGGCAGGTCTCCAAATGTTCTGGCTAGGAAATAAGATGATAAGTGATACATCCCTGAAGCTCTTTCCTTTAGTAACATCCTTCTCTCTTGTGGGAATGTGAAAACTGCATTGTAGAGTGGGTAAAATCCCCAGAAGACCGTGAAGAAGAAGAGCAAAGCAATCTGCAAATCATACCCGGAAAGAGCTCTTTGTTAAGTACTAGCACTTGGAAACAAATAGATCGCGTAGAAATCAATAATATGATCTAGGGTGAAGTAGAAAAGATTTTCTTACTCGATCTGCCAGGTGAGAAATTGGTGTCTGCCACCAGAGAAGTCCACCAAGTGTAGCAACACTAATGACTTGGAAAATTCGCAGCCTGTTGAAGGATTCAAATCTCCTTTCTCGCAGACCTCGTTGAAAGAGCACCTTGAATTGATACCACCAGCTTGTGCACCATTGCTCTGACCTCACTTTAACTTCTGTATCATTTAAGACAATAATATTCAATATTATTGGCTTCTAAAAGCAATATAGGAGGTTGAATAGCTTTATATAAAAATGTCAAAACAATCAGAGGTATAAAGGAATTAGGAGCTGAGGACATACTTGCAGAGGCATCTTTTGCGTAACTATAGTTATTCACCTCCAAATTGCATAACTCGACTTTCAATCTGGCAGAAATATTCTTCTCATAAGCAAGAATAAGAGCTTCTCTTACCATCTTTTGTTCTTGTTCCAGGGACTCACCTAACTCGGTCCCGTCTTTGGAATCAGGAGCGATGCCTGCAAATGTTAACTAACGATCATTGCCCAAAAAAATAATAACAATAACTAGCCGCCTTTACTTCAAGTTTGCCAAAGTTATTTGGAGTCATGTCAGTCTTAACATCAAATTTCTGATTTTAAACAAAAACTGGATATCAAGATTATTTTGGTAATATCAAATCTGTGATCTCAAGTTTATGAACTTGCTTATGGAAACTAATTTCGGACAGCAATATAATGTACTCCATTCTAATTTAAGCACCAGTTTTGGTGGGCCAGCTAGAAATCACCACCTCATGCTAATGAAAACCAAATTGAGGAAAAGAAGAACCATGCTCCACTCTCCCCATTTAACCGTCATGACCGCTGATTATGGTTTACATTTCACACAATATTTTAGATTCACTTTCTCTGGGAAAAATCAACATGAATTGATTTCTTGGTTATGCAAAAATGATAAATGAAATCTAAATAGAGACATGAACTTACCGTTTGCAAGATCGAGTAATAGGTCAGCAGGATTGACAGTAATGGATGTGGAGAAACCGATGGAGGAGAAATATTCCATGGCTGCAGAGGCAGGGCCATAGTAGATGGGGCAACCCTCTGAGATTAAAACCACCTTATCAAACATGTGGTATAGTCTACTTGATGGTTGGTGGATAGTAGTGACCACCGTTCGTCCACCAGTTGCTAGCCTTTTGATTATTGTTAGAATCCTCTGAGCTGTTGTTGAGTCCAAGCCTGATGTGGGCTCATCAAGCAGCAACAAGCTTGGATTGATTAGCATTTCTTGACCAATGCTAACCCTTTTCTTCTCTCCTCCTGATATTCCTCTCACAAGTGGACCTCCGATCATGCTGTTCCGGCACCGAGTTAATCCCAGTTCGCTGATCACTCTCTCCACATGCTCTTCCTTCTCAGACCTGGTTAATGTTCTTGGTAACCTAAGCAGTGCAGTGAACACAAGAGTCTCGGTCACTGTGAGGTGTGGGTACAAAATATCGTCTTGAGAAACAAACCCTGTTCGTCGCTTTACGATACCAGAAAAGGGTTGACCATTGTACGTGACCTTGCCAGAAAGTTTCCCACTTAAACGGCCTCCGAGAGCAGTGAGTAGGGTTGTTTTACCACTCCCTGATGGTCCCAACATGGCCAAGATCTCTCCTGGAGAAACCATACCTGTTATGCCATTCAATATGGTCTTTTCTTGAGTGATCCATGCACCATCGTGGCAGAAACCCTTCTTGTTCATGTTAACTTTGTACACAACCTCCTCAAACTGAAAAGCAAAAAGCATATGTTTTAGGCACCAACAAAAGGAAAAATAAAAGATAAAAAGCATCTTGAAAAGACATGCATGAACTGTGAACTCTGCAATTCTGTACGATCATTTTATGACTGTAATTAAAACATCCTCAAAGACATGCATGAACTGTAAACTTGAAATTGCGTACGACCATTGTACGACTCTATCTAAAAAATCCTGAAAAGGCACACAGGAATTATAAACTTGCAATTGTGTGTAGGATCATTGTAGGACGCTAGTTTGGTGAGACAGACAAGACCTTCAGAGTAATTGGATAAACGGATAACTGGAGCACAGACTGAGAACTTATTTGTTGCATAGTATTGGCAAGGACAGGCCTGTCGTGGGATTCGAACATGTTTAAAGAAACTTCTACTGGAGCAGTGGTGTGGTATTCAGACTTTGGCGCTATGGAGTTGAGGGGCATGAGGGTCAGCAAATCGATGAACTGATTTTTTCACTGTTAGTGATGATGAAGGTGGTAGTTGTGGTTGTCGTATTACTTTGTTGCTGTTGATGGAGGGAAGTGAGCGGTTAAAGCAGTGATCTATTTTTCCTTACCTGCCCAAACTGAGTTGGGGCGCATGTGTTTATATAAGGGAGAGAGACAGGCATGGATTTTCTCCATGACATGAAAGTTCTATTGTCAGATGTTTGGCCCAACTTCCATGGTGGGATCCCACATGTTGTTTGAAAAAAGCATATCCATAGATTGGCTGTTGATCAATTGTTATGCATAATTGCTAATCTCGTTATTTTTCCATTGAAGGAACCCAAATCTCAGGTTCATCATGAGATTGAGTCTTTTAGCGATATTTTTTGTGCTATTAGAGATTAAATTTTTTTAATAAAATACATATAAAAAAAAATATGCATAAGGTTTTATGAGCATCCTAATTATTCAATGGGATAATTTGTTTAATACAAATAAATGTCAAAATCAAATGCATTAAACCTAAATTGCACTCAATATTGTTTAATACTTTTTCGTAAGGTTGGGTGTTGCAAATTTTTAATGATTCATTCAATTCTACGACAACAAATGCGATTTAAACACTAAGGAAGGAAAATGCTAACTTGAAGCATCAGCTGATAATGGGTAAATACTCCTTTGAATATATAATAGTTGAAGAAACTCAAATGTGTGAGGGAACTATTAAAAGGCTGAAGAGTGGAGGAATAAAAGAGGAACAATAAAAATAAAAGAAAGATGAAGTTGTTAGACTATGAGAATAGGATGTTAGAGGAGATGTTTTTGATCTATTTGCTACAGTTTTTGGTGATGATAAGTGTTATATATTTGTGCTATCTGAAACTATGAATACATGTTTAAGGTCCCTGTAGGCTTATATTATGCTTAAACGACCATGTCTGTGTTATGTACGTTGATATAAGAGGAAAATTGTTGGTAAGCTTATTTTAATTGTGTCTTTTGTATTAATAAGTTTTACATGCTTCCAACAAGCATAAAACTAAGCACCGACTATTGTTGGTGGAAATATACGAAAGTAGGAGTTGATTCCACGAGGAATTGTAATTCATCAATAGTTATGAAAGAAAATTCTTAACAAAATGGGGGATTATGATAATATGGAATTTTGTAACAAAAAAGCTAAAATGAATAATAAAAGAAGAGTTATAAATAAAATAAAACTTAGTTTACAGTTGTTTCGACTTTTTAAAGCTGCGATTAATCATTTACACCAAATATTTATTTCGTCAAACATATACTTGATGTGATATTTAAATATCTCTCTTTACTTAGGATTAGCTAACAGAAATTACATATTCAATTATCTGATTTACCAAAAAAATAAATACATGATTCAATTAACCCTTAATGGTTAACAACCTTAGATACCATCTAAAATTTAATTAAACAATATCTTTAAGAAAATAAAGATAACATAACATCCATAGTTACGTTTAATTTAATTGAATGTTTTTCCTAAAAGTAATAATTTTTATGTAATAAATTTATGCTCTTAGTTACTACAAATGATTTAAAGAATTGAACTTTTACATATTCAAACTTTAATCTTGAAAATGATTATTTTAATCAATAGACTAATTGCAATCATTAGAAATCAATCGAAATAATCATAAAATAGAAGCATAAAAAAACAATACAATACATGAATAAATGAAATAATCCACACTAAGACTCAACTGCCTCTCAATCTTTAAGATTCCAAAAGGCTTTCACTTCCTTCAACTTATACAAAGAAAATAAGTCAAAAATGGCCATAACAACTACTAACATCTGGTAAAGAAAGATTATTCTAACGTCTACTAAAGTGAGGGGAAAAAGGGAAAAGGCTTTGTAAAAGACTGGGAATTGTAACTAGACCGTTTAGATGATTGGCGTTGGCTCCTTCACCAAAACTCCATTTAAAGCCACTTAAAGCCTATGCAAAAATCTTATAATTGCGATTCTTTGGATCCCTGAGATCAAAACTTCATTGATTTATGCCCAGATTTGCCAGGTTAAGACTTTAACAACTTTAAACATATGTTTTTCTTGATATTGTAATGCTTATTGACAGTACTCATGTCTAAGATCATTCTAGATTTCACTATGATTATGATAATCTTATCTAAATTTGTAAAATAAACATTTTGTCAACTCAAATCTTCTTGATTCTCCCTTTATTAATGATGATATTGCTCATTTATTTCAAACTTTTAAAATTTTGAATTGAGGAACAATCTTTTTCTAAAAAATATTCAGTTTGAGCACATTAAGATAAGATTATGTAAGATTTAAATGCCAAAAGTTGGGCAAATCTATGACACATGAATTGTTCTTTATTTTCATATCTTAACAATTATAAAATACTTAATAAAACTCCAACAAACTCACTAAGTATAGTAAGTTGTTGAATCTGTAAAGTATATACTGCTCGATTATCTTTATTCTTATATTTCAATAAGTGCAAATTTAGGAAAATCTAATAATTTCAATATTCCTTAAAATGGATGGTTTAAGGAAGTAGAAAATAATTAGTAATATTAATTAAAATCATTGATTTCTCAAAATATATGTCAAGAATTAAGGTAATTATATCAGCAGCCAATATTAATATAATTATACCTTGATATGCAGTCCAAAAATTGACATACGAATATAATTAATTTGTCTAAAAAATTGATTAACAATTCAAACTCCAAAATAAAAGAGCTAAATAAATTATTAAACATTAGACTTCATTTACACTATATTGAAAAACAATATCAATGTCAACATATTATGAATATTATGTAGATTTTTCAATAACTTTATATTGAGAAGCTTTTTTGCACAACTACTATGATGTTATATTTGACATGTCTTTCTATTTAAAGTCTCTTGGTTGAAATGAAAACTGATAATTACTATGATCAATAGGCGTAAAGTCCCTCTTTACTTTAGTGTTGATGCAAAAATTGAAGGTTGAGATTAATGTCTATATTAAGCTCCCAGTGCTAAAGTTCTTACAAATGTTTATGCAGTAGGTTAGCTGGTGAGTGTACTCTATGAATGGTAAGACATATTAAACTAAACAAATGTATTTAAGTTAATGCATTATATCTGTACTCTAACTTGTATGTTTGTATTTTGAAGTACTTATCATTTATATCAAATTATGCATACAATTCAAGTGGAAAGCTAAGGGAACAACCATAACTAATCCTTTTAGGTTTTTTTTTAACTTCAAATCAAAACATGTTGCAGTTTCACTGCCAAGTGTCTATATCTTTAAAATGCATGAAACTGTCAAGCACCGTCCCCAAAATCTATTATGTATCCATCATTCCAAAAACACATATATTTGTTTAATTAGGCCTCCTCAAAGTTGCATCTAACTTTTCTACATTAGGATATTTGTCATTTGATAAGAAACTTTAAAATCTAACGAATCAATATATATAGCTTCATGACATAAATCATCATTCATAATAAAGTCTAATCATCTCTAGAATTGAAAAATGTATTTTCTTCTCATGCCCCTCCTCCTTATTAGTAATTTCCGTTTCTATCTAATCCCTCTTATGCATTAACATAAGGCCTATCATTTGTTTCATTTGCTAAACTAGTCCCTATGTTATATTATTTCACACCATCCTTTATGTTATGTTCCATATTAACCTATATCTTTTATTGAACCACATCACTCTATATCTTCTATTGTTCCCCATAAGATCTTATCTCTTGTTGCTTCATCCCTGCCAAGCATTTTTAGCCACATCACGAATACCATCATCAACCATTTTAACCCTATCCTTTTCTATATTTTCAACTATATTACCCATATCTTTAGCTATATTATATATTTCCTTAATAAGATCACTCAAACTTCATGCTACATTGCCGAAATGTTATCTAAGTGAACTCTAAAATCATCAACATCATCACTAACTTTTCTAATGTATTCATGTCAGTTGTAATGCCACCTTAATATTAGTAATGAATTCATTGGATAATCCACATTCACCAAATACATATTTAAAATCAATTGTTATTTTAACAATTTATTCTGAATTAACTAATATGAACCTTATTCTAAAAATCACCTAAAACCTCACTTACAATAATATGATCATCTTCAAAAGTAAGCAAGGAAAATTGGACCCTAATTAAACCAACTGATTAAAACCAAAGTTATGAGAATTTTGATTGCAAACAAATTACCCTGATAAAATTATATTAAGTTCTTGTTTAAGAATAAAGAGAAAATTCTCACCGATGTGAAATTATTTTCTTAATGATCTCTACGAATTACATCAATAAGACAAGCTTTAAAATGTAGAAAATCCAAAAAAAATAAAGTCTTATAAGGAAAAGGATATTCTCCACTTATCATAATCTAATTAAAAAAACTAAATAATTTTGAAAAAAAGTCGATCCTTTTAAAACTAAATAACTAATCCACAAGTCCAAGACCTGTCTAGCTTCTATAATAACACTAGTTAGCTTTTATAATTTTATAGGTGCAAATACTAATAAGTTCGATACCAATCATAAGAACCACAGTAGCATCAATTTGCTTCCGTTGCTCAAATCTCTTATCTAATGCAAAGACTGCATAATATTAATATAACATCACCATCAATTATGTTTCCAAGGTTATTAAACATTTTTCAAGCCTTATTCTTCATATGATAAGTATATTCCATCATTAACAACATATAGAAAAGTGATCATCCTTAGGAATGCATTTGATTTATCTTAAACAACCTCCTTTTCTTGCATCTCTATAATTAATTCTTACAAAACTATCTTCATGCATTTGGTTTGCACTATTCATTAGACCTTTGATTCTTTGTAAAGGATCATAAGAATGGTGGGAAACAGGTGCTAGTACAAACTAGTCTTTATCACTTTAGTTGAACTCTAATTTCCTCAAATAATCAACTAAACTCATACTTAGGATCAAATATCATAAACTTATTATTTACTTACATCTTAATTTTATCCCCATTTCACAAAATTCTCATAGACTAACATAGTCCAAGTAGAATTGTCAAATACTTCTAAGTCAATAATATTACACCGAAGAGCTCCTTTGTGCTAAATGCCTACAATTGAAAAGCTTTATAATGGCTTTCTATCAACTATCATCTTCTAAAACATATAAGCAATTTGCATATAAAATATCATCCTATAAAACATGTAAGTAGTTTGCATACAATAAAGCATATAAGTAGTTTGCATATAAGAAAGCATATAACCATTATATTAACTATAAAACAAATATCTAACAAAATATAAAAATAATATGTATAATGTGGCATCATATAGAATATGGCATCATGAAAATTGCTTACTTGCATATAAAAATAATATAACCAATGCATATAAACAATTAAAGTTGGCATTTATAAGTTCATATGTTTCTTTGACAATTTTCTTTTAATAAACAAGGGCTTAAGTGATAGAATTGTAATATTTTACGATAGCAGTGACTTATGACACTTTACATTAGTATTTAAAAGGAAATATAAATTTCCTTAAGAACTTTAGCTAATAGAATTGTTATATGGCTTAAATAAAGGCCACTGATGCTAAAGGTGTTAAAATATAAACGCTTCCTTATATGCACAAAGTGAGGATTGTATAACCTAGTAATGAGACCTTAGAATACAAATGAAGAGTTTGCATATTTAAGTGACGTTTACTATACAACATAAATAAGGACTAATATTTTGGCATTTAGAGAGTGTGGAGACCTATTACCAAATAATTTGTTATTGATATTCATATTACGAAAGGTTCATTGGATAGAATTTATAAAGGCAATTAAAGAGGCATAAGTGACTTCATGTTACCACCTTATTAGAGAGACACAATTACCAGTAGCAAGAGACATAAGTTTCCTTAGTCTATGTTATATGTGAGAGTTATTATGTAATTGATCAACTTTTGGATATATTTTAGGTTTAATTATAAAAAAAATCATAAAATTTACTCAATTGTGTAATATTAACCCAAAGTGTAGAAAGTAGCATTAAAATGATCCACCTTTCAATTTTTTAAAAACATAACTTAACATTAAGTTCTCCGTTAATGTGAATGATGTCACAAACTATGTCAGATTAATACTTTTGTGGCTCCCACATATTGTATTTATGTCATGTATAAATTTATTATTTAATAATTTATAATTAATACTAATAAAATCAAGCCATTTTTCTAAAAATTAAAGTTGAAGTATTTTATTGCTACTTTTTAAAGTTCAAGATAGTATTGTAAAACTGAATAAAGTTTGAAATTTTTAATAATTAACCCTATAGACAATTACCATTAAATATAATCAATCAAAGTTATCAATAAAAGAGTCAATGTAAATGTTACAATCTTATAAGTTACCTATAATAAAGAATCAATGCAATTAAGACTACAAGATTACTAAGAAAATAATAAACTTTATAAATGATCCAAACTAAAGTCCCTTATTTGGGATCACCAAAGCCTTGACATAAAGTGGAAATAAAAAGTATTTTGGGTAATACAATTATATCATTTAAATATGGGGCAATGCAAAGAAATCACTCAGACAATGACAAATTTATGACAAATATAAAACATTCCACATCCATTTTATAATAGATTAAGTAGTTATTTATTATTGAAATCCACACAAAGAGACCACTTTCATAAATAATCTTACTGTTTACATGTGGTGCAATACAAAATGTTCTAAATAAATGTGTGATATATGTTATATCACTTTTGGGAATTGAAGGAGCAACATCATAAAATAGCAATGATGATTACGATTTAAAGTGTAAATAATATTATTCTAACAATCTTAACATTTAATTTAATGTCCTAAATAATGATAGAAATTAAGTTAAACCTCTTAGTGATAGTTAGGAGTGATCTAAACCTTTAATCTTTTTTAATATGCTTCTAATGGGTATATACACTACTAAAGTAAAAAGGGAAAACGCTTTCTTTTTAGCATGAGGAAGTATAAAAATAAGAAATCTATCAACTAAGGACTGCTTAATAGTTGAAGAAATTCAAATGTGTCAGGGAACTATTAAAAGGTTGAAGAGTGGAGGAATAAAATTAAAAGAAAGATGATGTTGTTAGACTATGAAATAAAGGTTGTTATGAATGAGAAGAAGATGTTAAAGGAGATGTTTATGATCTATCTGCTATAGTTTTTGGCGATGATAAGTGTTATAATCACATATTTGTGCTATCTGAAATTATGAATACATGTTTAAGGTCCATGTAGGCTTATATTATGCTTAAACGACTATGTTTCAGTCTGTGTTATATACGTTAATATTAGAGGAAAAATGTTAATAAGCTTATTTTAATAGTATCTTTTTTATTAATAAGTTTTCTATGCTTCCAACAAGCATAAAACTAAGCAAGGACTATTGTTGGTAGAACTGTTATATGTACACTAAATTAATTCCTAAATTTTTACAATTAACAAACGTAAATATAACAAAGTAGGAGTTGATTCTATAAGGAATTGTAATTCGTCAATCGTTACAAAGGAAAATTCTTAACCAAATGGGGAATTATGATAATATGGAATTGTGTAACAAAGAAACTAAACTGAATAATAAAATAAGAGTTATAAATAAAACAAACCTTGGTTTGCAATCGTTTCCATTTTTTAAAACTATGATTGATCATTGACACAAAATATTTATTTCATCAAATATATACTCGATGTGATATTTAAATATCCCTCTTTTCTTAGGATTAACTAATACAAAATACATTATTAAATCAACCCTTAATGGTTAACAACCTTAGATACCATCTAAAATTTAATTAAATAATATCTTTAAGAAAAGAAAGATCATCAAAGCAAGGTAACACAACATCCATGGTTGCGATTAATTTAGATGAAATTTTTTCTTAAAAGTAATAATTTTTATGTAATAAATTTAAGCTCTTAGTTACTACAAATGATTAAAAAAAATTGAATTGAACTTTACATATTCAAACTTTAATATAGAGATTAATCATTTCAATTAATAGACTAATCGTGCTCATTAGAAATCAATAAAAAATAATCATAAAATAGAAGCATAAAAAAGCAATCCAATACATGAATTAAATGAAACAATCCACACTAAAGCTCAACTGCCTCCCAATCTTTAAGATTCCAAAACACTTTCACTTCTTTCAACTAAGCCAAAGAAAATAAGTCAAAAATGGCCTAAAAACTACTAACATCTAGTAAAGAGAGACTATTCTAATGTCTGCTAAAGTGTGGGGAAAAGGCTTTGTAAAAGTTTGGGAATTGTAGCTAGAAAATTTAGATGGTTGGTTCCTTCTCCTTGACTCTATTTATAGCCACTTAAAGATTATGTAAAAATCTTATTATTGCAATTCTTTAGATCCCTCGTATTAAAACTTCATTGAATTATGCCCAGATTTACGAGGATAAGAATTTAATAACTTTGAACATATCCTTCTCTTGCAAATTCAAAGTATGGATATTGTAATGCTTATTGGGAGTACTCATGCCTAAGATCGTTCTAGATTTCACTATAATTATGATATAATCTTATCTAAATTTGTAAAATAAACATTTTGTCAACTCAAATCTTTTTAATTCTCCCTTGATTAATGATGATATTGCTCCTTTATTTCAAACTTTTAAATTTGAATTGAGGAATAATCTTTTTCTTAAAAATATTGAGTATGAACACGTTAAGATAAGATTATAAAAGATTTAAATGCTAAAAGTTAGGCCAATTATGACATGTGAATTGTTCTTTATTTTCATATCTCAACAATTATAAAATACGTAATAAAATTCCATCAAACTTAATAAGTATAGTAAGTTGCTGAACCTGTAAAGTATATACTGCTTTATTACCTTCATTTTTATAGTCCAATAAGTGCAAATTTAGGAAAATCTAATAATTTCAATGGTATTCCTTAAAATGGATGGTTCAAGAAAGTAAAAAATAATTAGTATTCTTAATTAAAATCATTGATTTCTCAAAATATATGTCAAGAATTAAGGAAATTATATCAACAACCAATGTTAATATAATTATACCTTGACATGCAGTCCAAAAATTGATATATGAATATAATTAATTTGTCTAAAAAATTGATTAACAACAAACTCCAAAATAAAAGAGCTAAATAAATTCTTAAACATTAAAATTCATCTACACTATATTGAAAAACAATATCAATGTCAATATATTATGAATATTATGTAGATCTTTCAACAGCTTTATATTGAGAAGCTTTTCCGTACAACAATGATGTTATATATGACATGTCTTTCTATTTAAAGTCTCTTGGTTGAAATGAAAACTGATAATTACTCTGATCAATTGGCTTAAAGTCCCTCTTTATTCTGGTGATGTTGCAAAAACTTAAGGTTGAGATTGATGGCTATATTAAGCTCTCAGTGCTAAAGTTCTTACAAATGTTTACACAATAGGTTAGATGGTGAGTGTAATCTATGAATGACTAGATATATGAAACTAAATACATGTATGTAAATTAATGCATTATACCTATGCTCTAGCTTGTATGTCTGTAGATTGAAGTGCCTATCATTTATATCAAATGATGCATACAACTTAAGTGGACCACTAAGGGAATAACCATAATTAATCCTTTTAGTTTTTTTGTTAACTTCAAATCAAACAGCTTCATTATCAGTGTCTATATCTTTAAAATCTATGGGACTGTTAAGAACCGTCCCCAAAATCTATTTTGTATCCATCATACAAAAAACACATTTATTTGTTTAACTAGGCCTCCTTAAAGTTGCATCTAACTTTTCTAAATTAATATTAGTAATGAATTCATTGGATCATCCACATTCTCCAAATATATATTTAAAATCCAATGTTCTTTTAACAATTGATTCCAAACTAAAGCTAACGTGAACCTTATTTTAAAATTCACCTAAAACGTGACTTACAAGAATATGATCATCTTCAAAAGTTAAGGAAAATTGAACCCTAATTAAAACAATTGATTAAAACTAAAGTTATGGGAATTTTGATTGCCAACAAATTACCTTAATAAAATCGGATTAAGTTCTTACTCAAAAATAAAGATAAAATTCTCATCGCAAGTGAAGAAAAACTATCAAATTATTTTCTTAATGATCTTTACAAATTACATTAATGAGATAGGATTTAAAATGTATAAAATCCATAAAAATAAAGTCCTATAAGGAAAAGGATATTCTCCCTCTATCATAATCTAATTAAATAATTTTGAAAAAAGTCAATCCATCCACAAGTCCAAGACTTAGCTAGCTTCTACAATAACACTAGTTAGCTTTTAGAATTTTACAGGCGTAAATACTAAAAGTTTGATACCAATTATAAGAACCACACTGGCATCGATTTGCTCCCTTTGTTCAAATCTCTTATCCAAGGCAATACTGCCTAATATCAATATGACACTAGCATTGATTACATTATGTTGGTTATCAAACATTTATCAAGCCTTATTCTTCATATGTTAAGCATATTCCATCATTAAAAACATGTAAAAAAGTGATCAATCTTGGGAATGCATTTGATTTATCTTAAACAACCTACTTTTCTTGCATCTTTATAATTAATTCTTATAAAACTATCTTCATGCATTTGGTTTGCACTATTCATTAAACCTTTGATTCTTTATAAAGGATCATAAGAATGGTGGGAAATAGGTGCTAGTATAAACTAGTCTTTATCACTTTGGTTGAACTCTAATTTCTTCAAATGATCAACTAAAGTCATACTTGGGATCAAATATCATAAACTTATTATTTACTTACAACTTAATTTTATCCCCATTTCACAAAATTCTCATAGACTAACATAGTCCAAATAGAATTGTCAAATACTTCTAAGTTAATACTATTACACTGAAGAACTCCTTATTATGCTAAATGCCCACAATTGAAAAGCTTTATAATGGCTTTTTATCAACTATCATCTTATAAAACGTATAAGTATTTTGTATATAAAATATCATCCTATAAAACATGTAAGTAGTTTGCATATAATAAAGCATATAAGTAGTTTGCATATAGGAAAGCATATAACCATTATATTAACTATAAAATAAATATATGACAAAATAGAAAAATAATATGTATAATATGGCATCATGTAGAATATGGCATCATGACAATTACTTACTTGCATATATCAATAATATAACTAATGCATATAAACAGTTAAAGTTGGCATTTATAAGTTCATATGTTTCTTTGACAATTTTGTTTTAATAAACGAGGGCTTAAGTGATAGAATTGTAATATTTTACGATAGCAGTGACTTATGACACTTTACACTAGTAATTAAAAGGAAATAAAAATTTCCTTAGCAACTTTAGCTAATAGAATGGTTATATGGCTTAAATAAAGGCCACTGATGCTAAAGGTGTTAAAATATAAATGCTTCCTTATATACACAAAGTGAGGATTGTATAACCTAGTAATGAGAACCTAGAATACAAATGAAGAGTTTGCATATTTAAGTGACATTTACTATACAACATAAATAAGGACTAATATTTTGGCACTTAAAAAGTGTGGAGACCTATTACCAAATAATTTGTTATTGATATTCATATTACGAAAAGTTCATTGGATAGAATTGCCAGTAGCAAGAGACATTACTTTCCTTAGTCTATGTTATATTCGAGAGTTACCATGGAATTGACCAACTTTTGGATATATTCTAGGCTTAATTATAAAAAATCATAAAATTTACCCAATTTTGTAATATGAACCCAAAGTTTAGAAAGCAGCACTAAAATGATCCAACTTTCATTTTTTGACAAAAATAACTTAACATTAAATTCTTCGTTAATCTGAATGACTTCACAAATTATATTAGATTAATATTTTTATGGCTCCCACATATTGTATTTGTGTCACGTATAAATTTATTATTTAACAATTTATAGTTAATACTAATAACGTCAAGCTATTTTTTCTAAAAATTAAAAGTTGAAGTATTTTATTGCTTTAAAGTTCAAGTTAGTATTGTAAAATTGAGTAAAGTTTGGAATTTTTTACAATTAACCTTATAGAGAATTACTATTAAATATAGTCAATCAAAGTTATCAGTAAAAGAGTCAATGCAAATGTTACAATCTTATAAGTTATCCATCACAAAGAATCAATGCAATTAAGACTACAAGATTATTGGGAAAACAATAAACTTTAGAAATGATCCAAACTAAAGTCCCTTATTTGGGATCACCAAAGCCTCGACATAAAGTGGAAACACAAATTATGTTGGGTAATATAATTCTTATTAGAATTGTGATATAAAGGCAATCACCTTTAGCACTTTTGTACAAACTTTGTCTTAATTAATAAAGCAAAAGACAATTTTCATTAATTTGATATTCGTTTATATATGAATTGATGTCGATCTTAAATTGAATTAATGAAGTCCATGATACAAAACATAACATGAAGGAAATCATGATGAGATCATGATAATGAGATTCCTATCATGTGCAATTATGTTAGTATCTAAATAATCCCTAGTCGTATGATTAATAAGACGGGACATTATTAATCTAGATAGACTAGCACATGTTATACTCCTTGATTTGATCAAGCAGTGGATCTCAGAAACTATAAGCATGGGATGTTTTGAATTAACATGTGGATGCTTACTAAGAGTAGTAAATACATCGAATGACCCACAATGAGATTATCATATGGATGATCTATCAAATGTCAATGATTAATCTCATCGTAGTAATGGTGCAAATATCCTTAGACTTGAGGTACTCAAGAATATCTTGAATACTGATCCCATACTTTGACGTCATTCCTTGTTACCTCAAAACGAGGTCGCTCTTAGGGTAGTGATTAGGTACACTTGTTAGTTTTCGAAGGTAATTGAGTAGCTAATAAAAGATTCACCACTCCTAATAGAAGGAGATGACACCCAAGGCCTCTTGTCGGGGTTATTACTTAGGAGTCTTTGGCCAGAGCAGTTATGTGTCATGAAGAGTATCTTTAATGACACATAGAGTAATGAGATCCCAGGACAAGAACTAATATCACTTGGATCATATGTGATGTAATCAGTCTAGTGAGAGTTGACATATAGCCCATACTCCGAACGAAGTGGGGTATAGTATAGTGAAAGGATGAATTGCACAGTAATTGTCTATGGAAAGGTTCGTAAGTTGGAAAAATAACTATCGAAAAGTTTGTGTGTTAATCCACTTATATTTCGGTAAATTAGAATCATGAAACCCTTCATGATTTGCTTGAATTAAGATTTAATTCAAGTGCCTATAATAAATGGTAACCTAAGGGTCACACATATAAAAGATCGGATAAAAAAACAAAGTGTGTATGGTTTTTTAAAAGCATCGAAGCCTCGACAGATGATACATAAGTGAGTTCTTCACTTATGTATAGGAGCTTTTACCAATTCTTACAAACTCAAGTGAGAGAAAAAGAGCTCTAGAAGAGTTCTAGAGATAAAGAGAAGAGTTCTTAAGTTATCTTCATGCATTTTATACAATTGTTACATAAATCTAATTGCATGCAAGATAATCTTGATATATCTCCCATTTGAAAATCTACTTGAACTCATCAAGTTTGGATATATCTCCCATTTGAAAATCTACTTGAACTTATCAAGTTTGGTATTCTAGCACCCTTATATATTGTTTCTTCTTCCAACGTTGCGTGTTCTTGGGTGATCAAGAAAGGGTTTGGTGTTTACAATAACACAAACAAGGAGAACAAACAAGAAAGTAGGAAAAACAAAAGGTAAAAAGTTTTAAATCTTCACGCTCTTAATATATGTCTTTGCATACATGTGTGATTCTGGCTTTTTTGGGTTGTCATGGTGTCAAAATTTAGATGTCGACACTTTCACTACATTCTCATGCATGTGTACATAGCTAACTCAACAATGGTATCAGAGCAAGTTTATGCATGTATTAGATGATGTATTCAACATATGCAAAGTGTTTACTAGATTGTGACTGACATGCATGTTGATTTGGAATAATTCGTGTAAATTGTAGAAATTTTTTTTCCAATTTTCTTTCACTTAAATGTTTATAAGATGTTATATCATGTTTTTGTCAAAGCAAAATACAATTGAATTTCATTTGCTATTTTTTTAAATTAATATCTTGTTCATATGTTGGTTTTTGGGAATTTATGAAAAACTGAATGCATGTATTGATTTTGCAAATTTTGTAATAATTATAGAAAAATTGTTTTTCTGATTTGCTTTCATAGTAATGTTTATAAGGCGTTATGTTATGTTTTGTCAAAGAAAAATGCAATTGAATGTCATTTGCTATTTTATTACGAATTTATTTTCAGCCTAATGCATGTATAAAGTTGTGGGAAATTCTGGAAATTTGATAAACATGCATGCTTGTAAATTTCATATTAATTTTTATAAAAATTGTTTTTATGAATTCTATGCATGCACATGCAAGATGAGATGTTTCCACATTTATGAAATGCTTGACACTTTTTGTTAAAGTAATTATCTTATGCATTCATGATGTAAAGTTTGACTAGTGTTAGAAGTAATGTGACAAGTGTCATACACATGTGATGTGCTGACTTATTCCAATTAATTAATAAATAATTCTTAGGAATTAGTTTCTGGAATTTTTATTAGACACATTTCGAATGTGTATAATACTCTAGAATTTTTCCAGAATTAATTGAATTTTCTTCAATTAATAAATCAAGTCAAAGTCAAAATTGGTCAACTTTTTAAAAGCTGATGGAGTTGACTTACTTAATGACTTATAATGTATGTATTTCAGTTATAAGACCTTAATAAAGTTCTTATATGATACGAAATGTATTATTTTGATTGTAATTGCATGCTTAGTGCATACACTTGAAATTAGGGTTCTGGAAATTTTCCGAACATCGAAATGGTCTTTTTAGTGACTAGTAGGTTAACTTATTTATCTTGACGATTTTGGCCATCAAAATACTTTTTGACATGTTCCAAAATTGTTTAGATAAATTTGAGATGACCTAGAGATATTATAAATGACTAATTAATGTACGAGAATTTTAGAAATCTTAGGGATTAATTTAGAATTAATCCAAGTAGAGCATAACAATTCTAGTGTGATTAGAAAACGGCATATATACTAGGATTAAAGTATTTAATCTGGACATCAAAATAATTGAATTAGGGTTCCTAATCGATTCACATTCATAATTTGAATTAGCCGAAACTAACTCTAGTACCCGATTCAGTTCAAGAGTTGAATTGAATCATGAATTTTTGATGCATAGTTAAGTCACAACCTCAATTAAACCTCCTTTGTGTGATATAAGCATTAGATGCATTTTAAGGATGGTTATGGACATAGGCTCAATTTAATTGAGTTGTCCATAATCTGAATATATATCTGTGATATATATACAAGATCATCCAAGTAATGATGAAACCAAAGAATAAATCCCTCAACCGAAATAGTAAGACTTATGTCTTTCATTGATATGGCAAGAACCAAAGTTCTTTTAAAGTTGGGTTGTTGTGCAAACCCAAGCCCATTCTACACGAATATGTTCAAACTATAGAAATTAGATTTTCAGATTAATGGGTTGGTCTTAACTAGAAGCATTGATTTGTTGGGCAAACTCAAAGTTAACGGGATAGAGGTAAAGTTGGGTTATATACATAGGATGTATACAAATCAAGAGTTGATAACCCAATGAGTGTCTTAAATCAATAGTTGATAGCACAAATTGATAATTGCATAATTGAATGCAATTGGTGTGAATGATACCAACCGATTGATCTAAGGTAGCTTGTTGGGCAAACCCAAGGTCATTCTTAGTGATATTGGATATCGATCCATTAAGAAAACTATAAGTTTTCTCGAATTCGTGGTGAGGGCTATGGATTTAAATAAGAAAGTGGGACTCATAATGCATATGATTACAGTCCTTATCGATATGCATTAGTGTACATTACACGTTCTCTCGTTCTTCTAGGTTATTGAATCGCCATGATGTCTTCATCTAGTGTGAATCTACGCTTTCTATTAGACTCCAACAAACTCACGAGACCTACCTTCTTAGATTGGCTACAGAATTTAAAAATTATTTTCAAATCTGAAAAACTAGGATATGTCCTAGATGAACCACTTCCTTATCTTCCTACTGCCAATGCATCTGATGAGGATCAGAAAGCTTACAAGAAGCTACTATGATAGTGAGCTGGCTAGCTGTATAATGCTTGTCTCTATATCACCAGAACTGTAAAAACAACATGAAGCTATGGATGCTCATAACACAGTCTAACATCTGAGGGAACTATTTGATGAGCAAGCTTGATCTGAAAGGTTCGAGACCTCGAGGTTGCTTTTTTGCTCTAAGATGGCTAAGGGATCATCTCCAGTGCAGTATGCATTGAAGATGTATGGATATATTAAGAGGTTAGGTAGTATGGGTTTTGTAATGGATCATGAATTAAGTGTAGACTTAATTCTGACTGGTTTGACTAATAGTTATTCATAGTTCGTGCTTAACTATCGGATGAATGAAATATCCACAATGATATCTTAACTGAATAATTTGTTCAAAACAACTAAGAAAACTGTCAAGAAAGACAGTAAGGCTGTGATGTTGGTGGACTCTACTTTTGGCTCTCGAAAGAAGAACCAAAAGAAGAAGAAGTCCAAGAAGCCAGTGGGAGGTGTAGCCAAGAAGAAGGCAAAGGAGACAAGTTCAAAGGGGATATTTGTCATTAAGGTTAATATTATTTCTGATCATAACATTTAGGTATTAGATACTGTATATGATTCACACATATGTGTTGATATGTAGGGTCTCAGGGATAGTAGACCGCTCAAAAAGGTAGAGATGGACCTACGTGTGGGAAATGGAGCAAGAGTTACCGCATTAGCCGTAGGAACATATGTTTTATATCTTCCTAGTGGACTAGAGTTAATTTTGGATAATTGCTTTTATGTACCCATTGTGATAAAGAACATTATATCTGTTTCATGTCTTAATAAAGTGGGATTTCATATAACTTTTTCAAGCAATGGTTGTTGAATGAAATGTTGTATGGTAATACTATATTGTACAATGGTATTTACATATTAGATATGTGTAATCCAATTTTAAATATCAATGACAATAAAAGACAAAAACGAGATAACTTAACATCATCTTACTTATGGCATTGTCGACTTGGCCACATAAGTGAGAAACGCATGATTAACTACAAAAAAATAGTAGCTTAGGCTTTTTTTATTGTGAATCATATGACACATGTGAATCTTGCTTGTTAGGCAAGATGACTAAATTACCTTTTAAAGAAAAAAGTGAATAAATGAATGGGTTATTAGACCTAATACATTTTAATGTATGTGATCTGATGTCCATTCATGTCAAAGGTGGTTTTATCTATTTCATTACCTTTATTGATGATTATTCACGATATCGATATGTGTATCTAATGAGATACAAGTCTGAAGCATTTGAAATATTCAAACAATTCAGACATAAAGTAGAGAAACAACTCGGTAGGAGTATTAAGACACTTCGATTAGATCGAGGTGGTGAATACTTAAATGAGGAGTTTCTAACTTATCTCGAAGATACTGGGATAGTATCCCAATGGACTCCACCTTACACACCGTAATATAATGGTGTGGCTGAAAGGAGAAACTGAACCTTGTTAGATATAGTAAGGTCAATGATGGGCCTAGCAAATCTACCAAATCCTTTTGGGGTTATGCACTCATGATTACTGTTTATGTGACAAATAGAGTCCCTTCAAAGGCAGTTAAAGTTACTCTATATGGGATATGGACTAACAAAAGGCCCTATCTTTCTCATGTGAAAGTCTGAGGTTGTTCGGCTTATGTGTAGCGGATTCAATCAGACAAGCTTAAAGTGAAATATGATAAATGTCTGTTTATAGGATATCCTAAGGAAACAATTGGATATCAGTTCTATAATGCTTTAGAGCAAAAGGTTTTTGTCTCAAAGCATGTTGTCTTTTTAGAGAAAGAGTTTCTTCTAAGAGAAGATAGTGGGACCAAAGTTGAGCTTGATGAAGTTCATGATGCTCAAACAAACACAAATCAACTGCCTGAACACGAAATTGTTGTTCATGGAAATGAGACAACAGTTGAACCTTCTGATACATAAAATGTTCGTAGGTCAAGTAGGATATGCAATTTTACAGAGAGATATAGATTTCTCATAAGTGAACAAAATAACGTATTGCTCATAGAGGACAATGAGCCTACAACCTATGAAGAGGCTCTAAAGAGTTCAGAATTTGAAAAATGGTTCAAGCCATAAAGTCCAAAATGGGTTCCATGTATGAAAATCAAGTATGGACTTTGGTTGACCCACTCGAAGGGTTAAAACTCATAGGGTGCAAGTGGATTTTCAATAGGAAAATTGACATGAAAGGCAATGTGATTATCTATAAAGTGAGGCTAGTCGCTAAAGGTTATCATCAAAGATAAGAAGTTGACTATGACGAGACATTTAGCCCCGTAGTCATGCTTAAATCCATTAGAATACTCCTTGCCATTGCTACTTATTATGATTATGAAATATGGAAAATGGATGTGAAGAAGGCTTTCCTAAATGGAAACCTAGTTGAGGATGTGTATATGATACAACCTAAGGGCTTCGTATCCAGAGATGGCAAGGATGATCTATCAAATTTCAATGATTAATCTTATCGTAACAATGGTGCAAATATCCTTAGACTTGAGGTACTCAAGGATATCTTGGATACTGATCCTGTACTTTGACATCATTCTTTGTTACCTCAAGACGAGGTCACTCTTAAGGTGGTGATGAGTACAACTATTGGTATTCGAAGATAATTGAGTAGTCAATAAAGGATTCGCCACTCCTGATAAAAGGAGATGATACCTATGGCCTCTTGTCGAGGTCATCACTCAGGAGTCTCTAGCCAGAGCAGTTATATGTCATAAAGAGTGTCTTCAATGACATATAGAGTAATGAGATCCCAGGACAAGAACTAATATCACTTGGACTATATGTGACATAGTTAGTCTAGTGAGAATTGACACATAGCCTATACTCCAAACTAAGTGGGGTATAGTATAGTGAAAGGATGAATTGCACGATAGTTGTTTATAGAAAGGTTCATAAGTTAGATAATTAATATCGAAGAGTTCGTGTGTTAATCCACTTATATTCTAGTAAATTGGCATTATGGAACCCTTCATGATTTGCTTGAATTAAGAGTTAATTCAAGTACCTATAATAACCAGGAACCTAAGGGTCACATGCATAAAAGATCGAATAAAAAAAATGTGTATGGCTATCTTTAAGTAGGCCATGATCGTGGCTCATAGGCCTTGATCGTGACCGAAGCCTCAACAAATGATACATAAGTGAGTTCTTCACTTATGTACAGGAGCTTTTACCAATTCTTACACACTCAAGTGAGAGAAAAAGAGCTCTAGAAGAGTTCTAGAGATAGAGAAAAGAGGTTTTAAGTTATCTTCATGCATTTTATGCAATTGTTGCATAAATCTAATTGTATGCAAGATAATCTTAATCTGTCTCTCATTTGAACATCTACTTAAACTCATCAAGTTTGGTGTTTAAACACCCTTACACATTGTTTCTTCTTCCATCTTTGTGTGTTCTCGGGTGATCAAGAAAGAGTTTGATGTTTGCAACAACCCAAACAAGGAGAAGAAACAAGAAAGGAGGAGAAACAAAAGGTAAAAAGTTTTAAATCTTCATGTTCTTAATATATGTCTTTCCATGTATATGTGATTCTGACTTTTCTAGATTATCATGGTGTCGGAATTTAGATTCCGACACTTCTGCTGCATTCTTATGTATGTGATGCATGTGTACATGGCAATTCTATCATTTGAAAATGGGGCAATGCAAAGAAATCACTCAAACAATGACAAATATATGAAAATATAAAACATTCCACATCCATTTTATAATAGATTAAGCAAGTATTTATTATTGAAATCCACATAAAAAGACAACTTTCATAAATAATCTTACTACTTATATATGGTGTAATACAAAATGTGTTAAACAAATGCACGATATATGTTATATCACTTTTGGGAATCGAAAGAGCAACATTATAAATAGCAATGATGATGTCGATTTAAAGTGTAAAAAATATTATTATGATATTCTTAACATCTGATTTAATGTCCTAAATAATGGTAGAAATAAAGTTAAACCTTTTAGCAATAGTTAGGAGTGATCTAAACCTTTAATCTTTTTTATTATGCTTCTAATAGGTATATATATTGCTAAAGAAAGAAAAGGGAAAATGCTGGCTCTTTAGCATGGGGAAGTACAAAAATAAGAGATCTATCAATTAAGGACTGATTAATAGTCAAATCATGTTACTTCCCATCACTTTACACATACTACCTTAGATCAGGAAGAAGTAGGTGGGATGTTACAAGGGCTCAATCTTATGAAACTCATAAGCTATTATTATGTCCTTAAAGTATGTTGTATGCTTGTGAACCTTTAAAAACTCATATTTTGATTAATTCATCATAATCTTAAGGAACTTTTCTTTCCGTATCAAAGAACACATGCTTAATATGTAAATACTTGTTATTTAAGTTGTTATTGTATGTTATAACCTTACCTTAGTTAGTTATATAATCTAATATTTGTTTTCCATTAGGAATATTCACTCACTATCATATTTATATATTGTACATCATTTTATTTTGGAAATACTTCAAAATCACAACTAATTCATTATGGTTTTATAGTATCAGAGCCACTCTTAATATACTTTATAGCTCATTTATCATCTTGAACAAGAAGCTAACATTTTTCTCTAGTTTTCGCCTAAGATAAGTTTAGTGTCTACTACCAATTGCCAAACTATCAATCAGTCAGTCCACCTGTCATTGTCTCTCTTGACGCTATCAACCACTTAGCATGACAATCTATATTGTTTTCCTTCTTGTCATAAACATGTTTTTGTTTCTTCACACCTTTAAATGGCAATATATACAAATTCACCTTATTACCTCAATTCCTTCGATTAACCAGGGTTAATTCTTATTCCAAATCTTCTAAAAGGAGAGAGAACTACACCCTATAGAATAGGTCGATAAGAAATGCATTAAATGCCAAGAACAAATTTGGCTTCACGGATGCAACAATTCCAAAACCAATAGTGGGGATGCAAAATGGGTAGATTGGGATAGGTGAAATTCTATAATACATTCTTGACTCATCAATTCGATGGCCCTAGAATTGCAGGATGGAGTCTCATTCCTAACCAAATTTATGATAATTTAGGAGCAGCTTGGTGATAGATACTTTCGAGGCAATGCACTAAGAGTATATGGTTAAAAAAAGGACTTAGCCTTCATACAACAGTGAGGTATGCCAGTGACAACCTATTATACCAAAATGAAAGCAGTGATTAATGAATTATTATGTGGTGGGGATTTCAATTTCATGAAAGAATTGAATGCAAAATGTGAAAAAGATAACCTGTATTTTGCTTAATGTGAATGGAAGAATAATTTAGTGTTATCAGGTGTTATATTTTAAACATAGACCCTTTGTCAACTCTTAACAAGACTTATCCTTTGGTGATGCTAGAAGAAAAACGATCTACTATTTCTATTAGCAAAAACCTTAATATATAATAAACCAGTTGCATTGATTGTAAGGCAAGGATCCATAAGTTCAAAGTCGAAAGAGGGAGGCAAACCTCGAAGTGAGCACTATAAACACATTGGACACACCAAAGAGCACTACTTTGAGATCATTGGTTACCCACTAGATTAGGAAAACAAGGAGAGAAGAAATCAAAGAACTTTTAATGAAAATCAAACCCACACAGCCAATGATGTAACTGCTCCCAACAATACAAACCACACTCAATACATAAGCAGACTATGACAAACTCACAAATCTAGGGTTGGTTGAAAAAACTCTATAACAAACTAATGACGCTGCTACAAATTGAAAAGACAAAAACATCAAATGCAGTGAATTTTATTGTTAACATAATTTATAATGATGTTGAAAAATGGATTTTGTATAATGAAGTGACAAACCATTTTTTATCTAAAGAGTCATTATTGGTGAATAAAAAACTAGCGATAGAAAATAACACAGTGAATATGCTGAATGAACAAGTATCTAAAGCTCAATTAGAGGGAGATATGGTTGTTGAAAAAAATAGTAATGCTTAAAGATGCACTATATATGCCTGAGTTTTAATGCAACCTGATTTCTCTTAGTAAGATTATTATTGATCTACAATCTTTTGTAAGTTTTTTTCCCTTCTTATTGTATTTTAAATTACCTTATCACTAGGATAATGATTGGGAAGGGTGAGCTACGAGATGGACTATACTAGTTTAAGAGAGCATAAATGCTCAAAATGGCTTCGATGATGGCCTCCTTAAATACAATTTCTTCAAGTAAGGTGGATGTAACACTATAACATTCTATATTAGAACATCCTTCATTTCAAATCCTTAGACATATTCATATTTTATCCAATTTTATTTTTTAATAACGGTTATGACATTTTATAGTAGCCAAACAAACTAGAAAACCTTTTAATCCCAATTTTAATAAGGCAGTTTTTCCTTTCGATATGGTGCATTATGATATATAAGCTCTATATAATGTAATGTCACATAATGGGGCTTCTTATTTCTTGACTATTGTTTATAAACATACAAGGTGCACGTGGGTGCATTTACTTAAACAGAAATTTGAGGTCTATGTTGCTTTTTTGTCTCTCTATAAAATGGTATATACTCAATTTGATAAGAAATTTAAGGTGCTGCACTCTAATAATGGGCTAGAATTTTGTATGGGAACTTTAGCTAGTTTCATGAAAGAACAAAGGGACACACCAAAAATTATGAATTTATATGTCACAACAAAATGGGGATAGTTAGGAGAAAACATAGACACTTGCTAAAAGTTGTGAGAGCCTTTCGTTATCAAGCACATTTACCTATCAAATTTTAGAGAGAGTGTGTGTCAGTCTCATCATACTTGATCAATCTCACACCATCCTTTGTTCTTGATTTTAAATCCCTTATGAAATGTTGTATAGTAAAGCACCATCATATGATCATTTGAGGTCTTTTGGGTGTTTATATTATATCCACTCGAAAAATATAAAGGCGGATAAGTTTAGTACTAGATTGAGTCCATATATTTTTGTTAGGTATCATTTGGGTCAAAAAGGGTACAAAATGTATGATTTGGAATCTAAAACATTCATGGCGTCTAGAGATATAGCTTTCTTTGAACAAAATTTCCTTTTGACAAAACTGAAAATTCTATAAAAGAAAATGATGTGATCAACGACCCCATGCAATCCTACACTCAGTCCTTAAATAACCATAACATTAATATTATAGATAAATCAAAATGCATCCTATGAAAAATATTGCCCTTAAATTCAAGACCTATAATGTTGTGGATACAAGTGAACCACAAACATATCAAGCACCATATGAAGAACCATAAGTCAAATCCATATGTGGGCCCACTGTATACAAGGAAATTAACTAAATTATACAAGAAGCACTAAAAAGAGCTAAGAAACCCTACCTTATTTTAATTATTTTGTTAAAGAAGGCCCTATTACTTAAGATTCCAATGGTTGCTTTAGTAGTGAGGCTCGACAAAATTTACTAAGGTAATTTCTTACAAACAGTTCAAAATTTCAAATTATGCCTTGATATCTTGGATAAATGTGCTTAAAGAGCGTAAATATTTCTTTCAATTTATGAAGGATCCAAAATTATGTAATGTCATGAGAGCAAATATATAAGATCTAGAACCAAATTGCAAATGGGAACTTGAAACCTACCAAAAGGTAAATCAACAATTAAATCAAAGTGGGTTTTTAAAATCAAACTGAAAGTAGATGGAACAGTATAAAGGTAATAAGCGCATCTTATTACGTAGGCATATACTCAAATAGTAGGTATTGTTTACCATGACACCTTCACACTAGCAGCTAAATTCACAATAGTAAAGTGTTTGTTGACAGTTGTTGCATGTAAAATTGGTTTTTGCATCAACTAGATAAAAATAATGCAGTTTTAAAATCAAATTGAAAGTAGATGGGACAATATAGAGGTACAAAGTGCATCTTATAGTACAGGGATATACTCAAATAGAAGGAATTGATTACCATGACACTTTCACACCTGTAGCTAAACTCATAACAGTAAGGTGTCTGATGACAATTGTTACATGTTTATGCTTCAACTAGATATAAATAATGCATTCTTATATGATGAGTTGTATGAGGAAGTATATATGTGACCACTCGAGGGTTACTTGTCTCCATCAAATACTCATGTATGCAGGCTATTGAAATCACTATACAGTTTGAAGCAAGCTTTATGCCAATGGTTTGCAAAACTTTCCTGTCATTCTTAATTTTGGGTTTTTGCAATCTAAGGTTGATTATTCTCTATTTTTTACAAAATAGACATTGTTATACAATGATTCTAGTCTATGTAGATTACCTAATAATTGCAAGCCACAACAATGAAGAATGTTTAAGGGTTGAAGGCATGTTGGAAATTCAATTTTGCCTAAATAACCTTATAGCAGTAAGTATTTCCTTAGGTTAGAAATAGCAAGAGCAAAAAAAGGGCATTTTTTTAATTAAAGAAAATGTGCTTTAGATCTTTTGAAGATGTAGGGCTTTTTGGTTCGAAACCTATACCAACATTAGTAACCATAAAGTATGAATTGACTAATCCAATAGGTCCTTTTTATTCTAATCCAAACAGATATAGAACACTGATGAGAAGACTAATTTATTTGACTTTGTGTAGACTGGATATCACTTACATTGTCAATACTTTAAGTCAGTTTATGTGAGAGCCAAGAATTATTCAATATAATGTTGCTTTACGCATTCTGCACTACATCAAAGAACTTATAAGTCAAGGGATATTTTTCCCTCATTATCTAATTTTTTTAATACGAGCTTATTATGATTCAAATTGGACAAGTTGCAAACAAACAAGAAGATCCAAGACTGGATGGCATACAGTTTGGGGAGGCTCCAATATCTTGGAAAACAAAAAGGCAACCTAAAGAAGCTCATTCCCCTGATGAAATCGAACATAAATCTATGGCTTCAACAAGTAGTGAACTTGTTTAGTTGAAATTTTTATTTAAGGATCCATGTATAATTATCATCTTCCTATTATGTTGTTTTGTGATAATAAAGCAGTTCTTCACATAGCAACCAACCTAGTGTTTCATGAGCATACCAAGTACATTAGAATAGACTCATTTTGTATCGAAAGGTCGTTGTTGGATGCATTAGGACTCGACACATTACTTCTAGAGAACAGAAAGTCAACATTTTCACTAAGACACTCCCAGAGCCACAACTTACACATCTCGAAGGCAACTTAGGCATTTGAGATCTTCATGAACCAATTTAAGGGAGAGTATTAGAGAATACATGCATAACATGTAAATACTTGTGATTTAAGTTGTTATTGTATTTTATCATCTTACTTTAGCTGGTTGTACAATCTTCGCTATTAGGAATATTCACTCACTGAGTTGTATATATATTGTACATCATTTTATTTTGTAAATACATCGTAATCACATCCAATTCATTTTGGTTTTATTCTGAACATGTTATCGTATATAGCATCTCAGATGTTCCATGCATAATGTGACCAAGTTCAAGGTCTGAAATCTTGGTAAACAAAGGTCGAAAACACCAATTCAAACTAAAATGGCATCAAATCTATATTCTCCCCCTTTTGTAGCCAGCCATTAAAATGAACGCAAGTCAGCGAATAAAGAGTATCGATCTTATCCCAACTGGATTTGCTTCATTGGTGGATGACTACTGAGTCCCTTGAAAATTTTGGATATTCTAAAACCTTTTGACATATAAGATTATATATACTATGGAAGTGAAGACAAATAATTCTCCAAGTTATGGACCAAATTATAATTTCACTTCTAATTTGTGTACAACTTACTTCGTCAGTTGAAATATGGTTTAAATCACTTCTCCTTCAAAGCTTCGTCGGACTTTCGAACCTTTGCCCACCACGAATGAACTTTCTATTCTACAAAAGTCAAAGTTAATATTAACATTTATTAACGATAAGAATATACGTAAATGTGGTCCAGACCGTCCCAGCCTAGAGCAGTTGTCGCGTTTTATTTACGAGGCATGGTATATCTAGTGATGGGAATTTTAACTTTTCTCTTTATAGTACTTGTAGAAAGAATAATCCTAAAGAGGAGAGGTGGTAACGAGGGCGGTGGTGGCATCATTAGTCTATTAGAGAAAGTTGAATAACGAGCGCTATGTAGTTGTCTAAATATACAGTATAACTAAGAAGGAAAAAATAAAGCAAAAGGTGCTTTTCTTAGTAAAGCCAGTTGATTCTCACACTTATATTCGCCTCTACACACAAAAAAGAAAGAAAAAAGTTATACAGTTGACTGACTACGATTAATTCTAGTACCACTGAACTTCTATATGATTATTTTATTGATAATGTGTGGGCATATTATATGCATGCAAATCGAGTTTTTCTAACTACAACTTCATTTAAAAGGTGGGTCGGGAAGAAGATAGATGCTAATTAGGCAAGTTTCTTTCACTAGCATCTGCTTTCTCTCTATTTCCTTACTTTTAGGTTATAGACTTCTAGTTCTATTTAATTAGGCTCCGTATTTGTGAATTAAAAAGAGAGTGGGAGAGAGAGCAAGGAATGATTAAAGGAGAATCCATCAAGCGGATTCCAATTTCTGTCCATAAAAATATATTAGACGCGCAAAAGGCACACAGAGATAAGAGTATATGCATATATAAATCTATACATATAGAGATATAATATGGAGCAAATAGAACCAAGATGTCCATTTGGAGCTATAACTTGGAGACTCAGGCTACTAAGAACAATATCTAAGGTGGACATCCAAATCTAAGTGATTTTTCTACGAGCAACTTGTGCATATTTTATACAAAGCATGCAAGCGTTTTTCCCCTCCACTAGTGCCTGCTCTCTGCTTTAGTTTGTTTATTTACATATATTCTTATTCATTCTACTCTACTATCAAATCTTATCATCCACATTCTCAATGTTCGGATTGTCTTCCCCCAAAATCTTTCCAGTGACAATGAAGGTTTTTCCAAGCTGGAATCTCACAATTCAAACTCCAAAAAATTATGGACATGGCTAATAATTTACATTCCTGATGATAATCATTGTCTTTATTCTCTCCTTTTGCATTGAAGATGACAGAATTTTACTAGATGATCTTGACGAGCACAAGACAAGTGGATACATAGAAAAGGTTTATTTTATGCCTCTTTAAGACTTTGGATCTGAATGTTGCTTGCTTTGCTTTTGTTTTTTTTTTTGTTAATTTCAGGAGCTAACCTTGACTAAATTAGTGATTCCTCAGTATTCCTTTGAAATGGTTAAGGTGACAATCGGACCAATTTTGCGTGGATATGAATTAACCAATTTCCCAAATTAGTTAAAAATACGACTATGTTAGTGTTAAGAAACTAAAGAGAATAAGTTCTCTTTTCCTTTTAAAAGAGATATGAACATATAAAATTGATGTGGAATTTTGGATCAATAAAATTAATATAAGAAAAACATAAAAAACTTAATTGCCGGACTTTGCTTACCTTACCCGATAATTAAAGACTTGCACAAGGAATAAGTCTGCACTCTGCAGTAGCTACATTATAAGAATTCCAAAAATATAATGCCGGTGGTCGGCCCGATAATGTTCTGATTCATAATGGTCTCTTTGATGGTCGAGAACCAGATGCCGAACAAACAATTTGAACAAATTAAGCAATGTGTGTGTGTGTTTTTACTTTTTATACGGACGATACTGTAATTTTGACTTCCTAAAGTAATTATGGGTTATATTTATCTTGTCAAACTTTATTTTACACCGATATTCGAAATCTGATAAAAATATGCCAAAGGATAAAGGCAAAAAAAATAAAAATAAAAATACATTATCTTTAAAATCACATTCACAATATTAAAACATAAGATTAGACACTTATCAACCCAATTTTCAATAATAAAGATAAATCTAAATGGGGCTAAACAGGTAAGATAAGAGTCTTTTTTTGGAAAGTAAGTAATAAATTTAATCAAAAGGTGGAAATTACAGATAAGAGATACAAACTCTTACAGGTTATTTGGTTAATTAAAATAACCATTTCATTCCTGATCCATTATCGGTAATAAGTTATTCCCTTGTTTAGTTGAAGAAAACATACAGAATATATAATTCAAAGGTTTATTTATTCTTTGAGTTTAGGAAATAATTAAACTCATCACTCCCCATATCTTTATCTACTCCAAGTGGTTGAGAATAAAATTGAGGACATATTCGATAAAAATATCCTTAAGAAATCTACATAAATTAGCTATAATAATAATAATAATAATAATAAGGTAGTTGGTGGGGACGACTTAAATATTTTGATCTTTTTGTTAATTATTCCTTTTTCATTCCAATTTTATGTTTTTAAACCAAACATTGATATTACATATCATTAGAAAGTTTTAGGAATAACCTCATCTATTAGATTCCTAAAAATTTGCATTTCACTCCTTATCTATTACAGCAGATGAACCAAAAACCCTCTTAAAGTTAGAATTTATACAAAATATCTAGCAAGCTACTCAACTTTTCTTAACTAAGTGTCAGCTCTTTCTATATACTCAACTGTTGCCTAATTCATTTGGATATAAATTACTAGGATGTTTACAGGAATGTCATCCTTAACTTGAGATTAAACTCACTCCAACTAAAATTCTTGTAATCTTTAGCTTTCCTAAAGATTTTTCACTACAAGAAAATCATGAATTAATGACGGACATTTCCCAACGAACGAAAACGTAGCTATTTACTGACGGAAAATGACAAACCGTCGGTAAATGTATTGTACTATTCATATATAGCGACGGAAATATATTACCGTCGGCAATACTGGAGGGAATAAATTTTGCACAAAATCTCCGATGACATATAGAGATAACACGACCTTTGGCGTCGGCAAAAATTGCGGAATGCTTCCCGCATTTTAATTGTTTCGGATATAAACCGATGGACACTCTTCTGTCGGTATGTTTGGATTGGTGAACCATATTCACCGACGGACAGCATTCCGTCGGTAAAGTTGATTATATTTTTACCGACAGGTTAGCCACAACCATCGGCAATAATTGCGGGAACATATAGCTTCGGACAGTTACCGACGGAACAAATACCGTCGGTAAAAGTGGTTCAGCTCCTGTTATATACGGATATAATTTATTTCGTCGGTATACATTTAATTAACTTTACTAACGGAATTTTGTTTCCGTTGCAAAATATAGCAGTAAAAACAGGCGTTGAAATAATTAGAAAATTTAAATACCGACGGAATATAAAGTCCGTCAGTAAATGTCAGCTGTTTAATAAATAAAACGTCGTCGTTTGGTTTAAGACGATGCGGTGAAATTTAATCAATGTTTGTTCCATTGGTGATTCATCGTCTTTAACCCGACCTGACCTTCCCCGCCCCCCCTCATTTCTTCTTCTTCTATCCTAGCCTGCGCCGTCTGGATCCGACCCCCTTTCTTGCATTTTTCGACCGTTTTCTGGCTCATCGTGCGTCGTTTAAGGTAAGCTCTCTAATGGGTGTATTATTTCTCCAAAAAAACACGTGTTTTTAGTGTTAACCATGGGTGTTTGGTAATGAAATTTTGCTTGACTATTGTTGTTTTTTCGATTTTTTGGTGTAATTGTTGGTTTATTTGTTGTTTATATGGGTTATTGTTGGTAAATAATGAAAAAATGCAATTGATTTGTGGTTAAATTGAGATTATACATATTGCCTATAAGATGTTCGATAAAATGCCTTTTATGATGTTTGGAATATTTCTTTGTAATTGTTATGTGAATTTGAGAATTTGAATTCTTAATTTCGAGAAAATGCTTAATTTGAAGTGTGAATTTTTTGAATTTGACATTTAAGTGTGAATTTGATAATAGATCGGGTTGATTTAACTCACTAATAGATTTTTCGGGTTGATTTAATTCTCTAAGTCTTAATGTATTATTATTATTAATCTTTTACTTATTATTAATTTTATTAATATTAAATTTATTGTATTTATCAATATTGTCATTAATTATTAATAATTATTATTA
>JAOTAY010000001.1:18569236-18597184 GCA_025629805.1 Erythroxylum baracoense
TAATCATTAATCAAAATTTCTATTTAACCAAATTAAATGTATATTATAAATATTTAATTATTAAAATTATGCATAAATTATAATTTAAATATAATGAAAATATATTTTTTTTAAAAATTAAGCAATAACTTTACCGACAGAAATAACCATCCGTCGGTAAATTCCTAACTACTTTACCGACGGTAGAAGAATATATTCCGTCGGTAATTAATAAAATATACCGACGGACGGTAAATTCCGTCGGTAATAGTTAAGCAAATTTACAGACGGAAAACATGTTACCATCGATATATTTACCGACGGTAGGAGAATATTCCGTAGCTAAATTTACATACGGTTAAAGAACTTACCATCGGTAAATTTAGTGTTGGAAAATTTTTAACCCGTCGGTAATTTACGGGCTGAACAACTGTGACGGTCGATATATTTTCGCTACATTTACCGACGGTAAATCATTCTTCAACGCTAAATTTACCGACGGAATGTTCTTGGACCATCGGTAAATTTAGCTACGGTCGATTCTACGACATTTTTGTCTGTCGGTACATTTCGTCGGTAATATTTGATACCGACGAAATATTTATATTTTCCGTCGGTATTTTCCGTCGCGAAATAACAATTTTCTTGTAGTGTTTGTATTTCTCATCCTCCAAATGAAATGTACAAGCATGGCAAAACCAACCTTGAACACTCTTAAAAGATAATCAAATTAAAGAATTTGAAATGCGATTGAAAGAGATTGTCCTTATCCTTCAAAAAATTTGAAGTTTAATTGAAAAATTGTTAAATAAAAATTAATCTCTTTAATTCGGTTTATAATAACTTATTAATTTATAAAATTGACCGATTAATTAAAGATTTTATCAGACTTTTTTAATTATTGAACAAGACTATTAGTTAAGAACTTATGGGAAAAATTAGAATAGATATTTTATTCTTGAATATAGACATATTCAAGAATAAAATATCTATTCTAATTTTTCCCATAAGTTTTTATATATATATATATAATCACTAGAAATTGGTATTTAATTAAACTAGAACAATAATTTATGTATATCTATAAATAAATACGAAAGTAGCTCCAATTTTAAAAACATAAATGAATTAATATTAAATTTTAAACATAATAAATATATATAATTAAAATCAATTCACAAATATATAACTGATTATTTGTTATCATACATTAATTATTTTGAAGTAAATACACATTAAATATCTTCAATATTAAAATTATATATTTAGTTTATGTATATCAAAAATATTATTTATTCTTAATGTACTTTAGTCATTTTGAAATTTAAATTAAATATTGAGTAATACATTTATATTTATAAAATCCAAATGAATTCATAATTATCAAATACAATTAATTATTAGTAAATTCTAGTCATTTTGAAATATGTTCATATTAAGTATCCAGAACTAAAATTATAAGTTTAGAAATTATAAATATTTAAATAAATTATTATGTAATATATATGTGTGTGTGTGTGCGCGCGCGCGCTCTCGCACGCACGCGCCATCAATTATATATTAAAATAAGTTTAGACATATCAAAATATAATTTTTAATGTACTGTTATTGATATTAAACTATTATGAATAAGATATAAATAAAGATATTTATATAAAATAAATATTATAAATCATATTATGAAGTAATAATTATAACATCACATAATTAATTATATCAATTTAAATAAAATATGAAAAATATATAATTAATTATATCAATTTAAATAAAATATAAAAAATTTAAAGAAATTGGTCTAGAACTGTGAGTTTAATTTTAATGTAAATATATAATGTTAGATATATGTGCTTACATCGGACAAACATTCAACTTAACAATGCTCTATGAGATTCAAACAAGAGCCATCTCAAAACCGTTTCTTAATTACGAGGAATTAGCAATAACGTTGCTTTCACCTCAGGTGGCTTTCGCCCCATTTTCTTGTTTTGAATAAATAATGAAGCATGTTTCAGCAACCTTAACCTAGTTGGAATTCGTTGTTCTTTGTTAGCTTCAATAATTAACAAAATGTTACTAGTCTAGGTTTGAATAGCTGAGTGGAGTTACTTTCGTGGAAATCAACTACACGTCAGCTCTTTGCAAAACACAAATAAATAGACATGCGGCGCAAAAGCATTTTGTTTACTTCACATTTATATAATAATCATCTTATGTACTCGAGCAGCGTGCATAAATTATATACATATATATATGGTGGAATCATTTTATTATCCTTGTGTTAATCATTTGAGCAAGCCCTTCATTCTATTAAGGTAGAACTCATAAGAGGGGAGTAAGTATGTAGCTTTCTTTGTGCACTTTTTAGAAACTATAATCTACAGCTAAACGGAGCACAAATTAAAAGGTTAGTCTATTGGTGCAAGCGGCATCACTAAGCAACCAACACTTACATTATCTATTTTATTCTCGTTAGGCATGATTTGTTAAGACCACTTTACTGTTAGACTGTCGTTAGCGATAGAAGAAGACGATCGGTAGTTTCAAAAACAAGATTAGGAAAGCCAGTGACTTCTAAGCTTTAATTGGCTTTTGGGGCACTTCCAGCGTCTATTTGTTACTTTTTGATAATCAATACACCACTTGCTCATTCACTCATCATGATAATTAATAGACATCACTTCAACCTAAACTCAGAAGTTTTGGTTGATATAAATACAACAATATCGATATAGCTAACTAGAAAGCATACCTGGCAATAATTTACAACTAAAGGATACATTTTTATTATATTGTCTTTCTCGTACCTTAATAAGGCTTCAACTAAGTATTTACGATCATGATATTTTTTATGAGAAAAAAGTTGTGGAATATTAAATAATTTTGATTAGTTGAAGCCTTTTTTTTTTCTTTTCCTCTTTTTATATTCATGCTACCCTTGTCAAACTCACCCTTGTTACTTTTTTTTTTTTTTTTGAAGTGAGAATTGTATATTCATTATCCTTATTTTGAGGAACCCATAATACCTCATCACGACCTCGAGTGGTATGACACACAGAAGAAGTGTACATTACATAAGCTTGTTTCTAGAGTATGGAGAGTTAGCATAATTAGGTGTTTGGAATTGAAATAATATGCACACAGAAGGAAAGAAGAATAAGGATGAGTGGGAGTGGAAGAGGATTGGAGCATCCACCAACTGATTTGGTAGATCTTCCTAAGCTCCCAAAACCCCCCAAAGTGATGGAGTGAGTGAACTGAGTTTCGTAAACGCAATCTATGTGTCATTATTATGTTATTTGAAATTCATTCCAATTGCGGGAGTGCGTGACACGAGTCGTCCTCCCAACTCCATCGTCTCTTTTTAAATGTTATATCACACTACCACAATTTTTCTGCATTGCGTTGCGTCACTTCCCTCCACCCAATTTCTATTGAATGGTGAGATAAATCAATTAGGTAAAAGTACCTGATTCTAGACATATACAAATGTCTTCCTTCCTACCATATAATTGCATGAGACGAGCGGTCTCTTTTGAAGGTTCATTCTTTTTCCAACTCATGTTGATCTTACGTGATATAGTACTTCTTGGTTTTTCCTCCTTCACCTACCAAAAATTCTTATATTACCTGAATAGCTAGGAAAGAGAAAGGTTAAAAAGTCGATATTATCAGGAATTCAAAGCATCACGTTCATGTATAGTGCTGGGGTATTGTTTAGAATATGATGTAAAAGGATAATTTTGTGAATGGTAGCGAACCACTTCGGTTGATGGAGACAGGAGGCCAGCTGATTGCCTTAAAAACTGACTTTTATTACATTATCTCCAACCACATTATTTTTCCGAAAAGGTAAGGCATAATGGGTGGTGGGAATCATTAAATAATCATGATTAGACATAGACAGTTGCTAATAATATTATAACCAGTTGATTAGCAGTTTTAATTTATAAAACCAAGTTGCATGCTCACAATGAAAAAAAGGGAATGGATGGAGTAGAGTTGAAATATTATATTATATAGCTCCACGGGCCTATGTATTATTATATATCTAGCATCATATTTTAAAATGGATTCAGATATTCATCTAGTATCTACTTAGGGTACTGCAATCGATTTAGGTTTAGGCATGTAGGAGAAGACTTTGTCTGCATCACCACTTGTCCTCTGCAAGCTACAAATTCTATCCAAATGACTAAACAACTTTCTCTTTTCTTTTTCTACATCGAAAGGTTACTGGATTATTTTTTTCTTGCATCAATTTATGGTAATTTGCATAATTTTAACATCAGTGCACTTGCTATTCTATCAATGTTATATTTTTTTCCTTCTCTAAAAATCATCACCATGACTTCCCAATCTCTAAATGCTCTTTTAACAGTAGTGCATTTGGCTGTTTTCGTCCAAGTTCTTATAGTGTTTAACGATGAAGAATTATAAGTTAATGATGTTATATTAAATTTGTTTATAACTGATTATTACAACTCCTTGTTTTGTGTTATTTTGGGCTAGTGGATACCAAATTATGATGCATCATAACCATAATAATCTTATACCATTTAGTTTATTCGTGTTTTTCACTTTTTATTTGCATTTTAGCGTCCAAATATTTTTTTTGTTTTGTTTAAGAGAAATGCAAAATCTCACTTTTGTGATAGCCAAAACCAAACACTATTGAAAGGACATAAATTCCAACTCAAGTCAAGAAAGCTTTGAATTGTGTACTGTGACACGAAGAGTGGAAAGGAAATAAAAAGTGGAAATGATGATTCGGACACAAGTAGTGGAAGAACGATAAAGAAGATATCTGATCCCGACAATGACTGCCAAAAACATGATGCCCATGTTCTGCTTCTTTAAATTTTTTTCATGACTTATGTTTTATCATATAAAAGCTAGTAAAATCTACAAAGCTATAAAGCAAAGATATACATGTCAGTTACACGTATAGTCTTGCGGGGGACTGCTTATTTATTAGCTACATCCTCCTCCATTGCTTGACTGATGATAAGCCTTTGATCTATGGCCTAGGATAGATGCATACCGAACCGTCAGCCATGTCGCCCCTCGCTCGTGGACAGAAATGATAGTATTTATGTAAGGTAAAGAAAAAGTTAAAAAGACGGTACATTACGACGACATGTAAGCGACTAGAATAATATACCCCAAAGACTCATCTACTTATCTTCTCTTTTTCTTTAAAAATGTTATCGGACATAGTGTTTTTTATTCTCTTATAGTCTTATCACTTATGCTTAATATCCTTAATTTTCTGTTTATTTTGTTTTAAAATCTGAATTCCTTTGTTCTACAACTTCTATCGACTAAGATTGCACGTTTAGAGACTAAGAATATGTTATTGGTTGTGGTTATTACGATTGACAATTTAAAAAGTTAATATCGAATTAAATCAATTTTAATTTAATTTATTAATTTTTATTATGTTATTTTAAATTAAAAATTATTATAATTATTCAAGTCTAACAATTTATAAAATTTAAATAAAATTAGTTTAAATATTCGAATCTAAAATTCAAACTTAAACTTGATTAAATCGGATTTAATCTATTAACATCAGGTTAAGGTCAAGCCAATGCTAAATAAAGATTGCGCAATATTCTAAATTTCATACCATACTAGTTATTAATACAAAATTATTTTTGTATTGCACCGAAATATACCGTAAAATTTCAAGTTGCATTGATGATGCGTAAAATATTGAAAGGTATCATATTAAATTTATAAATTAATAAAATTTGAAGAGTTAAATTTAAAAAATATTTTATTTTAAAATATTTTAAACATAAAAAATTTTAAAATTATTATTTTTATATTAATTTTAATTAAAAATTATTTAACTTTAAACTATTTTAAAATTTAATCATAATATAAGATTAAATTTTGATACTGTAATTAAAATTAATAAAATACTTTATAATAAAAATAATAATGATATCAACATTGACCATATTAATTCATTCTAAAATCCTCCAAGCTAGCCAGTTAGCCAGCAATAATTTACATAACTGTTGATGTTACTGTAAATGGAGGACTTGCTCGGAAATTGGTGTAATGAGTGATGAGAGAGAGCGATACATGGGAAGAAAAATGCGGCTCTGAGGTTTGGTTTGTTCATACTTCAAAGTGGGGATATTATGATAACTCAAAATCATTGTCTGCTTTGATAGTGTTTTTGGCATAATCTTCTTCTTTTTCTATAGAAGCATGCGCATCAACTTTACCACCCCCATTTTTGCTTATCATTCCAAATCGTAAGCATATGATCACTTTCCTAATTTCAATTTTTTTATTCATAATTAAAATTACTTTAAGATTTACCTACCTTTTATTCTCAAGTTGATATTCTTGAATCAGCTGAGATGGACGCATTATAATTTATATTATTATAATTTTGTAGATTTAGATTGATATTACTATTTAATTATATTTATATATTGTATAAAGCTCCCGATCGAGTTTAAGTCTTGATGAAATTGAATTTTAATTAATTTTTATGACAAGACGCAGGCAACCTATACTTGTGTTGTGTGCGTGTACAGAATATTTTGACTTGTGTCTTTTTGTTTGTATTGAATTGAATCCATGACCATGAGCATCTAACACCTTTAAACTAATGAAGAATATTGTCTCTCAAATCAAATGTATAATATAACTCTTCTGGAAAAGACCTGACCCATTTCATCTCAGCCCAGTGTTTGAACCGAGTGGATCTTCTAAATGTATAATGTCTGATTTCGAATTACTTTTTGCTTACATATCGTAGGGGCTGGGGCAGATTTGAAAGAATAAGTTCAGTTGAAGCAAAAGTCACATTCATTTTAACACTTAGAGTCATTAGATTGAAAAGACGTGTGAACAATAAAACAAGAGTTTTTGACAATGTGGTTCCGATTACTTAAACAAATGGGATTGTGAGCGGGCTTTCCAGCTCCTTCCTTTTAAGAATTGGGCCTAATTGCGTTTCCCCAAACACATGATGTTGAAAGCCTCGCAACTTCATTAATATGTTGTTAAGACTTAAAGACACCCTAGAAATTTTCATTTGGTTCTTCATTTCAAGTTAAAGCCTAAAAACATTTTAATATTAAAACAGGACTACCAATAAGTTAACGACACAAATTTCATCTCCATATACGATATTATAATTGCCTCAACTATATATATAACGCTTTAATTTATTACAAAACTAAATTTTCTATTCTTGTTTATTGCGTGTTATTGTATTAGACTTCGTTTAAGGTCATAGAAGTTTCTAAATTCAAAAAAACATTCTCCCTAATTACTTTAGAGTGATGAATTCTATCTTGATCACTCAGTTATCTCCATATAGTTCATGTTACATCCAATGACTACCGATTAAACGACCCATGATTAAATAAATCATAAGCAGTATCAAAATATATCAATCCTCATACAAGATAACTTTAATGAGCCCAAGTCAAAGGATCACTTATACGATCATCACAATGAGAATTCCATAGATATACAAGTAATATTCCAAATGAATTTTTCATATCCGATCTGTTAAGTGAACTTGTTCTCTATCAAGCACCCACATGTTTGTTTAAGTATCTCTATTCTTTAGCCTGTGAGATCTACTACTTCCTTCGGAAGGAAAAAACAAAACGTATGCTAGTCTTTTTACGTTCTATTAATGTCTAATCTTAATAGCACAATGACTAGGAATATTTAAGAATAATATATAAATACAATATGAATTTCATAATTATAATCCCATTATAATTGCATTTGCAATGTACAATTATTCCATAGACTTTATCATATACATCTAAACATGTATAAGATAAAGAATGTCTTTAAATAATTTGTCACTAAACTACAACCAAAGCCATTGGTTGTAGAGCATAAACCACAGTTACTATAGTGGGCAACTTCTATACGAACAAGAAGTAATGAAATTGACAAAATTGAATGTTTGAAGCATCTAATTGGATTTTTGAAGCATATTTTTGGTCAACAAAAGACTTGGAAGGAAGCTAAATTTATTAGAGGATAGCTTGGCTTCGAGGGGTAAGACTTTATATATTCTAAAGTTCTAATGGCCATAGAAACTCATATGATTCTTATTAGGTTCGTCACATATTTCTTATCACGTTCATCATATAAATGAATATGTAGACAAAGCAACATATGTTCAATGTTTTACAATTGCATAAATCACTCTTCAATAAGAATTTCATCTAATTTATAAATGCACACTAAAATTGAAAAGAAAGTATTAATTATCTTGTCATAAAAGATTTTTTTTAATTTCATCTCAACCAGCATTATAATACAGTTATATTTCGTCTTAATTTTCTGTATAATACAATCACAAAAGATTAATTTTCTAGATTTCATCTTAATTTTCTATACAATACAGTTAGCATTTCAAGCAGTTTGGAACAAAACAATAAATACGTAAACTATTCTTCCACCTGTCATTGCCAACAAATGGAATCTGACTATTGAGAATGTAGTTTGTGCATGGTTTTAACCATTCCTACGAGACTGTACAAACTTGGAACCATCTATTATGACAACGAATATATTATTTTCTACATATACACATGGGTATTCCAATTAGATCTTACTATTATCTTGTAATATTTGCTTGGTCCAATTGGTTTGTCTAAAGCAAAACATGTCCCCCATCATTTATCCATTAAATTTTACGAGTGTGTTGTTTTCCCTGGAGAGTTTCAACTACTTGGAACAATTGCTTTTATTATCTTGCATACTTTATGTTAAATGTTCATTAAAGTATATGTATACATGTAACTGTCCATGAATAACTTATATACTCATATATGTTGATTGTTTCAATTGGATGAACATATTCCTTCAATGGTGAGTTCTAATATGGTATCGGGTAGTATATCAGTGGTGAAAGAACAATTCATATTGAACAAGCAGATACATTGAGAAGTGATGTTTGGAATCAATTCAACAAGACTAGATCGATGGACAATATAGAGAAGGCCAAATGTAAATATTGTCACAAGATGTTGGCCAAGAAGTCAAAAGGTGGAATCTCTCAATTGGAGAGATCTATAGAGTCATGTAATAGAAAAAAGTTCGTATTAAGATGTCAGACATTTTCTATCTCTAACTTAATGAGAGAGAAGAATAAATGACTACCACAACTTATGACAATAACAAATCAAAATTTTTGCTAGCTAATACAATCATTGGTATTGAACAGTCACTCTTTATGGTCGATAGTAAAATATTTAGGATGTTTGTCACCTTACTCCAACTGACCTTCAAGATCTCAACTGAAAATACCTTAAAGAAAGAAATTTTCATGATATACGAGGATTAAAAGAAAGAAATATTAATGACATTGGTGAGTATTGATGAACGGGTTGCCATCACATTAGACATGTGGACAGTTGATAACTAAAAGAAGGGTTATATGGTGGTGACAACTCATTACATTGATAATGACTGAAACTTGTGTAATCTAATACTGAGGTAAATTATATTCTTTAATATTGTTATCAGTTATTTATTGGTTATAGTATAATTGGTATTTGTTCGTAAGTTTAAATGTATTTATGTGTTGGCACCACATATAAGCAGAAAATTAACAATCATATTAGTCGATTATTTAATGAATTGAAATAGCGATACCAAGTTATCTACCATAACACTCAATAACTATATCACGAATGATGTAATGATGGAAAAGTTGAAGAATAAATTATAGGTTGGGAGCTTGTTGATTTATGGGATGCTATTTTATATGCATTTTTTTACGCATGTTATGAATTTGATTGTGAAGGACAGGTTGGAGGTGATAAAGGAAGCGGTAAAGTTAATTTATCATAATGTAGTATATCGGAGTGCAACACCCAAAATAGATGAAAAATTTGAAGAAGTTACACAGCAACTTTGCATTCCTTGTACAAAGAAGTTAGTATTGGATTGTCTTATCGATTGTAATTCAACTTTTAAGATTTTAAAGAACGGTTACTCAATATGTTAAGGTGCTCAACAGGCTAGGCAAAAAGATTCTCAGTATAAGAGCAATAAGAGTTGGCTATATTTTGTGCGAAGTTAGAAACATTTTATAACGCTACTGAGTTGTACTTAGGAATAAAACATTATGCAAGATCCAAAAAGCTATATTTTATTGGGTATTTGATTCCAATAAGGTAATTTAAATTATTGGTGGGTAAATAATGGATAAGCTCAATTCTTACTAGTATATGGTCGGCAATACTTTGATAGTCAATTTTGAGTTGGACCCAGATGCAAGATATAAGGAGTTTATTTTAATTATAACATGTTGTATGGTGATGAGTCTCAAAAGTTTGTTGATGTCATTAAAGAATGTATAATTTGTTTAATGATTATCAAGTAAGATTGGACAAAAATCAGGATTGCAGTAGTTTAGCTCCAACTTCAGCTGCAGCTTCATCTTCATCTTGGACCAGTGTGAAAACCGCAATTGCAAAATTCATCAAAGAAAAAAAAAAGTTTATGACTTCTTATGATAGGATAGAGTTAGACAACTCTTTGGATACAGATGTTACTACTAAATTGAAGGTGTAGAGTTCAATTTATTGCTATAATGGAAGAACTGTAGACGTGATTTTTTGATGTGCAAGCAACTGTACGAGATGTCTTAGCAATTCTAACATCTACTGTTGCTTTGAAGTTTGCTTTTAGAAATAGCAATCGGATAATAAATCCTTATCAAGCTGACTTTATCATAGCACTGTTATTTGTACCTAAAGTTAGTTAAATGATAAAGATATTGAGAATAAACTCTATTTTTTATGATATATTAATTTTGTTTAACACAATAATTTTAACAATTCTAAATTATATTTTCTTATCTTATGTTGCCTTTTTATATTAATACAAGTAATGGTACAGACAACTATTCAATTGATTTTTTAAAAAAAATTTCGATGACGAAAGTATATTTAATTATCGATTATCATGTGTTTAGCATCCGATTAATTCAGTCGTTGCATAATAAAGGATAATTTATATAATAATACTTTTACACGTAGATAACGTGGTACGAATGATCCAGGTTATAACAATTAACTATCATCTATTCTTTACTACGAGTTTGTAAGCTTTAATCTATGGATTTACTTATTTTCTATATACGATTTGCTTTATTCTTTTTTGTTTTTTTCACAACTAAAGACATAATTATTCACTTTTATGTTTTTATGCAGGTTTTAAACTATTTCATTTAACTTTAGTCTTTAGTCTACTCTAGTCTTAACTTATAATTGATAATTTCTTTTTGAATTTTTGTAAATTATATCATTAAATAATTTGGATAATATTAGCACTATAATATTGATAATAAAATGATTTTTATAATATTACTATGATATTTATTGCATAACTCATAAATTTATAAGACTAGTACTATGAAAATCTTTTGTTTTAATAGTAAAATGACTTTCATAATATTTTATTAGGATATTTGTTGCATAAGTTGACTCTAAAAATAAAATGAACCAAACACTAATTTGTTATTAAACTTAGAAGAGAATAATGATTAGAAAAAGAATTGTCTGATAGTTATTTAACTAAATCTCAATAGAATTAGGCTTTAATGGTTCATCCATCCTTTTTGACGTTGTTTCGTATCGTATTTCTGTTTCCAGTTGATAAATATTATTATAAATTCGTCAATTTTATTCACAAGTATATAACAAGAAAAGAGACTGCACTATTTGCAGTTGCCGGAGAGAAATGGGGACGACAGTGGGATTAGCGCCCGGACTGTCTCGGAAGCTGAAGAAGGTGCTAGAAAGCAGAACCGATACTACAGATCTGGTGGCCTCTCTCAACACTCTCTCCTCATTCTACACCGATAACACTCCTCAGGCTCGTCGCAACCTTCGATCCACCATTGAGAAGCGCTCTCTCCAGATTAACCGCGATTTTCTTCACGCTGCTCTTTCCGCTCAACAGGTGCCACTTTCTCTCCGTTTCTCTCCAATTTTTGTGAACAAATTTTAATTTTTACGAATTACTGTTGATTTTTGTTTGTAGGCTCTGGATCGGGTGGAGGATGAGGTTAATTCGCTCGCTCAATGCTGCGACAAGTATGTTGCTGTCTACCGAATCTTGATTTTGTAAATAACTGTATGATCAGATCGTTGTAACTTGTTTACTTGCTTCTTGTGTTCTTATTCTGTTTCTATAGCATTGCAAAGGCTTTGGACAGTTGCAGTGCTAGCACTGGGGATATTATTAGTACTACAGAGAGGCTGAAGCAGGAACTTGATGTTACTAATCAGAGGCAAGAGATTGTTTCGTGTTTCCTTCGTGATTATCAACTCTCCCCTGATGAGGTTTACTTTCTCTGAAAATTCTAAGGCATCGTCTAATGTTGATTATATTGATAGTTAAGCTCAGATGCTCTTTCTGTTCATTTTGTATTTTCAGATAAATGCGCTGAGGGATCAGGAACTTAATGAGAATTTCTTCAAGGCACTTTCTCATGTTCAGGAAATCCACGCCAACTGCAAAGTTCTACTTAGGACTCATCACCAGGTATACTGTGGCACTATTTCCGCCAATGGTTGTTTGATTCTGTTGGATCTTTTTTTGTGCATGTCACTTGTACATTTCATATGTCGACTGAGATCCAGATTTTTCGGTATGCAAATTACCAAATATTGTCTGCTACTTGATAGTGATACTGCAAGTAGTTAATAGCTACACTTTTGGTGGTTGAAATGTGTAGGTATGATATTCCTTCTCCATTTTTCTGGTGCCAGGAGACATTACTAACTTATTTTGTTTGGCAAATTTGTTTGTTTATCCATCTTCGTTTTCCCTTGGTAACCAAGTACTTCCTCTGTTACTGACATGAGGGTTCTTTTACAGCGAGCTGGTTTGGAGCTGATGGATATGATGGCTGTGTACCAAGAAGGGGCATATGAGCGTCTATGCAGGTGAATATCTATATGATGGAGCAAACTTATTTGATATAAATTACTCGTCCCCATTTCTTTTATTTTTAGACTTGATATTTGACAGTTGAAGACCAATGCATATGTGGATTTTTTTAGTAATCCATCTAATTGGCATTTTGAGCTGTTTGAAAGAGGCCATTGTTTGCGTAATGGGTAATAATAGACTGATCATGGTTTCCTGGAAATGTAACTTAATTATTCGTTGATGCTATTTTGGGTTGTCTTAAGCCTAACAGGCTGTAATGATAACATTTATAGATACAGATTTCTTCTTTTAGACCCTGAATTAGACAGGATGTTCCTCTGGAGCTCTTCAAATGTAGGAAATATAAAATTGCTTACTAGAGCTGTTGCAAGTTATGTTCCGTGCAAGATGTTCATCATATTGCTATTCATTCTTAAAAGTTCTGTATTTTATAATCATGTTAGTTGTCCATCACTTATATGTTATATATATGATATTTGCATTTTATATCTAGGTGGGTTCAGGCAGAGTGTAGGAAATTGGGGGACACTGATAATCCTGAAGTTGATGAGCTTTTGAAAACAGCAGTTCGATGTCTCAAGGAAAGGCCTGTCCTTTTTAAATATTGTGCTGAAGAGGTGATTGCCATCCTATTAATTATTTGTAAAAGGTTTAAAATTGCATACCTCTTTACTTCTGACATATATCTAGACAGTTATGCTTGATAATTCTCTTGTTTTTCTCAAACAGGTGGCAAATATGAGACACAACTTATTGTTTAGAAGATTTATAAGTGCTCTTACACGAGGAGGACCCGGAGGACTGCCAAGACCAATAGAGGTTCATGCACATGACCCTTTAAGATATGTCGGGGACATGCTTGGATGGTTGCATCAGGTTTGACTTGAAATCTTTTCTGGACGAGTTCACATTTATATTATGACTTATTTCTTTATAAATTCAACCATTTTTATCTGTTTTATATGCTCTATTTATGTGAAAACAATAATCTGTTTGTGTGCAGGCATTGGCATCAGAAAGAGAGCTCGTTCTTGGGCTTCTAGATCCAGATGCAGTGGTTGATAACGAATCAACTGTGAATCATTTGTCCAACAGTTCGGAGAACGGGAATGGCAAGACAGAATCAGACTTGACATTTGTTCTTGATAGAATTTTTGAAGGAGTTTGCAGGCCATTTAAAGTTAGAGTTGAGCAAGTTTTGCAGTCACAGCCTAGTCTTATAGTTGCATACAAACTAAGTAACACCCTGGAATTCTACTGCTACACAGTGAGTTAGACTGCATCTACTCCTTTTTTAATAACATTTTTGCATCCTTTGATGAAAATCATTATGTCATATTCTAGATATCAGGTTTGCTTGGTAGAGATACTTCTCTTTGTAATACACTTTGGGTACTCAAAGATGCTGCGCAGAAGACGGTTTTTGACATTCTGAGAAGTAGAGGGGAGAAGCTTTTACGTTATCCTCCTCTTGTTGCTGTTGATCTTTCTCCACCACAGGCAGTGAGGGAAGGAGTCTCTGTTCTGCTTGAGATAATCGACACCCATAATAGCATGATGGTTCCTGCTTTAGGGAAAAAGCCTGATTTTGGGCCAGTTCTTTCCGCTTTAATTGATCCTATCATTCAGGTAACCTCCATTTGCCAAATTTATGAATTGTTTTACTTCTCATCAAGCTTGCTCATTGCTAAAGTTTTGAACTGTATGAGATGAAGGTCTAAAGTAATCTGTGTATTTTGCTCTTAAAAAAAATTCATTTAAATGTCATGCATCATTAATTTTTGTTTCCTAACTCTGGTAATGCATCATTAATTTTTGTTTCCTAATTCTGGTAGACTGGTTCGAGTGCATCTTGCAGATGTTAGACATTGATTTTTCCAAAAGCGTGCAACCTTTACAATTTAGGTCATATCTGGATGAAATTCATTTCAAAGTGATTAGAATGCATAAGATTGGGAAATGGAATCTGCTCTAGGCAAATTGATGAAAAATGAGATGCAAGTTCATTAATTATTAAGATCAAACTTATGACCCTTTTAGATTGTAAGTAAGGCAGATCAGTTTTGTTGGTGGTATCAAATCTTAGCCCTTGCACATAATGGTCATGCAAGTACTGAAAGAAGCCTTATGACTCTCACTAAAATCTAAATAAAGCCTGTAACTCATGGATTATTACCTAGGAGAGTCAAACATGTGGTCTTAGTAACTAGCTGATAAGCTTGATTCAAACTGTCAAGTTTTACTTGCCAGACAAACTGTTAAACACTACTTTTGTGTCCTGATGGGATATATTTGGTCTATACTTCCCTTTTTACATTAAAAGATGGAGCTTTTGTACCATGTGAATTGGTGTTTTGATTAAGTAAACCCTTTGATACTGGGTGTTGAAAGAGAATATACATTTACCATGTATTAGCTTTCGGAGAATTTATACTACTGGTTAATTCCTTGATGAGATCAGTTTATGAAGAACCAGATTTTGGTCACACTGTTTAAAGATACTGGAATCTGGTTTTCAAGTTTGCTGGTTTGCCCATTTTGACTTGGTTCTTTAGCATAGCTACGAAGGTTGAGGATTAATGTTTGCTATTATAGGATGAATATTTGAATTACTTCATACATTGCAGATGTGTGAGCAGGCAGCAGAGGCACACAAGGCCAAAAGTGCTGGCCACTCGTCAAGAAGAAGAATGAGTTCTGAGTCAGGCCTAAAAAGTAAATCGTCAGTTGATGCCCTCTTGTCAAGTAGCAGCTCTGGCTCGTCTCCTCAGGTTTCTAGAGTCCCAATAACTTGTGTTTTCATGGTATTTTTATTGATCTGGTTTTGAGCGTCACCTATACTGTTTCTTTAGTAGTGCATACATCGCAGACTAATTTTGCCCTTCACCTTCATAATTCCTTTTGATGCCAGACTTCATATTGATATATTTTATGGCTAGTTCATGGAGCTTTCTAAAATTACGCTGTTACTACCTGGTCTTGGTAGTTCGTCCAAGTTATTAAGTTGCTAGTGCATAATACATCAGAGTCTAATTCCTTGTGTCTTGTCTTGAACCTATGCAGAATAGTGAAACACCTTCCAAGATATTCCTAGTCAATTGTTTGGGTGCCATCCAACAACCACTTTTTGGAAACGAGGTTGCGGCTGAATACGTGCAGAAACTTGGGGCAATGATTGATAGTCACTTAAACACACTTGTCGAAAAAGAAGTTGATGCTATACTAAACGGATGTGGGCTGTTACAGAATATGCACCACTTCCGTAATTCACTGAACAAGGAAGCAAGTACTACTCCATTGGCAGAGGTTGAAGAAACATCCCCGACTTCTCTTTCTAAGTGTTTGAAGGCTTTCTTTGGCGTTATTTTAGGAAGTGAGACTTCCCTTCCTGAGTTTGAGCAGATGCAAGTTCCAAAATTACGTTCCGAAGCTAGTCTCCAGGTGGCTAGATCACTTGCTGAAGCTTACGAGCTTATTTACACGGCAATAATGGATCCCAAGAATGGATACTCGGACCCCAAATCACTTGCAAGGCATCCTCCAGATCAAATTAGGACCATCTTAGGGATATGAAACAGTAACAATTTTTGATTGGTTTTGTACCTATGGGGTAATGTACCTTAAAATTATCATTGAATTGAATTCTTTCTTGAGAAAATTGAGCGAGTGGGGTGAGTTCCGAGTGTAATTAAGGAAAATTTTGTTACATGGAACTGTAAGCGAATGCAAAAACATTTTTAGAGGGAGACCACAGTTTGGATGGATTGTATTTATTGTTCTATGTACGCTTGTTTCTTGAGATTTCAATCAGGTCAAATCGTTAATTATCTTTTTATGCAACTCATCCTTTTATGTACGCAATAATTGCCCAGATTTAGGTAACTGTTTCTGTTTGTTGCTAAAAGAATTTTAAGGAGTTATTATTTAAATCTCATTTCGTATATATTTTTAAGGATAATATTTTTTAAAGATAATACATATAATGATAAATTGTTGCAATCATTTTTGACTAACGAAATCTAGAATTTAAAAAATAATAATTTTCTCAGGTTTTAGCAAACAATTTGATCGAATTGGTTAATAAAAGTAGGCGTTGAATACAGTTAGTATAATCACCTCAAGTAGATTAATTGTGCGATTCATCATCACATCCATATAAAAGGAAAGCTTGACACCAACTCTGCTTTGTACTTTGAAATGTCATTTGTAAAAAGTTTAGAATTAACCTCAACTTTCGTTGACATAATATTTTTAATTTCTTTTAAAATGGTCACGTTACAAGGAGTTAATTCAAAATTAACAAATAACATTGATGCTATATGTCAAATAAATTAATTAACCATATTTACGTATCACTACTTATAAAAATATGTAATATTAATTTATATTATTAAAGATTAAAACTTTTATATTTTTATAAAAAGGAGTATAATAATAAACATAATAAATATTATTACTTATAGTAATAAAAATTAAAATTAATTGAAAGACTTAATTTGTTATTTTTAAAATTTGCTTAATAAATTGTTGATTACTAAAATTTTAAATATTATTAATAATTAACAAAATAAATTAAAACATTATAATAATTTTTCATAAATAATAATTTTATAATTTTATTTACTAAAATAAAAATTAATCAAGTTAATAATAATAATAATAAATTGAATAATGAATTAAAATAATGATTTTATTTATTATTATTATTGCATAATAAAAAGAATTTTATAACTGAATTAGTTTACTACCATATTAAACGAATAACTATATTTTTAATATGTTATTAATTTATACTATTCATATACCATTACTTATATTGAATAATATAATATTTAATACATAATATTATTTTATTTTATTGATAATTTATATGCATATTTTATTAAAGTATAATAGTATATTTATATTTTTTTAAAAATATATTTATTACCTAATAATATGAATACGTTTTATATTTTTATATATTTAAAATATGAGAAATTTATCATTTGATATTTATATATTTTAAAATGTGATTTATAATTTACATTTACCCTTAGAAAACAAATATTAAAAAAAGTTGTACCATAAAGCTGGCATGACGATGACTTCTACATTTCAAATTTGATATCACCGTAAGTCACAATTAATCATATGTTGGATAATCACGTACTAGAGTTTACAATCTCCAATTCAATAATACATTCATCTGGTTAATAAACATCCACTATTACTAATTTTATGAACTTTAGTTTATTTTCTTAAAATCGTGAGTGAGATTTTGAAGCAACTGAAAAGATTACTCTTTTGTGACTAGAAAGTCACGACGGTTACGAAAACAGTCTTTTTGTAAAATACAAAAAAAAGCTATATACAATTGATGACTGATAAAGCAAACACACATAAGAGAGGAGAGTTATGTGTGACTTAAAAATTTTGCAAGTTATTATCTTCATATAGACAATAAGAACCTACTAAATTTTAACAAAAAGTCTGTAAATGAAAGGAGTTTCTTAATGCTTAAAGAGCAAAAGGAGCCTACCAACAAGAAATCTCTTGTAATATTGAAACATAAAGAGCCCATTCTAAAAGTGAAGGAGCCTCTTGTAAATTAAATACACACCCTATAACGCAGAAATTTAAAAGTTAAAAGAGAAAGTGATACAGTTGATTTATACTCGTTCGAATTATAACGAAGTCTGCGTCCAGTCCTCAAGTATTCAACTTGAATATTTCACTATAAAACTCGAAGTAGTAAATTTTGACGAGCCTCTTCAAGCTCACAAGTACATATTTTTCAAGGTTCTTCAACCTTCCACACTCGTAGTATTTAACAAGCCTCTATAAGCTTTCAACAAAAATGTAGAAATGGTTTACTTAATGTAAGCTTCAAGAAATAACAGTCTCTCTTAATAGAGTATTTCACTTTCTAAGACACAAGGAGTTTGATAAAGATATGACTTTTGAGAATATGGAAGCTGCTAAAGTATATCAAAAGTTTGTCTGTGTGCTTTGCAAATGCAGTGACTCTTCCTTAAGTAGATATTTTTTTTAACTAGTCGTTGCTTCGTTTCTATTCTTAGTTAACTTTGTATCTATCGAATCTGCAATATCATCTCAATTGGAATCTTCTAATTTATGTGATTGGTAAGATCCTTTTGGATATTATGGAATCATTTCTAATAAGGTAAGTTCATCAAGAAGGTTTCTGCAAGAAAAGAAGCATTTTTCCTATGATTTTATTTCCTTTTTATAACTATATCATTACTTATAAAAGGAAATAACTCTAATTTAGAATTTAGAAATATTATATAGTTATTATCAAAATCATTAATACTAAACCTTTAGCTAACAATCTCCTTCTTTTTTATGATAATAAGCAACAATAGATATATTTTCAAAATTCAAATAATAATAAAGAATTTGAAAAGATGCCTGTAAACTTTATATGTTCTTACTTACAATCATGATTAAAAGGAGCCTTTCTTACGACCTCTAAAGAAAAGAGCCTGTCATTTGTAAGATAACTAGGGTGATATCCATATCACATATTTAAATATAAATTACACAGATTTAGTTCAACTATATGTCAACCGTTAGTAAAAATATATCACAGATATATCATCAAAAGCAAATATATCATTAACTCTTCCCTTTTGTTATTATCAAAAAGAAAAAAAAGCCAACAAGGATATGAAAAAAAGCACAAAAGAGTCATGCAAAAAGGCAACAATATTATTTAGGAGATTTAGAAATTTTTCGAAGCAAAATCTGTATGTCAAGAATTTGATTTTGCATACTGTCGATCTGGCTATACATTTGATCTTGATTGGTGCAAATGTCCCTCAGATGTTGAAGAATCAGATCATTTGTGCTCTGGAGTATGGCAGAGGTTGATTTTTATGGGGTAAGACTTAAGAGGTCTGTTGTTCTTTCTGTTTTCTTCTCCACCCATACATTGTCTTTTAGCTTATATCCGAATTGATAAGGAATAGATTAATGAAACTTTACAGATTCATACTAATCTAGATTGTCAAAAGACACTCCATAATAAGCAAAATCTTGGTTAATAGCATCCCATCTGGTAGACCACCAGTGGTATCTTTATGACTTCCCTTGTCCACCATAAATTGCAGGATCATTGCTGGAAGGTTCATCTTATTGCCCTTTAGTAGGTTATACACCACATATGTGTCTAGAAGACTGCATCTTTCCATTGAACTATTCTTTGGAAAAATTAAAGTAGCATATATTGATGTAAAGCATCATGACAATAAATCCAAATGTCTACACTAAGGTCTCTCTTCATGAGCATTCTCGGTGTGCAAGTAAATAAAGTTCACAATTTCTCCCAGATCAAGATCAATGATGTCCCATTTATGATAAGAGAGATTAGTTCTACCTATGAGAATTATATTTAGTATGTTTCCCAAGATTTCCTCTATAATCAAGATCTCACACTCACATACCCAAGAGATGAATGCCAACTTCCCATCAAATTTATCCTTTCTCATATGTGTGTAAGATGATCTGACTAAATGATCACACACTATTTCATCTAAATTCAAAAAATTCTCCCAATCAACAGTAAGAAAATAGGATGAGATGGGAATACCAATGTCATCGAATAGGATAGGAGGCAAAATGCATCCAGCAATCACCTTTCTCTTCTTGTATCGCATTTTGTCTCGTGCTTCAGCTTCCATTGACTGAAATAGCTTAACTGATGTTGAAGGCTCTCCTTTCTTGTGTTTCTTTAATTTTGACCTTTTTGCCTTCGAAATTTCTTTAAACATGGCTTCTTTATAAAACTACTCATTCTTAGCAATGGGGTCCTCAATATTCTCTTCAACCAGAGGCACTTTACCTTTTCTTATTTCTTCCCTTTTTTCTTTCTAGAATTTTCTTCTTCCCTCTGCTCAGCTTCAGGGCTTTTTTCTTTCTCAACAACTTTCTCAGCTTGCTTTGCAACACTTCCTTTAGTTTATGGACGTCTTATTAAACGGACTGGTTCTTCATCTGAGCCATCATCATGAACAATAAAGTGTGCTTCAGGCAATTTCTTACCTAGGGAATCAGGTTGAGGAATAATAGATGGTGGTGGTACAGAAGTTTTGAGAGACAAAGAAGAAGGAGTAGGTAGAGTGAGAGTAGGCAGTGAAGTTGAATGGAATTTTACTTTCTCTGTTGGCTCCCCCTCACTAGAAGATTTTTCTTAATTTTCCTATTCTTCTGTTGCTCCTTTTTCTTTTTCTTCTTCTTCCTTTTCTTCTTTTTTTGATGAGCTAGGGTTTGAGCCATTAGAACTTTCTTCACTAGAGCCAGAGATATATTGCTTGATTGTTGATTCATTTTGTTCCTAGGATGATTCAGAGTCTGTTTCTAGAGACAACATAGCCAAAATCTTTCTCTTTCTTTCATTTGGAGTCTCCTTAGTAGATACTTTTGAAACTTGGGGCTTTTTGATAGAGGTGATGGAAAGATGTTTAGTAGGAGTGTTTAATGATCCTACTATTGGCGACAAAGAGGAAGATTCAGAAACAAGAGTTTTAAACTCTTGTTCATGGTGGAGAGTTTCGCCATGGCAAGTAGGGGGAGTCAAGGTTTTCTTTTGTCTTTTGGATTTTGTTCGTGCCATTTCAAGTAAGCTAGTGAGTTTTAGGAGATTTGAGAAGAAAATTTGAGTAGAAACATAGTATAGAAATATGATCAAGGTTCATAGAAAAATCTTGGAGTTGATGTTTTATCCATAAGATTTGAGCGCAACAGCTAGCAACAGCTACATATTTTTCTTTAGTTATCGAAAGCGCTGGGTAATTTTGTTTTCTGCATGACCAAAAAACTAAACATCCTCTAAGAAATTAAAATTGGCCACTTGTTCTTTTTCTTTCAACTTTATCACCTGCATAATCTGCATTACAATAGCCAACTATGTTAAAAGAATCAAATTTTGGATAACATAATCCAAAGTCCATAGTTCCACGAAGATAACTAAAGATCCTCTTGACTGCTTAAAGGTGGCTCTCTTTTGGATTTGATTGAAAGCGTGCATAAAGACACACACAAAGCATAATATGTGGTCTTGAGCTTGTAAGATATAGTAGTGATCCAATCATTCTTCTATACTTTGTCTCATCCGTAGACTTGCCTTCTTTATCCTTATCAAGTTTAATTCCAGAATACATAGGAGTACCTATCAGTTTGGCATTCTCAAAATAATATTTCGATATGAGTTCCTTGATGTATTTGTCTTTACTAATGAAGATTCCTTTTTTTGTTTGCCTAATTTGCAACCCAAGAGAGAAAGATAATTCTCCCATCATACTCATTTCAAACTCCCCTTACATTAAAGCTGAGAATTCTTCACAGAAGGATGGATTAGTAGTGCCAAATATTATGTCATTAACATATATTTGCACTATGAGTAAATCATTTTCCTTTTTCTTAATAAATAAAGTTTTATCTACCTTTCCTCTTTCAAAATTATTCTCAAGTAGAAAATAACCTAACCTCTCATCCCATGCTCGAGGATCCTGCTTTAAACCGTATAGAGCTTTGATCAACTTCATCATGTACTTAGGATGATTTTCATCTTCAAAACCTGGAGGTTGGTTAACAAACATTTCTTCATAAATATATTCATTTAAGAAGGCACTTTTGACATCCATTTGGAATACTTTAAAATTCCTATAGCATGCAAAAGCAAGTAAAAATCTATTCGATTATAATCTAGCAATAGGTGTATAAGTCTCATCAAAATCAATACCTTCCTGTTGATTATAACCTTGAGTTACAGGTCTAGCTTTGGTTCTTACCATCTTATCATTTTCGTCAAGTTTGTTTTGAAATACCCAATGAGTTTTGTTAGAGCTGCTGGTAAGATTGAGAGAGGGAGAGTGAGCTGAGAGAATTCTAGAAAAGTAGAGAGATTATAGATGATGTATATTGAGATTAACTCTATCATTATTGTACACAGACAAAAAATATATATAGATAAAGCCCAATGGGCTCAACTAGCAATTTGGTTCACAATATAACAATCTCCACCTTGAACCAAATTGCATCTGAAGTGAACAAAAAATACACTAGCAACATGTTAGAAACAAACTGACAACAAACTTAAGCAAAGCTTGAACTTTGCAATCAGAAGAGGCTTCGTACGCATATCGGCCTGATTCAACTCGATACTAATCTTTTTCATAACAACCTTACCTTCCGAGATCACATCTCGAACAAAATGATACCAAATGTCAATGTGATTCATCTTCTCATGATACATGTTGTCTTTGGTCAAATGAATGGTGATTGTCACAAAACACCGTGGTCGGACCCCTTAAAAGAAGACATCTCACCAACAAACGCCTTGACCTAAATAGCCTTGGTAATCTCCATATACTCGACCTCAGTACTTGAAAGTGCAACGGTGTCTTGAAGTGTAGACTTCCAACTAATTGCACAATTTTCAAAAGTGAAAACATACCCTGTTAAAGAACACCTTTTGTCTAAATCACCTGCAAAATCTGCATCCACAAAACCTGTTAGTGCCTTGTTACCATTACAAAATTCCAAATGAGCATCAATGGCACCTCTCAAATAGCAAAAAATCCATTTCATTGCTTCCCAATGCCGTTTCCCGGGATAAGTAAGATACCTACTTATTGCACTAAAAACTTGAGCTATGTCGGGTCGAGTACACACCATTAAGTACAAGAGACTTTCGACCGCATTCAAATATGGAACCTTTTCCATATATTTCTTCTCTTCATCAGATTTTGGTCTTAAAGCACCCGAAAGCTTGAAATGCGACGTTAGAGGAGTTGAAACAACCTTGGCCTTCTCCATGCCAAAACGGTGTAACACTTTTTCGGCAAAACTCTTTTCTGAAAGAAACAATTTTCTCTTGGACCTATTCCTTGTGATCTCCATCTCGAGAGCAGCCCCCAAATCTAACCTCTTAACTTCTTTCAAGTTTGAGGTTGCAATTAACATATCATCCACATAAAGCAGCAAGTAAATGAAATCACCACCATCCAACTTTTTGAAGTAAACACAACTATCAAAATTGGAACAATGGAAATTAATACTAACCACGAACGAGTCGAAGTTCTTATACCACTGTCGCAGTGATTACTTAAGGCCATAAACAGACTTCTTCAAAAGGCATGCACTGTTCTTCTTTCCCAGAACCTCAAAACCCTCCAGTTGACTCATTTAAATTTGCTCCTCCAAATCACCATATAAGAAGGCAGTTTTTACATCTATTTGCTCCAGCTCCAAATCCTTCATTGCTATCAACGAGAGTAAAACTCGAATGGAGGTATGCTTGACCACGGGAGAAAACACATCAGTGAAGTCCACACCTTGAACTTGACTATATCATTTAACCACAAGCCTTGCCTTATATTGAAAAACTGTGGGATTTGAGCCATCAAACTTCCTCTTGAACACCCATTTGCAACCCACAATCCTTTACCACTATGAGGCTTCACAAGAGACTAAATGTCATTTTGTTTCAACAATTGTAACTCTTCATTCATCGCGGCAACTCAGTCAGCTGCATCCTTATAAGAAATAATTTCCTTGTAGGAAGACAGCTCACTATACGCCACATCTTCGGCAACTGCTAAAAAATAACCAAAATCGAAGTATCCGTACATTATTGGTGGTCAAATTTCTCTTCTTACTCAATCCTTTGCCAATGCATATTGTTGTGCTTCTTCTTGGCTTTCCTCCAAATTGGCATCATCACGTGATATCACATCATCACCTTCTTGGACTGACACTTCAAACTTTACCTTTTTTGTAACTGTCTCATTTTTCTTGATAGTCAGTTCGAGTGCAACATCTTTTGCCTTCAATATTGCCAACTTATTGAAAATGACATCTCTCGAAATGAGGAACTTAGATAATTCAGGACATTACAATATATACCCCTTCATATTTTCGAGATACCCAATAAAAACACACTTTTTTGATCTAGGTTCGAACTTCCCTTTGTTCACATGTGCATAAGCGGGACAACCAAACTCCCTCAAATTTGACTAATCGGCCGACTTTGTCTTCAATTTAATCGAAGTGGTAGGAGATCAATTCACCAAATAACATGTTGTGTTAATAGTTTCTGCCCAAAGCTCCTTGCCCAAACCTACATTTGAAAGCATACTTCTAGACCTCTCAAGTAGTGTCCTATTCATTCTTTCAGTAACATCATTTTGTTGTGGAGTGTTGACCACCGTCTTGCGCTGAACAATCCCTTCAACTTTACAAAAATCATCAAACTCACGGTTACAAAACTCTAAACCATTATTGTTTCTCAACCTCTTGACTCTCTTTCCCGTTTGGTTCTCCAAAAGTGACTTCCATTCTTTGAAGGTATGAAACACTTCGCTTTTATCTTTTAAGAAATAAACCCAAACCTTCCTTGAAAAGTCAACAATAAAAGAAAGCATGTAATGAGAACCATTACCTTTGGATGGCTCAAGAGAAGGTCCCCAAAGATCCGAATGGATGTAGTCTAATGTTCCCTTAGTCGAATGAATGGTCGTGGAGAAGCTCAACCTCTTATGCTTGCCAAATACACAATGCTCACAAAACTCCAAGTTGCCAGTGCATTGGCCACACAACAAGCTTCTCTTACTCAAGATGGTCATTCCTCGCTCGCTCATATGCCCTAATCTCATATGCCACAACTTTGTAGCATCCTCATTCAAGATAGAACCCGAATGCGCAATAACAATTGAGCTCGTGATCGTGGAACCTTGTAGGAAATAAAGAGTTCCAATCCTCTTTGCCTTCATGATTATGAGGGCCCCTTTAGAAACTTGAAGAACTCCACCTTCACTTTGGAACTTACATCCCTTTTCCTCAAGACAAGCCAAAGAGATCAAATTCTTTTCTAAATCGGGTATATGTCTCACACCGGTCAACCTTTAGATCTTTCCATTATGGAACTTAATTATCACCGAACCAATTCTGGCAACGTTACACATGTAGTTGTTTCCCATGAGCACCATACCATCCATAGGCTCATAAATCTCAAACCAATCTATGTTTGGAGTCATGTGTTGAGAAGCACCCATATCCATCACCCAATAATGCTTTACATCAACATTGGTGTATACGCACAAAGAGTATCAAGCGTGTCACATTAAACCACATTGGCCTCCTTCGCAGAAGTACCTTTCGTATCTGCCTTTTGTTTATTTTTTAGCTTGAAACAATCAGCCTTAATGTGTCCCTTCTTCTTATAATAGTTTCATGTCAAATTCTTATACCTAGACTTCAAACGGGTTCTTCCATCAGTTAAATTTCGGTCCTTTGGCTTACCCCGATCCACAACCAAACCAACACCTTGACTCCCTTTCTCAACATTGGTCATCTCATTATCAATATGCAACTTAGCTTGCAAATTGCTCTTAACATCCTCAAGTAAAATTTTGTCTCTACTATAAATCAACATATCTTTAAACGCCTTATAAGATGTCGATAATGAGCACAATAACAAAAGGGCATGATCCTTATCCTTTACCTTAGCACCAATTTTATCTAAATCATTCAAAATAGATGTAAATTCTGAAATGTGCTCAAAAATTGATGTACCTTTAACCATGCGAAGGGCGTAGAGGCGCAACTTCAACCGCAATCGATTCGTGAGAGACTTCTTCATATAGATGTCCTCCAATTTTTACCATAGCGGTTTTCTCCAACAAAACCTATTGTAACGTCGAATTGCTCAAATATAAATGGATAATGGAGAGCGTCTTATCATCCATATCTCTCCACTTCTTAACCGTTACCGCATTGAACAATTTGTCTCGCCCAAAAATAGCTTCCTTAATGCCTTGACTCGACAAAATTGCCGCCATACGCGCTTGCCAAAGTGCAAAACTAGACTTTCCATCATACTTCTCAATATCAAACTTACCCGACATATCCATCAAACTTCTCACAATACCTAGTTAACAAATATTTGAAAATTTAGGGTCAAACAGAAAAATACCAGAAAATGTACGGGCTAATGTTTATTTTCTGAAACTTTAGGGACCAAAACAAAATTTTTGAAACAAGGACTGAGAGAACGACGGCTGAGAGGAGAAGATGAAGGAGGACGTTGGCGGTTGAAAACGTAACAGAGGACCAAATGGCTGATGGCGAACAAAGGACGGCTGTTTGAACCACAGCAGTGACAGTTAAAGACAACGACGCTAACAATGGCGGGAGGAACTGAGGTGCAACAAAAAATGGGACGGTGAAGAGGTAGACTGAAGTGACTGGACTGTCTAGAACAAATTGCTCTGATACCAATTTGTTAGAAGTTGGGGCGATTGAGAGAGGGAGAGTGTCATGAGAGAGAGTTCAGGAAGGTAAAGAGAATATGATGATTTTTGGGATTAAACCTTGTCGATAATATACATAGACAAAAAATATAAGGACAAAGCCCAATGGGCTCAACTAACAATTTGGTTCATAATATAACACCATTTAGGAATGGCCTGAGCCCGGCCCGGCCCGTTAAAACAATATGCGGGCTAGCCAAGCCCACGACCCAAGCAGGCAGGAATGGCCCGGGCCTTAGCCCGACCAGGGAGGGTCGAATACGGCCCGTGGGCCGTGGCGGGCCATGTCCTATCAGCCCATAGCTAGGCCCATCGAGTCTGATTCAGCTCGAGCATTTAATTTATTTTAAAAAAATTTTAAGACAATTTTAAAAAATTGTTGTTGTATTTTTAAAAATTTATAAATTACAAATTATGACATAATCACTTATAGTAAAATGTAAGATGAAATTACTCATAAATTATACAAAAATATTTATATGAAAAGTTAATAAGTCAATAGTTGTAGTAAATATACTATCTTTTACATTAATTACAAATTTTTTATTTACTTAAGTTATTTATTAATTATTATAAGATAGAATTGATAATTAATTATAACAACATATAAATGATTAATTATGATGATATAATAAAGTTATTGAGATGTATGTAATGGTATGGACATTTAATTAGAAATTTATATGAA
>JAOTAY010000001.1:18610870-18651273 GCA_025629805.1 Erythroxylum baracoense
GCAAACAGGCGAGGGGAGGTAACCTTGAATGACACCCTAATTTTACTGTCCGTTGACGTCTACAAAATGAAGAACATTAAGATTGTGGATGGGCGCCGGGATGAGGTTGGTAACATGCCAGATAAGAGGACCGATCCTCAAAATCCAATTGTCTAGCCAAAATCGAGTGCGACAGCCATCGCCGATCATCCATTTGACCCTTTGTTGAATGAGAGGCTATGTGGATTTATTGCTCCGCCAGATCATCGACCCTCCGGCGATAGGCTACTGGGAGGGGAGAAGACGGGCGTCCACGTTGTATTAGCAGATAGGACTTGGACCCAGAGTAATTCCGGATTGTTCAGCATAGTTCATCCTAATTTGGCTAGGAACGTGTCATTGGTTTCACGAATTGTACGCAGGCCCAGTCCCCCAAGCTCTTTAGGCTGACAGACAGCCTCTCAATTGACTAGATGAATCCGCTGTTGCCCCTCAGTCGAACCCCAGAGAAATTGTCGCATTAACTTTTCAATATCGTCACAAATCCGACGGGGTAACCTAACCGTCTGCATAGTATAATTAGGTAGAGCCTCAATGACATATTTAGGCAAAGTGATACGTCCCGCCAGCGACAAAAGATGATCCTTCCAGCTAGAGAGAAGTTGCACCTTGTCAATGATGTACTGATAAGTGCGACGACTGACCCGTTCATACAGGAGGGAGACACCTAGGTAACGACGAAGATCCGAAGTCTGGTGAAAGCCAAGAGCTCTACTTAAACTGGAAATAGTAGTCGGAGGGACATTCTTGGAGAAGATGCAACAGGATTTGTCGTGACTAACTCTTTGGCAGGACGCCACACAAAAATCCGCTAAGACTTTCCTAATAACTGTCACTTGGTCCAGAGAGGCGGCAACGAACATGATAAGATTGTCGGCAAAGAACAGATGAATAAGGAGAGGACCCTGTCGACTAAGATGAATAGGCTGCCAGCAACCTTGGGACACCTCATGCGAGATGGAGCGACCTAGGCGTTTCAAACACAGCACAAAAAGGTACGGGAAAATAGGATCCTCCTGTCGGAGGCCTTGGGAGGGTCTGAAGGCATCACTGAGTTCCCCGTTCCAATTGACTTGAAAGGAGACACTAGTCACGCACTTCATGATAAGACTGATCAGAGAGGTAGGGACCCTGATGTTAATGAGGGTATCTTGGATGAACGCCCATGATAGTCTATCATACGGTTTTTCCAAATCCACCTTCAAAGCCATCAGCCCTTTGCGTTTAGTTGTCCTTTTCATAGAGTGGATGACTTCTTGGGTGATAATGATATTATCCGTAATCAGGCGACCCGGGACAAAACTACATTGAGTCGGAGCTACTAGAAGCTCAAGGTAAGGTTTGAGGCGATTCACGAAGATCTTAGAAAGGGCTTTGTATAGCACGGAGCATAAAGCGATAGATCAAAATTGTGATATCGACCGAGGGGAAGGGATCTTAGGGATAAGGACCAAGATAGTACGATTGAGGTCCGATTCTCAAATCTCATGACGAAAAATCCTTTGAAAAATTTAGTCAAGGAAGGGCCAACAGTAGTCCACTGGGATTGCTAGAAGAGGGCTGTGAATCCATCGAACCCGGGAGCCTTGTTGGAAGCCATGTCGAAGAACGCTTGCTTAACTTCCTCGACCCTGAGCGGACTACCCAGGTCGTCAAAACTGTATTGCGGTATGGGCGGGAAGAGGCCCTGTAAATGCCAGGTAGTGAGGCTCGGATGATCTTCCTAGTAGAGAGTCTCTAGGTAATGCTGCGCGATGCCTTTAAGGATCGAAGTGTCAGAGATAACATTGCCATGCTCGTCTTTTAAGGAAGAGATGCGCCCTTGGCGATGTCGATTCCTCGTGACTGTATGGTAGTAATGAGTATTCCTGTCACCATGTAGTAGCCATTGACTTTTGGACCGTTGGTGCCAGTAGAGTTCTTCTTGAAAGAGGGCTTGTTTTAAGTCTAACCGTAGATCTTTCTCAAGCTCGCGGAGCGAAGGTGAATTAGACTCATCTAAGCATTTTTGTAGGCCTTCAAGATGAGCCAGGAGTAGCTTTTTACGGTGAAAAATATTGCCGAAAGTACTGGAGTTCCAAGTCTGTAAACTGTCAAAAAATCGTTCGAGTGCTCCAGTAACATCACTTGTAGGAGAGGGCTAGGTATCTGCTACCACTTGTGCAAATTCGCTGTGGGTGAGCCAGGCTGATTGGAAGCGATAGTGTCTAGCCGGCAGAGGGAGGTCGAGGTGGTGGTCAAGGGTAAAGAGGATAGGCCGATGGTCCGATTTTAGGAAGGGTAAATGGCTGACCATAGTGTGAGGAAAGATGAAATGCCAGTTGTTGGAGCAAAAAGCACGGTCTAATCGGGCATACATTTGTCCCCACCTCCAAGTAAAACGAGACCCAGAAAAACAAAGATCTTGCAGATGACAACTATGAACACAGGTCTTAAAGTGCGGGTTGACGATGAGTTAGTGTCGGGATCCACCACGTTTATCTCGACTCTCCAGTTTGGCATTAAAATCACCTCCCAGAAGCCAAGGGTTAGGAGGGATCCGGCCAATTTGCTTTAAATAGTGCCATAAGTATTTCTGTAACGAGTACGTCGGGCTCACATAGATGGCCGTAAAGTCGAACGATAAGTGAGCCTAATCGATATGGACGTGCACAAATTGCCGATAGGCTATCAAGATTCTGACTTCAAAATCCGCTTTCCAAAGAAGCCAGATGCCACCTAAGAAACCTTCCGCCTCTACCCGAAAGGAGTGATCAAAGTCGAGACTGCGGATAACCTTCATCGCTCGGTTATCACTTATACGGGGCTCCACCAGAACCACTAAATTCAGTTTATAGATACGAAGATAATTTTTGATAATGGGCCGAAAGGTCCTACCCCTAGCCCCTTGACAGTTCCAGATGAAAATAGACATAATTCCGAAAAAGATGGGAAAAGCAGCTAATCAGCAGTGGGAAGGAGAGTGGGATCAGGTTGGTCCCGATCCGGTCTGGCTGTCAGTTCCTCTGAAGGTTCCGCCATTGGAGTATCATATCCGGTAGAGGAGTCAATTCTTAGGGTTGGGGTGAGATCCTTATCCGGAGGTCGCGACGGTGGGAGGAGGTAGGATGGGGTCGTGCCAGCCAAGATATCCGGACTACTGTTGTCAGCAGTCTCGGCCTCCATGTCTTGGCTTTTCGAGTCCGCTTGTAAGGAAATCAGGACGGACTCATCTTGGATGTGGATGTCGGAATGAGAGGGAATCGAAAGGGCCGTGTGTGATGGGGTTGGGCTGACAGGCTGGGGACGACGGGCTGGGATGTTACTGGGTGGTTGAGCTTAGCCCATAGGGGCCTAGAGAGGAGCAGGGTCTTCAGTGGGCTGGGAAGAGCAGGCTGGGAGGACGCTGGGTGTACGGGCTTGGCCCATGTGGGCCTCGAGAGGGGAAAAGGCATTGGTGGGCTAAAGCATGGGCGGGCCTTGGTAAGTAACTTGCGACGTCGTTTGCTGTGGGTGGAGCGTGGAATTTTCTGGACACTGGGTGAGAGCCACGCGTTTTCCCCGGGGATCTGTGGACTTGGGTTTGGCGAGGGAGGTAGCTGTCCCATTCGACTGAGACAGAGAGCCGTTGGGGACGAAGGAAGGGACGGCGGTAGGCTGGAGGGAAGTGGCCGTTGGGGGTTCAGTTGGATCCAGGCTTGTCAGAGCCTGGAATCGAGAGCTATGGGAGTCTCCTTGATCTTGTAGTTGAGCTTTGGCCGATCATTGCGACGTGGGGTTGGGCGGAGGGTGACATTAACATCGACAAACTTGCATCGACGGTCCAACATCCGGGTGCCTAGTGGTTGCAGAAGGAGCTCCTTCTCCGCTGACGGAGGTGCGTGGCGTGACTGTGATAGAGGTAGGGCGGCACCTCAATGTCTTCGGTGGGGCGGGAGGGATAGGTCAGGGACGCATGCCCGACCCGCCCACAATGGAAGCATATCGGAGGGAGCCCCTCATATGCGACCTTTATCGGCTTTCCATCCAGTTCTACGACAGCTTTGAGAGGTGAGTTTAGGTCGAGATCTACCGTGACCAGTGCAAACTTTCCACGGTGAGCATGCTAAGTATGGCTGTCAATTTTAACAGTTCTTTCGATGAGATTTCCCAGGGCAGTCGGTATTAAAGGATGATAGCGGGCAACCGACAGCTCAGGGAACCTAAGCCAAGCCACTACGTCAGTGACAGTCCCAGTAGACGGTCGAAAGGCAAGATACCAAGGCTGGACGAAGAGGGCGTTGCCAGCAATTATCCGGGGACCTTGAGTGAGTGAATTAAGGAAATCGTCTTCCTCGATGAACTTGATTAGGTAATACTCATTCTCTAGATCAATCAGTTTAATAGGTCCTTTAAGTTTCCATAAAGAAATTAGCCTTGATTTGAGCATACTGAATCCAAGCCTTCAGCCAAGTAATTTGATGACTACCGCTTTTTCCCAAGCTTGATCAAGTCGACCCTTAAATGTATCGGAGAGTTCAATCCCAGAGCCATATGCTCCTTGTATAATGGTAATGTCGCCTTCCTCAATCTCAATAACGTCCTCAGTTGGCCATTCTTGGTCCTTTGAACCAGATCCCAATTATGAATTGCCAAAAACCACTGCACTGTAACTAAGATGAGGTTGTTCTAGAGGTGCAGCAGGAGGGGGGTCCGCCTCCCTTTTCCGGAGTCGAACTTTTTTGGCAGCATGCCTTGGGGGTTCAGAGGCTCTTGGAGTGAACATTAGAACTTCAAGTGTAAAAGTTCAAAGAAGACTTTTAACAAACAGATAGTAGGCAAGACTTTGAATAAACGAAAGGAAAGGTTCCTGCTGCAGAGCAACCGAGAAGAAAGCAAAGAAAGACTGGGATTTCAACTTGGTTTCTCAAGTCCAACAGACTCGTATTAATGCTGGATTAAGCCAGCTTTCCTCTAGTGATGCAATCGAAACACTGTTGAACTAATGAAGGTGTGTACATGGCCACTTGACGTTTATTTTCTCGCCCCCAGTTTTTTTGAAACTTCAACAAATAGACACTGCTTAAGATTGTTATTGCAACTAACAAAGCTGACCAGTTTGTAGCTGTCATTAGTTCTCTGAATTCCCACAGCGCTATTGGCAGTTGTACGGACGTTTCCAGTATGGTTTTCTTTTACATCAAAAGATGTTTTTATACTTATGAATAGTAAATACAGTACATACAAAATATTATATAGTCTAGTATTAAACTTCAGTAGATGAATCAGACCTTTATTGTCTCTGCCACCACCAAGCCAGTCCTCTAATGATGTTTGATGTGTTTAAGCTGCTTACTGGTTTTGGGTGGAGAAACTGAGTTTAAACTAGTGAACTATAACTATTTGCATGCTACATTGTAATGACTAGTGAGTGTAAGGTTATGATAATCAGTACAAATTGTAATCAGAACATGATTGGTGGTGTTTTGTGATTCTTCTATTCTCTGTTGGGATATAGACGAATTAATCTATACATAACTTGGGAAAATAAAAGTAAGCTACACATGGTTAATGATGTACTTGTAGCATGTGCATGCACTGTAAAGAAAGTGAAAGTGTTATTTAAATGAGTACCAAATTACAAGCTTTCCAACCAGGAAGACTTCATACTTTTTTTTCCCTTTAATAACATATTAACAATATTAATATAAATACATGTACATTATATATTTTTATTTATATATTTGCCTTTATTTGTATTTTATTCATTGTAGTTCACTATTAATCATTATAAAAATTTATATCAAATTAGTAAGTATATTATGATATAAAAATAATTTTAGTTCCATAACAATTTTGATATGTTTATAATTTTACAATGAATATTAAAATATATTAATTTTTGTTAAAAATTATAATATGTAGAATTAAAAATGAAATAATTTTTATTTATTATGAATGCCAATTATTTTGACAATAATTTTAAACTTATTACTAAATTAATTAAGAATAAAATTAAATATTCATATTATTAAATTTCAAATTAAAAACTCTTTTCTTTTAATTTATATTTAATGATGTACACATTTCATAAACTATAACCACTTTGTTTCAGATCTTTGTATCACCTTCTCTTGCACCAATCTTATTGGAAAATAAATAAAATCTAAATCATTATCAACTTTCAATAATAAGTAAATAATATAGGTATAAAATTATCAATAATCATATTATAATCATTTACTAGATATAAAAATGTAAATAAAAGTAGTAAAAAGGTTTGGGTTCGACTTCGACCTAAAATTAATAGGTAAAGTCTAATTCTTAATTAAAAAAAATCAAGTCTTAAATAAAGTTTTGAATTAGGGATCCATTCAACCAATTTGACCTATTCCAAATTCAACTTCGCTGATTGTGAAGTATAAATATAAATAGTATTCATAAGTATTTCAAAAAAAGAAATCTAAAACTACAAAAGATTACAATATAATTATTAATTATAATGTATGATTTCTAAAAAAATTCATTAAAAAAGTTAAAAGTTATATAATATATTTAAAAGACCTATTTAAAAAAGTTAAATGTATTTCTCATAATAAAATAATTATAATCTAATAATTTAATAATGAAGATCGAATTTTTTATTAAAAAATATGCTAATTTTCCATTATTATAACAAAATTTTAATATTTTACATGTTTAAATCAAACATTTTCACATTAAATGTAGAATAAGCTTACCAGAAATACGTTTTGAAATGAATATAATAATTTTTATACACACACACACACACACACACACATAGATATATATATATATAATTTGCTTAAAGAATTAAGAATATTTTGATATATAATTTTTATATATTATATATTACTTAAATATTTAAAAGTAATAAACATAATTTAAATATTATAAATACTTAATGTGTACTTACTTAAAATTACTAAAACGGTATATAACTAATCATTGAATTAATTGTAATTTTATAAATAGATGACAATTATCTTAAATTATTTGTAAATTGATATTTATTTTTAGTATTACAAATTTTTTGACCTTCTATGTAAAATTTGGTGATTATATTTTATATATCTATGTATAAATATAAACAAATATATATGTATATATATTAAAAAGACAAACAATTAATTTACAAACGAATATTAAATGAGAAAAGAAAAAAGGTGAGAGTTGCTAAAGGGGAAGGGGATTAGCTGTAACAATTGGAGTTTGCCTCCATTTTTGTGTTTGCTATTTCTTGTAATAAATAAGGGATACAGAAAGATAAAGGAGAATACTCAAACAATCTAAATAACTCACTTGATTTGAATTTCTTGTCCCATTTTGAAAATGAACTAGCACATGGTGTTTATAGATACATAAGACATCTCTTTGAAACAATACAACTTTTGGAAAATATAAGATAGTAAATGCAAGATACATGCATAAGAAAAAATGCAATAAATCTCAAAATACAAGAACCAAATAATAAATCAAGTTTAGTAAAATGCTCCACTAATATAGTGCATTTTTTAACATCCACTCTTAAACTTGATTCTTCTTGGTACCTCTAATCCATGCACGCAGCTTAGCAAAACTTTCAAACATCAATCTTTAGTAAAAATATCGACTACTTGACTATCACTTTTCACATAAGAAAGCTTAAATTCTTTGTTCTCAACACACTCCCTTATGAAATGAAACTTTGTATCTATGTGCTTACTTCAATCATGAAACATAGGATTCTTCCCCAATGCTATAGTAGATTTGTTATCCATAAAAATAGAGGTAGCTCCATCTTGAGTCACATGTAGCATCTTCAACAACCTTCTCAACCAAATTTCATGTGTGATACAAGAAGTAGCTGCAACATATTTAGCTTCACATGTAGACAAGGTCACAATGGGATTTTTTTTCGCTCTAAGTAAAAGCAGTGTCACCCATGAAAAATATAAACCTGCTTGTGCTCTTTCTATCATCAACATTACCTCCCCAATCACTGTAACCAACAAGTTGAAAATTAGGTGAAGAAGAATAGTGCAAACCATAGGCAATAGTACCTTTGATATATTGCAAAATCCTTTTAGCCATTGCCATATTAGTACTAGTTGCAGCTTTGATAGAATAACTTATAACCCCTAATTCAAAAAGAATATCGAGTCTTGTGCAAGTCAAATATCTCAGGCTTCCAATAAGATTCCTAAAAAGAGTTGGATCCACCTTTTCATCTTCATCAAACTTTGACAATTTTGTTGCATAATTAATTGGGCTATTAAAGGGATTTCAATTATTCATCTTAAATTTCTTAAGAATCTTTCTTGCATAAGCCTTTTGAGAAATAAAGATATCATCATCATCTTGCTTTACTTCAATACCAAGGAAATAGGGCATAAGTCCTATATCAGTCGTTTCAAATTCTTTAGTCATCACCTTCATAAACTCTTCAAACATCGTTGAATTGTTACTTTTGAAGATCAAGTCATCAACATATAGGCATACAAGAAAAATGCTTCCATTTTCACCTTCTTTGACATAAAGAGACTGTTTTTGGGGACATTTGATGAATCTATGACTTTGAAAACACTTATTAATGCGGATATACCAAGCTCTTGAAGCTTGTTTCAAGCCATATAATGCCTTTTTTAACTTCAATACATCTTCATGTCCTTTCATTAAGTACCCTAATAGTTGTTGGATAAACACCTCTTCCTCAAGTTAAGCCATTCAAGAATGTTAATTTGACATCCATTTGATAAATCTTCCATCTCTTTTGTGCTACTAATGAAACGATTATTTGAATTGTCTCTAGTCGAGTCACAGGAGCAAACACCTCATCATAATATACTCCATGTTGTTGACTATATCCTTTAGTGACAAGTCTTGCCTTGTACCTCTCTACTTCTCCTTGAGCATTTATTTTGACTTTATATACCCATTTCACACCAATCACCTTTTGCCCTTTTGGAAGAGTAAAAAGCTCCCATGTGTTATTCTTTTGAATTGCTTGAATCACTTCATCCATTGCACATCTCCATTTCTTTTCTTGTATGGCTTCTTCAAAGTGCAGTGGCTTGAAATTGGCAAAGAAACAAAATAGTGTTGTGTTTTCTACCATCTACGTGGACTCATAAAGATCTTGTAGACTCTTTCTTCCTCTAGGACCCTCAGATGAGCTTTAAGGAGGACTTTCATTTCTTCTAGGATTAGGTGATTGAGGAGTATGAAATGAAACACTTTCTTTATTTTTTGAGACATCCCACTTCCACGAACTTTTTTTATCAAAATCAACGTCTTTACTAATTACAATCTTCCCATTGGTAGGATTAAACAACTTATAACCCTTAGAATTAGAGCTATAGCCAATGAAGATATGCTTTTTACTTTTTTCATCTAACTTCGATCTCATCTCTTTAGGAACATGAGTATATGTTATGCTTCCAAAAGTTTGCAAATAAGAAACATTTTGTTGCAGAGAGTATGGAACTGTAAGAAAATGACGAATGCCTTTAGCTTCGCAAAATTTGTCCCCAAGAAAATTCTATTTATGTCAAAAAAAGGTGAAAATGGAAGCATTCTTCTTGTATGCCTATATGTTGATAACTTTATCTTCATAAGTAACAATTAAAATATGTTTGAAGAGTTTAAGAAGGTGATGCCTAAAGAATTTGAAATGACTGATACAAGACTTATGTCCTATTTCCTTGGTATTGAAGTGAAGCAAGATGATGATGGTATCTTTATTTCTCAAGAGGCTTATGTAAGAAAGATTCTTGAGTACAAGTCCATTAATACCATAGTTGATTGTGCAACAAAATTCTCAAAGTTTGATGAAGGTGAAAAGGTGGATCCAACTCCTTTTAGGATTCTTGTTGAGAATAGATCTATTCTTACATTCCACAACTCCATTTTGTTGCAGAGAGTATGGAATCATAAGAAAACGATGAATGCCGTTAGCTTCACAAATTTTTTTGAACTCTAAGGAAATGAACTCTCCCCCTCTATTCGTCCTTAAAGATTTGATGACAAATCCAATCTCATTTTCATCTTGAGCTTTGAACTTTTGGAGAACTCCAAAAGCTTCATCCTTCCTATTCAAAAAATAAACCCAAGTTTTGGAGAAAAATCATCAATGAAGTGTAAGAAATAGTTTGCTTCACTATAAGAAGATGGCTTGATTGGGCCATAAGTATCGTTATGAACAAGTTGAAGTGGTTTGTTAGTTATAGTGATGGACTCATTTGGAAAAAGCTTCTTAGTTGCTTTCCTATGACACACCCTTCACATAATTGATTGGGTTGAGTAATGAGAGGCAAACTATTCACCATATTCTCCTTTGCTAATAAATTTAATCCTTCAAACTTTAGATATGATGGACAAATCTCATATGCCAAAACCAAGAGAAGTCTTTAACACGTCTTCAAGCATCTTGGGTGATCGACATTGACATTGAGCTTGAACATTTTATTCTTTAACATAAGTACCCTTGCAATTAAGTTATGTGCTTCATCTCTCAAAGAAGCATCTTTTAAATGGATATGATATCCATTTTCTAGCAATTGTCCTATACTCAAGATATTTGCTTTCAAAGAAGGAACATAATAGACTTGTGAAATAAATTTGTGACCACCATTTTTTGTAAAGACAAGAATATCACTTTGCCTTTAATTGAAACTTTTGAATCACTGCCAAAAATGATTTCTCCTTTTTTCTTCTCATCAAGCTCCATGAATAGCTTTTTATTGCACTCATATGGTTGCTAACACCAGTTTCAAGATACCATGAGAATTTATTTTCATCTCCTTTATTAGCCAATAACAAAAGTAGTTCTTCCTCGTTTTCTTCTTCTTTCATCTCTACAAGATGAGTCTCTCCTTGGTTGCTAGTAGCACTCCAACAGTCATAGGAATAATGACCATATTTGTGACAATTATAACATTGAATATTAGATTTGTCTTACCTTCTTCCTTCTCCTCTCCTATAGTAATAGCTTCCATAACCTATTGAGTTTTGAGATTGTTGTCTTGACTCTTCATTATTAAAGTGATATGTGCCTCTTCCACGACCATGACCACGATCACGACCATGATGATTTCTAACTCTTTTATAGCCTTGACTACGACCTCTTCCTCTTCCTCTTCCTTGTGAGCTAGTGGATTCTTGCTTCTTGTCTTTCAATGAGACCTTTGCTTGAAAGACTTGAACCAGCGGCTCCTTCTTTTTCAATCTTTCTTTATAAGCTTGCAAGGATCCTAGTAGTTCATTAATGGTCATGACTTCCAAATCTTGAAATTATTCAATAGCCAAGACAACAATATCAAAATTTGAATCAAAAGTATGAATAATTTTCTCCAAAACACGAATATCTTCCAAATTCTCACCATATCTCCTCATTTGATTGATCGTTACTAAGACTCTTATAAAATAGTCATGGATGGATTCGATCTCTTTCAAGTGTAAGGATTCAAATTCTCCTTTCAATGTTTGAAGACACACCTTCTTCATCTCATCAACTCCTCCATAGACCTTTTGAAGAATCACTCCCGCTTCCCTTGATTTTATTGCGTTTGACACTTTTTCAAACATTTTATCATCCAATGCCACATGAATGATGCTAAGAGCATGTTGATCCAATCTATGATTCTTTTATAACGTGTTCCTTTGTTGTTTATTTAAAGTTCTTTCATTTTCCAGTTCATCATATTCTTGTTCTACTATCTCCTATGCATCTTGAGAGCCAAGAATTGCCTTCATACGCATATACAACTTATCATGATTTTCTTTTGTGAGTTTGGGAATTGAAACAATAGAATTAGACATCTTCAAAATAATATGGCTCTGATACCACTTTGTAGTAAATAAGGGAGATAGAAAGATAAAAGAGAACGCGCAAATAATCTAAATAACTAAACTTGAATTTCTTGTCCCATTTTGGAAATGAACTAGTATATGGTATTTAAAGATACATAAGACACCTCTTTGAAATAATACAACTCTCAGAAAATATAAGATAGTAAATGCAAGATACATGCATAAGAAAAAAATACAATAAATCTCAAAATACATGAACCAAATAATGAATCAAGTTTAATGAAATGCTCTACTAATATAATTGCATTTTTTTTAACATTTCTTACATATTTTGTTTTGGATCTCAAAACATAAAATTCCACTTTCTTTTCTTTTTGTTTTAATCAAGAAACAAATAAACAATACATTAATTTCACACTCATATATTGTTAGAGTAACTAGAAGAATAAATCCTTCTCCTTCTCTCAATCTGCTTCCTTTCCTTAGTAGTTTATCTCTAAGACCCAGGTAAAATTCTCACTTATAGTTGCGTGTTTACTGTATCATATGTTTTAGTTGTTGGTTTCTCAATGAAGTATGGCACTGTCTCTGTAAGGGGATCTATGTTCCTCTTTTTCTTCTATAACTCCATCTACTACTTAGTTTCGTTGTTGATTTTCCCATCTCCAACCAATTTGCAACCACGTAAAACCTGTAAGTTCATCGGGATTGAATCACTAATGAAATCCTTGACAACTCAATGATTGCATTGGTAATCAATGCAATCTTATTAAGCATTTATTAGGGCAATGTAATCTCGAAATGAATGGTCATACTATCCATATGGGATAGCATATGGTTGTCTAACTCTTGTTTTTTTCACATGATCATTAGGAATTGTAGTCCCAGTCGGTTTCACATTGATATACATATGGCTAACTATATTTTTCACTACACCCATATTTTTATGAGGCTCATTTTACCTTTTTAAACTCATTACTAGATTCATTGATTGAATTTCGCAGGCAGGACTGAAGTTTTGAGTGCAACTATATGGTTCATGGACATCGATGATGCCATTGGAAAAGTTGTATTGCCGACTTTGATACCTATCTAAGGGACTGCGAAGAATATATTGCTGGATTATTTTCTTGTTGTAGATCCTTCTCACTCAATCAGGACTCCTAGTGTTGGGACTTAAGTCTTTACATATCTTAAATTCTTGATTGCTTGACTACAATGAAATAAGTTGCTGAAAGTTCAGTTTTTCAGCGAAAATGGTGTTTGATAAAATGGGTGATCTTATTTCTACTGTGAGAAGTCTATCTTCCAGCTTCTAAATTGTTTGCAGTTCCATCCATGTCGACTGTGTTGACACCTGCAAAAATTACTGATCACCGGTTTGGTTTTTCCAGCTCTGTAAATAAGAACAATTTGCGGGTTTCCTCTTCTCTTCAAGATTTGACATCATATTGTGATTTTGTTCTTGAAGAAAGGGATGAGAACCTTGTAACAAACAGTAAGGCTTATTTGTTACAAAGAGAGAATGTTGGGTTGAGCTTCTCAAAGGAGAAAACGTATGCAGGTGGAGCCCCCACTTGTGTGGACGAAATGGGTGCAGATGATCTTGGTTATCTTGTGTCTTTTATTGTTTGGTTTCCTAATTTACCTGATTGCCTTGTATGTATATTCATATTGCCATATTGGTCTCATGAAGCATCCAAATATTACATTGTTCCTGATTATGGAAGCACTGAAACTCATGTTTATGTATATGAGGCATATATTGATTCGAAGAAAGGTAGGAGTCTACCTATTGTCCTAAAATCATTTATTGAAGGTCTTTCACGAAAGTTTAGTGGATGTGCATATGATCGAATGGAGATTGAACCTGGGTTGCATCTTTGGGTTTATAATTCCTCTGGTTTAAAAGGTGTTATAAATCCACTTATCTGGTGTGTTGAAAAGCAAATTCCTGGGCATACACATAAAACTAGCTCTCTTTTTCTTCATGTTACAACTGGTGTTCGCAGGTTGCCCACTGTAGTCTCAATGTAGGCTGCAACTTCAAGACAAGGCCCGGTTTGCTCTGAAGCAATCGCCTTTCTTGTGTTGCAGGGAACGGGTTAGGATTATAAGTGGCATGGAGGAAACATACTATGGATAGATTCCCTCAATTATCGAGCAGGTGTTCTGGGAGCTGACCCCAAGAGAGCAACATTTGGTGCACTTGATATGGGCAGCTCCTTACTGCCGATTACTTTTAAGGGCAAGAAAGATGCATGAAACGAGACTAGCTTAAACCTTATAATTGGATTTAGCACCTATTCTCTTCCAAGTTGTGGATTAGATGATTCATTTGACAAAAATGTTGTTCGTCTTATCAAAAGTCTACCAAAAGAAGATTTATCACTGGAGAATATAAAAGTTGAACACCCTTATTTGCAGTCTGGCTACAGAGAACAATACACCTGTTCTCAATGTGTTTTTAATCAATAAGACGGTGCTAGTCCTGTTATTGAGGGAAGAAACTCAGAAAAAGGAATTAATTCACAAGTTAAACGGCAACTTATTGGTGTCCCAAATTGGAAGAATGCATTTCACTTGCTAAAATTGTAGTTAATCAATCTGAATGGTCTGATCAAGTCCAGGGTATTAATTACAAGTTCTAGCCTTATGCTCTTCATGATTATTTGCCACGCCCTTACGGTCAGTTTTATATAATGTCTGGCTTCTTTGTAGTTAACAAAATTTTCAATCTGACACCAAAAGCTGGATTAGATGATGTTTTGGAGAAGGGTAAAGAGTTTTGTGAAAGGAGTTGGAATGTTGCAAAGAACAGTGTTCCACCACAGCCTTTTATTGAACAATACTGCTTCAAGCCTCCCTACTTAGTAGTTGAGGTGTTGAGGATAGAATGGAATGGAGTATAACAAACTTCTATCGTTTGGAAGGAAGTTTTATAATGGAACGGAATGGAATAGGAAGGAAGCGGAAGGTTTCATGTTACGTTCCATTCCATCATAAACAGTGAAAATAAGAAACCTTCAATTTGGGTGGTTTAGGATGAAAGTAAACTAATAAATGCAAACTACCTAATATAACCTCAACAATTTTTCGTAATACCAACTGTGACCATGTCATAATATTATAGTAAATAGAATAGAATAATATTTAACATAATAAATTTTATTAAATAGTTAATAATAATATTTTTATATTATAATAATAAATTGTATATAATTAATAATAAAATAAAATTTTTAATTAATGAAAATAGAAAATATATAAAAAAATTAATTTTTAATTGTTTGTATATATTTTTATATAAATAAAAAAATAAATTATTTTTAAATATAAATCACATATAATAGAATAAAATAAAATAAATATAATAAAATTTATTAAATAATTAATACTAATATTTTTATATAATTAATAATTAATTGTATATAATTAATAATAAAATAAAATTAATAAATTTTTTATCAATAAAAAATAGAAAATATATTAAAATTTTATTCTTTAATTGTTTGTATATATTTCTAAATAAATAAAAAATAAATAAATTATTTTTATATATAAATCACATAGAATAAAGTAAAATAAAATATATTAAATAATTAATAATACTAAAATAAAAATTAATAAAATTTTTATTAACAAAAAATAGAAAATATATTTAAAATTATTCTTTAATTGTTTGTATATATTTCTATATAAATAAAAATATAAATAGATTATTTTTATATATAAATCACATAGAATAGAATAGAATAAAATAAAATATATTAAATAATTAATAATAATAAATTGTATATAATTAATAATAAAATAATAATTTTTAATAAATTTTTATTAATAAAAATAGAAAATATATAAATAATTATTCGTTATTTATTTCTATATATTTATATATAAATATAAATAAAAATAAATTATTTTTAAATATAAATCACATAGCATAGAATAAAATAAAATTTTATATAATACAATAAAATTTATTAAATAATTAATAATAATATTTTTATATAATTAATAATAAATTGTATATAATTAATAATAAAATAATAAACCTCCTACAATAATCATTTTAATATAAGGGGTATAATAGTCATTTATCATACATTACATCCATCTTCCAAACAACATTTCATTACATTACATTATGAACCCTTCCATCCCTCCCAAACAATGTTTCATTGTATTATATTTCATTCTATTATAAACTATTCTATTCTGTTCCGTTACATTCCATTAATTAATATCTAATCAAACAGGACACTTTTTCTTTTGAGAGAGGGATTAGACATCAAGGATAACCAAATTATTACTGGTTCTGAAAGCATTACTTGGACATTTGGAAGCAGTATCATGGGTTACTTCTGGTCTATGCATAGAAGTCAGATGAGTCTCCAAGGGACCACAGTCACGAGAAGACCTTAACTCGTCACTGGCCGAGGCACATATGGCCAAGGTTTAGGGTATAATCAACCTTGTAAATTAACGTATAGTCACTTCTTTCTCTACCAAACGCAGTGCAAAATGACCTAAATCTTAACCTATGGTCTTGTTTTGTTTCACCCTTAACATTCTTTTGTAGAACTTATAGCTAAAAATTAAATCAACAGAGTTAGATTCTTTATTCTTCATTGTTCATACTCACTCTCTCTTGCTGGATTTTTTTGTTTTCACACAAAATATGTTACTTTCTTCAATTCAACTGAAGATTCCCGCTTGCTGAAATCTTGTGCCTTCAGTGAAGAATTTACCTCTGTTAAAGCAGTTAAAACTGATAGATGTAAATGCCCGTAGAAATGGTTGAAATTGTACAGGTATAAGGTATGAATTAGCAGGTATAAGGCATAAGTGATATTTTTAAATCTTGAATCTATAAGATTTTTAACATATGTCATCAATAGGAATAAGGTTTAGTTTGTTTCAGTCTCATCCAAAGATAATGAATTAAATTTGAATTGACTAAAATTGGGTTGGGTTGCAACTAATCGGTCCTACAGAAAAGGCTTAAGTCAATTCATGAAAATAACGTTACTTTAGTGTAATGGACCGCACTTTTAAAAATTTCAAGATCAAACGATATTATTTTGAAGTCATGAAAATGATGTTACTTTAGTGTAATTGGCTAAAACAATGTTATCTTAATTCGCACTTTTAAAAATTTAAAGATCAAACGATATTATTTTGAAGTCATGAAAATGATGTTACTTTAGTGTAATCGACTAAAATAATGTTATTTTAGTTTGCACTTTTAAAATTTTAAAAATCAAACGATATTATTTTAATCCATGCCAATGTATTTATCGAAAAAAAGTAAATAAAAAGTAAAGAAAACCTCGTGAATAAAAAAATTAAGAATTCCAAACTGGCTAACACAAAATATTTGAGAATTAAAAGAGTTAATAGATATTAAATCGTTATAAAATCTGTTAACATTAAATAAAATTAAAGAATTTAAAAAATGATTGAAAAAGATTGACTTTATTTATGAAAATTTTAAAATTTAATTAAAAAGAATTGTTAAATAAAAATTAATTAATTTATTTTAATAACTTATTAATTTATAAAAAATTAACCAATTAATTAATAAATTGATTGATTTTTAAAAACAAAAATTATTAACATAAATCAAAAAGTTAAAAACTGAACAGAAAAAATTGAATGGTTCAAAATTTTTACGATTAAACCATCAAAAACTGTTAGAATTTTTTAATCTTAAAAGCGGTACCTTTTTATAAATTGAAATTCGGAAGGAAACAATTTTTGAGATATCTTGTTATCAGAATTGTTCTGTTACAAGTTGTGGGTGATTTTTTATTCTCTTTTATAATTTATCTAGGAAAGAAAAATCCGTTCGTTCAGCGCTACGACGTCGCTTTCTTCGCATTTAATTTTGTGATTTATACTGAATATGTTGCTAGCTAGCCACCACCACTTTTGAGCTTGTGAGATGTGATCATATGGAGGATGCAATGGAACATCCGATAAGTCCTAATCCAAAAAACAACTATTCAAAACCTGTCAATTACTCAATTTCCGGAATTTGAACTAAGGGCAATTTCTCCGATATTCCTTTTTTTGCATATAGTTAAAATAATCTCTTTGGTAATCCAAACGACAAGAAAGAGGACTAAAGCTCCTTATCCTGAAACAGACAACCATATAGTTAAATGAAGATTAACCTTTCTCAATTCCCAACCAATTGATAGTTATTAAGTCTCTTTGATAACTATTTAGAGCTCTTGAGGTTCAGAGACAGTCAATCATCAAACAGCTCTTAATAAGTCAGAATCTTGAGGTTTCAAGGTAAGGTTATCAAATACTGATATCAAAAGTCTGTTCAGAGTCACCATATATAGGCATCATCACTTGTTAGCTTACCCAGCTAGGATCGAGGCTTCTATGCAATTTGTCTTTTCTAATCTCTTCTCACCTGGTAATAACTCCAAAACTGAATTGTTATGCTACCTTACATGTGCATGTAAGGCACTTGTTGCTTGCTGGCCACCATCCACAGTCTACGCAGTAAGTGCTGCGTGCATGCCTACACTCCACTTGGGGTTATCAAACTATATACACCGCACCAATTGCCCCCAATTTTATGAACACTTTACTCTTCGCCAATGTAATTAATTACTCAAATAAGAAAACATGATAAACAATTTACTTAAACTAAAATTTGTTTTTTAATTTATTAAAGGTATATAATTCATGTAATTGTAATTTAGCATAAAATGCTCCATTCTTAATCACTCATCCAAATCCTATTGGCTTATGCTTTATACTAGCAACTGTCAATTATGAGATCGAAGCAAACAAAATACCACATTTATTACAGTCTTTTGAGCTCACTTTCCCTCACAAACAGTCCGTGAAATCCGTAGGGAACTCGCCTGGGAAGTTTAACGGCCGCGACAATATCCAGGTTTGGGGATTTGGCATCCATTACCAAAAACTTGGATTCACCACAAATCTCATCGTGAATGTAAGACAGCACATACCCATCATCCTCCTCTGCCTCGGGATTCTCAGGCTTTCTCGCCACAAAGAATGGCTCGCCGCCGTAACACCGAGGTCCGTACATCCGGCTGGCCACCGTACACTCCTCCTTTTTCTCTCCTTTTGAGATGTCGAGCTTCACAACCCCAGATATCTTGGGCATTGGATCACCCACTCCTGCATACACATACCTGCTCTTTTTCCCAACGTAAGAAGGATTTATTACAGCAAAATCTAGATTCCTAGCTGAAGCAGGAGTTCTTGTCACAATTCCGGTTCTCAAATCTATTCTCACTTTCTCAATCAAAGCATGAACAAGTTCCATCCTCTCCAATGTGTGTTCCACTGATAGGATATTTGGAGCTAACATGACTATGGAGTCTTCTTCGTCCCATGCATTAATGGCATGTATTATGTTTAAACCTGGTACGTCAAACCACTTCATTTCAGCTTCGTTTTTTGCATAACGTGGTATGATTCCAAGCCTCGATACTTTCGCCGGATCGGCTCCGACCGGCGAGCCTCCATTGAAGATCATCTCCATCGGGTTCATTCCAAGTTGTATCTCTGAGAATATGGCATATTTTTTGCTGATTGCAAAGTCGTGTAAAAAAGACGGTCGTGTCATGGAGAATATGGGCACATCTGGCTGTTTATTGCCGTTTGCATCAAACCGAAAAAACGTTAAAAATGGCGGCGCGGGACCGTTACGAAACGCAAAAGTTTCTTTTGTATCAGGGTCGATCTTAGGGTGAGCAGTCATGCTCATGAAAAGCTTCCCGCCAAAATCATGCCGACCGGTGGTCTCTATATCTCCACTGGGCGTTAAGCGGACCGCGTAAGGTAAATCAGACTCGCCGAGAGCAAACAAACGATTGCCGAAGAAAGACAAACTAGTGTTGGCTTGTCCAATTCCATTAGAAGGATTAAACTGGCCGGCGAGAATCCGAACAGCGGAGAGAGCACCACGTGCGGCGGAGGCGGTGAGCCCGTTGAAGCCTGAGAATACGCTTGGAAGAATTGGTCCTCCCGCATCACGCTCGGTGGTGTATTTATAGGTCTTGACATAGCGACTGCAGAGAAAGGCTTTGCCTTTGGAGATTTTGATAGAGTGAAGCATACCGTCGCCATCAAAGAGATGGTATGGTCCCTTGGGAAGGTACTGTGGGTTGGGGCCGTTGCGAATGTACGCTCCATCGAGGCATGGCGGAAGAGAGCCCTCCAACACCTGACATTCAGTGGGAGGAAGCTCGTCGACAGGAGCAAAGTTGTGAGAAAGTACGTACCTTGGATCAACTGAGGACTTGACTGGAGGGTCTATGAATTTGTTGATGATGTCGTCAAATATGTTGAACATAGCAGTGGGTAAGCTTGAATTGTCTACTCCCTTTCTAGCCACAGGTGATGTGAGAGACTTCTTCTTGGTGGATGTTGCAGATGGGTTGGTTGGAGTAGAAGAAGATGAAGATGGGAATGGTTTTTGGACTGTAATTGATGATGATTCTGAGGGATTTTTGGTGTTGGTAGAAGATATGGATTTGGGTTTTTCCTCAATTCTGATAGATGAAATATTGAGAAGAGGAACTCTTATAACACGATTACTAGAGGAGGATGGAAATGAAGAAGAAATGAGTGATTTGGGCAATGGAGGGAGGAAAGAGGAAGACAGGGAATCCATGTTTTTCAGCTCTGGTTTTCATGAAGCCAGGGGGGGTTATTTATGAGCACTGATATATGGCCATGGACAATGATCATAGAGACTTGAACCTGACTTTTGGCTGCAAATGCAATACTTCAAGAACAAGACAACTCATAGCAAGAGAAAGCGGGAAGGGAAGATCTAACTTTCAAGTTTTGTTCGCTTCAATTGCTATTTGGGTCACCGTTTTTTCAGTTTAATTCTGCCCACATATTCCTAATATTTCACGTACGTACAGGAATATTTAGATTTTATGGAAGTAAGGGTTAACGTTTAGCTATCCAAATATCTGAAGGCAACAACTATATCGGCATTATTTAGTAGGATTTTTTATTTTAATTAAAATAATATTAGTACAAAACTTTTTCTCTATCTTATTCATGCACATAAAATAAAAGATAATAATTATATGATTTTATTTAATAGTTTTAATGATTATTTTGTAAAATAATATTTATGATTCATGATATTAATAATTATTTATATTATTCATGATAACTTTTTAAGGTAAAAGACATATATCTCTTCTATATTCGAAGAAATTCTTTATTTTTCTAAAAGAAAAATCTCTTCTCTTAAATTTAAATTAAAAAATAACGATAAAAACGATACATTAGGAATATCAGATCTAAAAACATCAAACGTTATTGATATGGTAGCTCAGTTCAACTTTTAAGTATAATTAGAACTAATTAAATTTAATTTAAGGTAATTATAATAAATTATTAGTTTTAATAAAATTTAATTAGCTTGCTTGTCAAATCATCATATAAATAACATATAATTATTCTACATATGATGTTTATATTGTATGTATTTTATTATTATTTTTAACCAAAGTTGAAGACAAATGATTTTTATTTCAAAAGTTTTAAATATCAAAAGTTTTTCTAAAGTTTCTTAAATTATAAAATTGTGTCTTTTATCTTATTTCTAAATATGACGAAAAGCATCTTCTTTATATTCGGCTATGAAATTTACTATAAAAACAAGAAAAGTTTAAATTTAAAAATGAAATAAAATAATAAGTAAACAATAAACAATAAATGAAGTCTCATATTTCTTCAACATTGTAATTTAAAAGGGATAATAAATTCATCAGTGCAAACCTTTGGGTATTTTTTTCATTGTAGTTCCAAACCTTTAATTTTTTTCAATTAAGTTACTATCCTTTCAAAACATTTATAACCCACTTTAGAATGTTGATTCTTTGAGTTCATTGCTATTGTGGCTAAAAGAACTAATTTTTATTTAATATTTGGACATCCATTTAGAAAATTTATAGATACACGGATACCCTCGTAGTTGACCCGTGACTCATAACTCATAACCTACCAAATTTATTCCAAAATAACCCACACATTTTAATCCTAATTTTCACCTTTCCCTATTCAAACATTGGACCTATTGCCGTCATCTGAAAACATATTTTAAGTAAGAACCTGTTGTCGTTTAGAAGAAGCCATTGGAAGTCGCCACGACTGGAAAACAAACTACTCTCATCATTTGGTTTCATTCTTGGGTTAATTATTTAAAAAATCTCAAACTTTCATTAAATTTTCAATTATAGCCCGAACTTTAAAAAGTAGCAATAAAATACTCAATTTTTTAATTTTTTAAAATTCTAGCCCGATGTTAATCTCATCGTTATCTTAGCTAGTGTGGCACTATCTCGTGTCAATGGAACCCCCAATAATCAGACATGTCAGCGTCATTAAGAGGAAGTTGACTAATTAGCGAAACGACATTGTTTTATAGTAAAATTGAAACGATGTCATTGGATTTTGGAGAAAGCTTGTTCTTCATCAGTGTCACACCTTAAATCCCTAATTTCATCTCTCTAACGTACTCTCACTCTCACACTGTCATTCTCTCAAACCTGAATCCATAATTTCTTCTCACACACCCTCACTAACAATAGGTCAGTTTCGATCTTTTCTTTCTTTTTGGAATTTTAGTTTTAATGCTCTTTCATTTCCCTGAATTTGGATATTTTCGATTTTTTCCATCGTCTTAAGATACTTAGTGGCATGGAATTATGTCATTGATTGCCATGACTTATGTGGCTTTTATAGAGAAGCAGTCGACATGATATTACAGATGTTGAATTTTGGTATGAAACCTGATGAAGCAACATTTGTTTCATTTTTATCTGTATGTTCTGCAATGGGCATTAGACATTGGGAGATGGGTTCATTCTTGGATTAGATGTACTAGGTTTGTTCTTTATTCACTATTTATGAAATGGTATGTTGTTGAATTAGGGTTTCGGTAGGTGAGGGTGAAGTATTTTGAAAAAGCTTTAGGAAATTTGTAAAGGTATGTTTCTGGTGCCCGTGTCAGTTTAAACATTTTAGTTTGTATCCAATCTGATGTACTACAAGCCTTTTATGAAGCCCCTTGCATATGAAAATGTAGGTGTATTATGTTGTAGTAAAGAAACTAGCTTCTTTCTGTGGACTGTGCTATTTACGGCTTAAAAATTAATTTACAAAGTGTTAATGGTTGTATTATTCTGATGTACTCATACTGGCTATTTACTTATCTCCTTTGCATCTAAAAATGTGGGTGAAAATATATATAAGAGTTGAGTAGGAAGTTTTTCTCTGTATATGTAAGCTTAATGGTTTCTTGTATATTATATTGCTTTTAATTTTATTTGGTCAAATGAGTAGTTAGTAACTTCTTGTAGTATATTTAGTATAGGAAGGGAAAAGAGGTTAGATGAAGTAAAAATGGGAGTTGCTAAGAATGACCATATATTCAGGGGGAAAGTTGTCATTTTTTGGTTGCCCATATTCAATGCCCCAACCTAAAAGACTATCTATCACCTATAATATATATGATATGCATCACATATGATTTGATAAATAAAAGTTGGTTAACTACATATGATTTTGAATTGAAAAAATGGGAGTTTGGTAATTGCCTAAACTTCCATGTTGCTACTAATATTTTCATATGATTTAAACACTTGTATCTGACTTCATATAGCTAGTTATACATTTATGGTAAATATGTATATTGGGACGTATCGAGTGAGACTTCAAGCACATGCTAGTAGTACCTATGACGACTCTTATGAATGTAATGATGGTAGCAACCCTGCAGTTTCCTTTCTTATGATTACGAGCTCTAAATGTTTTAAACTTTTTAAATAGGACATATATGATATCAGATTTTTAGCTCTTATGTATATTTGATTATTGTAGATGCTAAAATTGAATTTCCTTTGTTTACTTATTGTATTGATCGTTCTAACATGTTTGAAGTATTTCATTACATTAGAATATAAACATTTAACAAAGAGTAAAGCATAAGTTCATGAAATAGTGTTATGTGTCATGAAATGATGTGAATTTTGAACAATTTAGTATAATTGTATCATGAAATGATGATGTGACGAAGATAGTCAATACCTATACACCCATGGAATATAGTTTATAGGTGTCGTAATGATGTGGACTCTCTTCACCATTTTGGACATTTAATTCTTTGTTGGGTGAATTTATGAAAAGAAATCATAGTAGTGTTGCATTTAAGGTAGTAATTAAAATTTTGTATGATGATATTGTAACAGGATAAAGAAATATAGCCAGAAATAAAGTATATGTAGCGTTTGTTGGGTATGCACCTAGTATATATTTTACATGGGAAGAGTGTGAAGATGTTGTTAATGGATTCAAGAGTGCTATTTATTGTTTTTTTGATAGTGTAGCAAAAGCTGGAATGATATATTCTCAATTTTGTGAAGAGCAAGCACTATGTTCAACAGTAAAATGACTGTAATATATATTATTTGTTATATGTGATAATTTAATTGGATTCAAATATAATTAATATTGATATTTCTATATATAATACAGATTTTGAATATTGATTGCCCTAATTGTAATGCCTTGATGAAGTTATGGATTTCAAATGCTAAGCCTAACATTAGTCAACATTTTTATGAATGTGTTAATACAAAAGTAAGCAATTTAATTATTGTTTGTAGCAATGCCAATTGTATAAATTAATGTTAATCAATATTCAAATTGAAGCTCTCTCGTAGGTACTTGGTATTTGTGAAAGACATGAAAGTTTGTTTTTTTCGTAAAATATGTCAAACAAATTCTGTGCGATGGGGTAAGAGTCTTGTTCAAAAGATGTATTGTTGTTCACAAGAAGTAAGTATGTATAAAAATTTATGCGCATTATGCAAATTTGTGATAAGTCCTAATATTTGTGTTTATATCTTTATTTTGTAGGTCCAATGTGATTTCATAGTTTGGTCGTCAGATGTAAGTACAAAAACAAATGAAGACATTGTAATAGTTAGAAGAGCAAATGTTGTTAAGGAAACTGTAATTATTATGAGGTTGTACATTTTAGAACTAACTGCAATTAATCCAAGCTGAGTTTTAGTTACAAATCAAAAGGAGTTAGGAATGTGCCAAATCTATCTCCCAATTGCAACTCAATCTATATAAGACATTGCCGCAAATAATGCCTCCAGGCTTGTCTTTTTTAAAACAATGAAACCAAATGTAAAAAATGCATGTAAAATTTTGATAGTGCTAAACTAAAAAGTTGTTGACCCTACTGTTTCCTTACCCCATATGAAGCTTTTGCTAGATTTTGTGATTGTTTAACAACTCAATAGAACTTAAATCTTTGGAAACCAAAATTAATATGTAATAAAGAAACTACAGTGACTGTAAATGGCATCAATAATAGACTTCAGCCTAATACCTGTCTTATTAAACATGTTGAAACTCACAGATTAATGCTAGGAATTGAAATACATACAGACTTGGATAGTAGAATACTTGACCTTCAATACCTTCAACAAATAAAAATGGCAGAAAATCTCTTCCTACACCTCAGCGGGGGAGTAACTAACCGGAAAAAGACAACAATCATACATAACAACAATAAAGTCAATATCATTTTTGAAGAGTAAATTACAGAGTAAGTTAAAACAAGCAAATAAATAGGTAACAGACATTGACATAATTCTGGAAACTTAAATAATATCCAAAAATAGAAAAAACTGTGATATTATTTGGTTAGCATTACTCTAACTGTTTTAAACAAGATACTTGGTGCAGCTCTTTCATCCATAAGTACCATCTCCACATGCATAAACTTGCTCTAGCAGCTCCATAGGCATAATCCAGCTCCAGCTCCAACTCCAGCTCCATAAGTGTTGGTGTACAATCACTCACACCATCCATACATAAACAGTAAGGAATTACAATCAATCACACCATCCGCATATAAATAGTAAGGAACAACTTTGACGAAGTATAACCTATTTCAAGATCACATGTGCAAACACAAAGGAATTACAACCTGTTTTAGTAAAAGTATACAGACAAAAAAAATAAGAAAAACTTTTCATCCAAACATCATACAAAAACTATAAAAATCTAAATTAACTTTTTATTTAAATATCATATAAAAACTTGAAACGTTGTAGAAGGAACAAGTCACTAAATTAATCAGTTTGCATCAAAATTAAGGGTACTGTTTCAATAACTTGATATCCTATATCCTTGCAACACAACAAAACTAGTCCTTTAACATACACATTGTAGGATCGTTTTCTATGCATAAATTTGTAGAAAATACATATAAGAATATGAAAATAAGGGTTAGAATGAACCAAAAAATTAATCACATCTAAAATGATATAAAATGAAACTAAAACAAAATATTGAACGAATACAACAAGACAGGTAAAAAGATGAACTCACAAAAGACTCCCATTTTTATATCAAATAGTTCATTAAACATGACTAAGAAAACAAAGTATTACAATTACTTCCATTTCATCAAAAAATATAACACTTTTGTCCTAAATTGTTACGCAACTTTCTTTCTTTTTCTTATAGAGCAAGTTTACCTATCAAAACCTCTGGTGTTTTAGATTTGAATTACACCAGTAACTTCTTGTCTTTTAAAACTCCTTATTTATTGTATTAAAGAAGCTTCAATTGACGTTCTCCCTTACGGTGGTTTCTTGATATGAATGAATCATATCTCAATATCTCACAATAATTTTATTGAAAATTTGAAATATTGTTATATATACGTCTAAATTAATTAAGATTAGTGATAAATTGATAATAGCCATTTTAGCAATCTCTTTACAATCAATTTGAAAATTCAAAATACAACTATTTTTCAGACACTGACAAACTCCTCACAAAAAAGCTACCATCTTTCTTCCTGTAATTGTTAGGACATGTAAATTAAGGGAAAACTTTTTGTGGAAGCACAATGTCATTTGGGAGCAAAACATTTTTATATCATTGCATAAATAAAATGAATATCAAATTCTAATTTGAAACCCTGGTACAACAACATATCATTTCATAAATATTGAATCAAGAACAAATAACAATAGAGAGGGAAATGAGCAATCGTACCCTAGACGGCGCCATAAGAAGTCCGGCAACCAAAGTCACAATTTCACAAACTTTCAGTTTTCTCCTGACAATGAAACCACTCCTTTATGAAGCACCTACTCACGAAAGAATGTTTGTTAGTTTGATGGAGCAATTCACTTTGCAATAGAAGAAGCACCCACACACGATTAGGGATTTTAGTTTTATATTTTTGGGGTTATTGATATAGAAGAGACTAGGGATTTTAGTTACAAACTTTTGGGGTTGTTGACAGAGGAGAAGAGAGTGACATCTGATAATAATCGAAGCGACGTCGTACTAAGGCCAAGAAATGACATCATTTTGCTAATCAAGCAACCTCTTCTTAATAACGCTGATGTGCCTGATTAGTGGGGTTCCATTGACACGTGGTAGTGTCATGTCAATCAAGATAACGGTGAGGCTAATGTCAGGTTAGAATTGAAAAAAATTGAAAATTTGAGCATTTTATTACTATTTTTTAAGTTCCAGTTATAATTAAAAATTTGACAAAAGTTTGGGAATTTTTATAGTAATTAACCCTTCATTCTTCATTATAACATTTTTTTAGTTTTGATGTAGTTGGCTTTGTTATTGATATTTATATTATGTGCATTGAAAGCTTTTAGTCTTGTATGAAGATTATTTTACACTTGATGATAACAACTTTAAAATTTATTCAGGAGTTGCTGGTTGGTAGTAGTTTTAGAGGTGTTATCTTAAGGTAATAGAACTATTTTTTTTTCTTCTTCTCATGTCATGACCTAGTCTTACGATAATGTAACAAATGTCTTTCTTAAACTTATATAAATTAGTCTCCCCCATCTATTAACTAAAAGCCCACCACTTGACCTGTCACCAATGATAATACAAATCCCAAGTATATGTATTATATTATGATTTCAATGAGCTTAGCATAAGCATCTGGTGATGATTGAGATAAACAGGTGATGAGGGTTGTAGGGTGGGATTTGAGGAAATTTGTGGTCCTAGAAAGTTAAGTACAACAACAATTCTACAACTTGAGGAGACATTTCCTCTTACAAAGAAAAATTGTAGATTTAATTAAATATAAGAGAGCACTAAATTTCAACTAGTTAAGGAATGGTCTCAAATAAGTTATGGAATCCATTTATTCATATTACTTATTTAAAAAAATTTATGTTTGTAGCATAATGAGTCAAAAAGCTGACACAAGTTTGACAACTACATTGGATCAAGAAATTTTATATTTTTATAGGTTAATGAGTGTTATGCAGACTTTATGGAAGAAAAAAAATCTTGGAAGACACTTTGTCTTTTATCCTAGACGTTAATTGATTTTGTGGATTTTTCAACATCATAATCATTATGGTTTTGTTAACTTTTTCCATCATATGTTTAATTTTGGCATGGAGGTCATAGGTTGTTTGAATAGATTATTCCTCAATGTGTGAAAGAGCCTTGAGCATCATTCTTAGTCTGCTAAAGAAGATGAACAAGCTAGAAGAACATAAAGAAATGTTGAAGTTGAAAATAAAAATTATGAGTACTATATCAATTATGATTGCCGCTAACAATTGTTATGAGTGGATGTAGAAGTAGAAAGATTAGTTTGTATTTCACTGAATATTTTAATTGTGAATTTTGGAGACCCTTAATTATGTGGAATCTTTAAGAATTGATGTTATTCATTTTTTGTTGCTCCATAATTGACATTTATTGCTATAACTTTTCCCTGTGCAGTGTTTTTTCCTTGAAGATAGTTGTTGTATCTGTTTATCATAATTTGTTGTTAGTATTAAACCAAAAATGGATGTATAAAAGGGATTAGAGAGGTAACAAATTTCTTATCAAGACAATGTTATCTTTGATATCAGAGCAATAAGAGAGCATGCTTCTTTCTTTTCATTGAATGTATTTAGATACCAAATGATAAAGTCTTGGTCATCATGTTTTGTTTTTGAAGCTTATTGTATTTAAATTGCATGACTCATCTTTTAATTTTCATCTTTTCCTCAGATATTAAGAATGGATTCAAGTGATTTTATGCTTTTAAGTTAAAAGACATTTGAAGTTTTATTTCATTTCTCAAACATATGGAATGTTCCCAAAAAACAAGTGAATGCCCATAAATTTACTCTAAGACTGAAACTTTCATAACAATTTAACATTGTAAGATTTAAACAAGTGAATGCACATATTTTTACTTAAAAACTAAAACTTTTATAGCACCTTAACATTGTAAGATTTCAAATAAGTGAATAGCTTCCAAAATAGATAACAAATTTTTCTGTAATTATATAACAAAGATTAAGTATAGAGGCAATAACTACTTTACAAAAATTATAAAGATAGCAACTATAATACAAAAATGATCAAGACAGTAACTAATATACAAACATCATAAAGATATTAGTTGTTATACCAACCAAAAATCATAAAGGTAGTAGTTGCTATACCAACCAAAAATCATTCTTCCAAATGATTCAAAGTCACTACTGGGACATAAAGTTAAGATCTTTACAGGAATTTCATAGCTCTTTATACATGTAAATCTTTGGACTTCTAGTATTTTGGAGGTCTCTAGTAGTACTAACTCTTTAGGAAGATTACTAACTAGCCCGCACAGTAAGATGATTGGTTTTGTGGATATACTCTTGTGTATAAATAAACCTATTCTTCTCTTGTGTATAAATAAACCTATCTCTTCTCTTGTGGATCTCTTCTTGAACTTCTTCTTCTTCTTAGGATCTCTACAATTTTAGGTAAAATGTTCCTACGAGTCTTCTTTCTTTACTCCAACATGAAATCTTACAAACTTCTAATTCTTCACACTCTCAACATGTAATATAGTGTTCTTTGTGTATTTATCTTGTTGTCTTTGAATATCGATGCCTCATGATCAAATTAGAATGATATAGAGCTGTAAGGTTGACAGACACGATTCTAGAAATAGTGAGCAGACGTTTGCAGCATACTAGGTATAAGTCGAATTTTATAACTTATCAAGTATATTTGTCGAATTATTTTTTTAATATCTTTTTTTAACCTTATATCAACTACTCTATACTTTATTATTTTTATTTTTATTTTTATTTTATTTTTATTTTTTTATCTTTATGTTATATTTTGTTTTCAAGTATATCATTTGGTTATATTATATTTTATTTATTTATATATTTATTGTATTTTTATTTACATAATAATTTAGCGTGTCAATTTTACTTATTTACTCTTTAACCTGCATCACTCTTTTATTATCACATCTACATGCAGGTCTACCGGAAACAGCTTCTCTACTTTATAGGACTAAGGCTGCGTACTATCAGATCTCCCCAGACTTCGGTTTATTGCAGAATTTCAGACTGGGTGTGATGATGATGATGACCCTGTTATATATTTATTATATTACTTATTTTTATATTTTTATTTATTTATTTACATGGGTTTATTAAAAATAGCCTCTCTATCAGTTAAGGATAAGACTGCATACTACTAGACTCCTTAGACCTCATGTATCAGTAAGACTTTTACTGAATTGTTGTTATTGTTATTGTTGTTATTATTATGTAGTCTCTGATGTTTTTGATCTTGTCCTCCTCATTTTTGCATATGTTTTTTCCTATAAAAAATGACAATAAACAATCAAAATTAACCAAAATTTCAAAATTAATTCATCAACCTGAGCTAATTCTAGTAACTTTTGACGAACTATAACTCGTCTTGTCATTGGTAGTTTAGAAGCCTCACCCCATAATGTTCTATATCCACAAACTGATCTCTTTCTTTTATTTGGTTTTGATATTAGTGGTTGACTTGATTCTACAATGGTAGAACTTGCTTCGACATCACATGTAGGCTACATATAGAGAAAAAAAATCAACATATACAATTAAGACAAATAAATAATGTTGAAATTATTGTATTAACTTATAGTCAAACTGACAGGGCCATCAATTAAGCTTATGGTGATAATCCTTTAATGGACATGTTCTTTTTGTTATGTCCTTTTTGAAACATGTTTGACAAGTCATTTTCATCCTCTTCCTTGACAAATTGTTGCCTGTGGTAGAATTCTCTCAATTCTCCTTTCTTCTAATTTTTTGGCCTACTTGACATTTTTTTGAAATGATGGTGGTAATGGTGGCTCATGTTTAGTTTTATGCCAAAATACTTATCTTTCATAAACAAATGTGATACATATTTTTCAGGTAGTTCATTATTATAGTCGATTGCAGTAATAGCATATGAACATAGAATTCCTGAAACATCCAAACTTCTGCAATTACATGTCCTATATCTTAAGTTCACAACATTCTTAATTTATATTGCTCCAAACCCACTAGCACCATTAGTCTCAAGTTCACAATCAATATTGAACACAATGTTAATTCTCAATTTGTTTTTGATTCTTAGACTAATCTTATCTACCACTTACTTGCCATGTTTCTATTCTTACCCAATCTCTTCATCACAAGCATTATAATTTCCTTAAGCATTATAATAATGTTCTTTATTCGAGCTTCAATAATATTTTCATTAAATACTTTATAAAGATTATTATCCACAATATCACACTTCAATGGCGTGTTGAAATGTTCTCTTAATCATTTTTCTTTTGGAATTTTTAGCAAATTTCTAAGAGCATCTTTTGACTCCTCTTCCAACTCCTTTAAGTATAAAAGTAAGTCTGGTTAATTATATGACTTCCAACATTTCCTAAATAGTCTTTAAAATTTGAGTCCTTTGTGATCCTTCTTTCTCCAATTAACAAACATATGTCTTATACAAAATCTTACTTCAACCTTTGGGAGTTATCTACTAAGTGCCTCTATAAGATATTGTAAAACATTCAATTAACAAAAATTAGTAAATAACTAATACGAGCAACTTTATATTATAACGTAAATAAAGTTTAGATTAAACCTTTTGTTGATATGAAATTACTACCCATCCACCTCCATCTTTTAGATCCAAATCTTTTCTTAATAACTCTAAAAACAGTTGCAAGTGTCAAATTTTTTTAGTATGTACCACAACCCACGCACAGGGAACATTTAATTGTTTCATCTCTTCCTACTACTGCCAATATCTCAAACTCTATAATGCCTTTCAAAAAGCAAACATCTAGTCCTATCATCCTTCTACGACCATTTAAGAATCCTTTTTTGCAACATTTGAAACGTACATACATTCTATCAAATAGTGGTTGCTAATTATCTCAAAGCAATGGTCTTTCAATGACCAATTCAACTTTACTAAAAGGATTTGACCTTAAGAGTTCTTCCCTATAATTCCATAGCTTGCTTTATTTTACTCTAACACCTCCTCGCTTTTCCTTTATCACCAACTTTTAAGCCCTATAACAATCATTGTAGCCAACATTAACTCTCAAATCTTTCTTCACAAACTTCCTCAAGTCTATTCATTTCAATGCACTAAGTCAAGGAGATTATTAAAGTAATTCTTAACAAGTCATTTTGAATCCACACTTTTGTTGTGGAAAAAATGATTGCATATATGCTTCTGCTCAAAAGCTCTTACCTATATATATATATATAGGAGCAGTTAGTCCACAATATAAATTATGCCTAAATTGAAAATAGATAAAAAATTCATATTACTTGAAAACTATTTAAATCTTTCACTAGGCCAGCTAAAATGTACCATTTGCAATACTTACTCACACGTTTAGCTCTCACAAATTATTTGGTGTTCCTTGTAAATTTAAACTCCCTTTTTTTCATCAATAATAAGCTTGTAAAGTGCTTCCTTGAATTGGCTAGAATCCTCAAACGATACATCAAGCTTAATGTCAATCTTTTTCTTATAAGGGTTAAATCTATGAAGTTCTGATTTATGTCTTAACCCCTCATCCACATCAAAGTCACGTTCTTCTTCAAAATTATTAGTGTCATTTGAGTCAAAGTAATATGTTATATTTTCATTTTAAAGATCATTCCCATCATTGTCATCTTCATCATCATTTGCAATTTTTCTATACATTTCCTTTTATCTATTATATGTTGCAGACGTTGTCTCTTGATTCTATTTCTTTAATTTTCCCTTTTAAACGAAATTGTTAAATCCTAGACAATTTCAACTCTTCGTCATCTAAACTCGAATAAAAAACTCCTCTCTAAACCTTACATCAAAAAATACATCCTCTTCTTCCCCACCTCCATCAACTTCATAGTTATTTACATCTACATCTTCTTGTTCAACAAAAATAACATCATTTGCAACTTCTTTCTGAACATCAACAACATCATCCACATTTCTTCTAAATATGGCAAATTAGATCCATGATTAACACAGATCTCTATAACCTTATATTCTATAATAAGCTTACATATTTCCATCACACAAGCATCAATCTTTCTCACCTCCATCAACCCAACTTTTAGACTATCACCTAGCACTTTATACAAAAGCTTGTTTTCTTTCAATCCTTTAACAGCTTTTTCAAACATTTTCTCAGAGTCCCATTAACAAAATATATCAATTTCAATGCCCCAACTTTCAATATTTTCACCCATATATTCAACATCTTCTCCATGTATAAAATTCCCACCATACAACATAGTTAATTTCTCATCCTAACCATCCATGTCCATTTACCTACATACAAAAATCAATGTTACGTTAAGCATAAAGGCATTTAATACAAAGCAAACACTTCATTGTTAAGGCACAAGAAAAGCACTTCATTAAGTACAAAACAAGCACTACAATTAAATCTCCTAATCCTTCCATCTGTTTTTGGTGTAAGACATGACATATAAATTTTTAAAAGGATATGAAGTGTACTAGTTATTTGGAACAAGTTACATACTAGTTTGATAATGATGTAATGGTTACAATCTTTCAAAGAAATATATCTATTAAGAAAAGAAACTTGAAAAAAAGCACGCTTTTAGACCATTCGTTTGGTAAATGGCTCGCTATATATTTAGTTCTATATGTTGATAACATTATTGAACATATAATGTTCAACTTAATTAAAGCACATATAGCACACAAATGAGAGAAAGAGATACAAAAAAAGGGAAAAAGAAAGGGAAATTTAGGAAGAAAAGAGAAGGTAACAAAAAAGAACGAAATTGAAAAGTGTAATTATTTTATTAAATAGTAAATTATATTTAAAATTAATAAACCACAAATAAAAAAGATTGAATGTTTCTTTTTATATTTAATTTAATTCCTAATTATTTTAATTACAACTCATAAAGTGGATCTTAATAAAATTAACAAAAAAAGTACCTATGATGGACTTATTTTTAAAAGAATATAAGTTGATTGAGGTTGGATGATATACTTTGGGCACATAATATCCAACACAATACACAAGCACGACAAAATACATCAAGTGGATAAAATAAGAAAAACAGGAGATATTTGTTTGTTAAATTTGGCATACAAACCAATAAATGGATAGGGGGGACCATAGCATATTCAATCAAAACCTTCGACCATGTGTCCTCTCTGTTTTTCCTAACTACACGATTTCTTGGGGAATTTTTATGGACCAGCTCTAAGTCCGACGAAAGAGCACAAGAATCCGAGCATCTAAACCAAAGGGAGGCAATTAAATTGTGGGACATTATTAAACTGAGAAAAAGAAGTTCCATGCATCTTATCGCTTGGTTAATTGGTCATCCTTTTCAAGATTGAATTATTAGACGATCATTTACTTAATAAGAACAGCAGATATTGAGCAGCAAGCAAGCAAGTTGACTATCAATCATACTTTAATGACAGAAGACATCAAATTCCAAAGTTGAGGAGCAAATAAACTGGAAAGGATCAATCAGTCGGAGTGAAACAAGATGCAGTAGTCGTCACTCTCAAATAATTCAGAAGTCGCTGTCAAACGTATCTGACGCTTACAAGACACTCACGGTGCTCCACTGACTGAAGATATTATTACTATCATTCCCTGACTGGTAAAGTGTATCCATGATCCACCCAAATTGTTGTGGGACCTCTTGCCTGTTACTACCATCGTGCATTAAAGCAAAGATTTTTTTTTCCCTTTCTTCTTCCAAGAAACAAAGAGCGGCTGTTCCATCTCCAAATCTTGCAGGTGAAGAAGAAGAAATTAAATGTTTAGAAACGGTTGTAGTTGCTTTTCATTATCATCACAAGGCAGTATATTGAATGAGGAAAACCTACCATCTAGATTTGATAATCAAAGAAATGTTTATCGTTATCATTGAATTTGTTACAGTACGCGTACCAAAGAAAGTCTCCAACTGTGCCTATCGATCCAGATCAAGCAATTGCAGTGACTTTAGCCCCAACAACACGTAAATGCTATCGTGGAAAGTAAGAAAGAACAAACAACACAATCGTCGGCTGACAGCAGCTAACATGTTTTTTTGTGGTAAGGAGTACGTGAAGATTTCCCACATGCTTCAACTTCAAGTAGCTCATCGCCTTGGTAAAATTGAACCTAAAATTGGCCGAGCTCCCGAATTTTGAATAAAGACTAATGTACAACTCTGATGGAGCCAACAACCCTAAGTCTGAAATCCGATTAAGGCTTTGATTTTTTCCCTCTAATCCTGAATTCGATAAAATCAAGTTTTATTTATTAACCTTATGCTAGACCTAATAGTATTCACCATCTGAAACAGACGAAAGTTGATGTATGGGCAATAACACAAGGCCCATCGAAGAGTTCCATCTAGTGTAGCTCGAAAACACATGATTAGATTCATTTTGAAAGAAACAGATACGGCTATAGTTCATGACCAGTTTTCTCCATGCTCTGTATCAGTTTTCCCACTCCACAAATTAAGCAAGAAAAACAAAGGAGCTTCTACCTTTTTTTAAAAAAATTTAATCCCTTTTGCCTCCTCAAATCTCTCAATCCAAACAAGGGATAGATGAATATATATTTTGTGCTTTTTTTTTTTTTTTTTGGTGTGGGTATGATAAAGTTTGTAACTTAGATTGCTAGCACACTACTACATTACAAAACAGATATGCTTAAGGCTATTCTATCCAAATTATAAACAATGGGACATTTGTGTCTCTAGCTTCAAACCTTCTGGTATGTAACCTTCCCCTTTACAAGAGTCCAACGTCAGAGCTCCGTTATCCTAAGCAAATGCAGACGCTTAAAAATAATCGCAATACAGAAAATTGATTAGATAAGCTGTCAGTGCTTTGCTTATCAGTGCAAGTTGTGAACCCAGTGTGCGAAATATGTGACCGCAATGGTGCATCATTTAGGCGAACAAATAGACAGCCTCTTCGTACGGGCACTTCCTAAATAGTAAATACCTAATGGCGACAATTATAACCGGACATTGAACAGCTCAAAAGAAAGGTTTAAAGTTTAGAGATTTAACCGATAATGAACCGCTATAAAATCGGTATATAATAAATAAGAAATAAAATTTAACAAAATCATTTGGTGTGATTTAATATCTTAGCTTCTAATTGACTTTTTGAATATTGTATTTAAAATTTTACTATTTCAAAATTTTATGATAATACTGTTTTTTGAGTGAACTAATAATAATATTAGCAATTTTTGAGATAATCTTTCTTCAAATTCAATATAGAATACATTATAAACAACTATAAAGCCAATAAAACAAAGAAGTGAAAAAACTGGTCATTATTATGCATCACCCTTTGTTCGCATCTTATTACATTAAGAGACATCCTATTTAATGAAAGAACGGCTCATTATTATATATCAACTAAAAAAGACGCATATTTCTCTTTGCCTGATTTCTACTATAAACTGTATACATACATTGTGGAACAAAGTATGCATCATCATTAACAAGGTGACTATGAACAAAGTACATTAAACTCATTTATGCAAAAAAGTCACCTGCCCTACTGGCTAACTACTTTCGACTTTTTAGTAATGTCATGCGATTCTGATCTACTCACATTCTTTCTGATCAATATGCAACGTGTCCATGTCCATATCATTAAAGTCTCAACTTAACCTCAGAATAATCACCCATCAAAAGCCTTGAAATTTGTTGACTACAGATAATAAAACTGATAACATATTACAAACATTCATCCAAATGCAACGGCACAATGACATGAATAACGAAATTCAGGTGACTTGCATAAGGTAATACAGACCGATCGCTAAAGCTTGCCTGAATTAGCTACAAATTGGACAAAACACAACTCCATTTTCATTACAGTCAAGACACCCAACCACCACAGTGCTCCTCCCTTGTCTCTGTTCACCAGACTCCTTCACCACCATCAGCATCTTAGAACTCCCATTGCACGAAAAGCACGACAAAAACCTCACATCCCCACACCCTTCACAGGCCTCCGATGATAACTTTCTGGGCAATCCCTCTAGAACCTTGCCCATCCAACCCCCCTCCACTATATTCATCACCTCCTCCGCGCCACCCACATAAATTCCCTTCACAAACACTCTCGACTGCACCATTAGATCTCTCTGTTTTCCTCTCATCAACTCCCTCAACTCCTCCCTAAACTCACGATCCATTGATACATCTCTCTCGCATAGCACCACTGGTCTGAAAGTTGCCAAAATTGACGCACCGATTACGACAACTGGAACAAGAGCCCAAGAGTTAACAACACAAACAGAACCACTGCAACAAACACTGGACCCAATCCGACATTTTTCTTTCAAGTTTGCTCTTCTTGTTGTCTGTTTCTACTCTAGAGCTTGCGGAAGAGAAACATAATAAGAAGATAGTTATGATAACTGAGACGATAGCTTAAATGGAGATTGGGAAGTAAGCGAACATAAGTTACTTGTGAGAGGAGCTCAATTTCTTCTTCCGTGGAGGTTGTTAGAGACAAGGAAGAAAAGATCGATGAGAAGGCAGTGGAGAGGAGGAGCAGCCTAGAAGATTCAACGAAATGAACAAAGAATATTTGTGGTTTTGTTCATAACCGGTTGGACCGGTTAGAGAAAAACCGACCGGTTAGCTAATAAACCGGCCGGTTTTAATATATAAAAGTTATTAGGTGAAACCGAACCAAACCACTAGTCGATTCAAATTTTTTCAGTCGGACTGGCCGGTCCGGTTCAGTTTTTAAAACATTGATCCTAACAATGAAGTTGTTGAAAGACAACGTCACTAGAATCACCAAGGCGTACTGCTATTGGCTCCTTAAGTTTAGCAGAATTGTGAGTCCAATCCCTGCAGGTAGTCTTACAGCCTCAAATTTGAATACGCCGATAGAATAAATGTTACAGACAACAATTTCTGAAGATCAACGCCTATAAGTGTAAACTTTTGTCCACACTATACCACCTCTATTTGCGACGAACCACTCAAAAACCTTAATTAAAAGGAAGAGAAGTGAGTCCCAAGTCACTTTAAAATAACAATAGAAATCAAATTAGTTCTAGGATCAATTTCATCAAGATCAAGCCTCCCAACAGAAACTGTCATCAACTTCCGGTAAAAATAGAACCACGTTGATGATTAAAGCTACACATTGTCCCATTTCACAGCTTCACAGAAGGAAGTGAAAGAAATTCACGCCAACAGGATCACCAGAACAGCACATGTCATTAGCAATAGTACTCGGTCAAATGGAAAGGCTTAAGAGAAGAGAACTCGGAAGAAAGACCTATCTCAGCATGCTGAAAAGATGGTAAAGTCTAGAGCATTACAGTAGTCGTTTCCTCTGAAGTTATTCCTTCCCTGTAAAGTTACTCGAAACAGCCCCATGTTTTACAGTCATCAATAAAACCATAAGCCACTGGCAAGTCATTTTGAAGAGAAATGAGATCAAAAGTGGGTGACACTGTCTTCATAAGTTTTCTTTTCCTCCAAATCCATTCACTCATTTTCATAATCTTCATTAGACTCAACTGCACCCATTATAGACACACAATTGCATCCATCTCTTAGTTTCCTTCTAGACACAGCCGAAACCTCACAGTTAGTTCCAATCAATCTGGATCCAAAAGGGAGTGATTCCAAGAACTTGAAATAAGCATACTTGATATCAAATTGCATATCATACCCTGCCACGAATACCAGTCATTACAATCCAAAAATACTATGCAGTCGGACCAAAAAGAACGCAGAAAGGTAAGTTAATCTCACAATAGTTTAAAGCAATAGTGCATCCACCATCACCTGGACTCTGCCTAACATGATGAAACCACATACTTGGCCTGTATCACATGCAACAAACTATGGTTATGAATTATTATAATCCTAACCCCTAAACCTTAAACCCTAAAAACATGGGGGTACTTACAAGTAAAGAACTTGACCAGCTTTGACGGTACATTTGAAGGGATCAGGTCCATTGAAATACAAAGGATATTTGGCCACTTCCTTCTGCCTATCCTCAGGACGAGGATAAGGATTCACACTGCTCCATGGTACATATCTCAGAGGCTCTTCCATCTCCAACTTAAGCTGTCCTTCACTTTCCTACTAATTATTATAACTATTACTATTATTGCCATAATCACAATTATCATGACATTAAATCAAAACAAACATTGAAACACACAGAAGAAGAAGAAAAAAATAAAATAAAACAAACACCTTAGAATAAATATAATGAGCAGCAGGGTAATCTCGTATGTACATTCGGTGCACATCAGTAGGCGGCAAAAGCAAAAAATGCTTTTCACCCGAGACAACGACGTAGAGATTCTCGTAGTGATCCTTATGAAACCAAGTCTCCGACTTGTGGTTACCAATCCAGAGATTAACAGCCTCCGGCAAGGAACCGATCGCCTCCGTTGCCCACGGCAGATGAGGCTCACTGTCACCAGCCAATTCGTTGTACTCCGTACGGAAGCAATCGTTTTGCTGCTGAAGATAAGCCACGGATTGGGTATTAGTAGTGTTTAGAACGAGATCAATGGCGCGAGTGAAGGGAACGCGCTCGACATGCGCTGAGGCGAAGAGGGAGTCGTTGGCGACGGAGTCTGCGCGGCCGTCGGGGGTAAGGTGGAGGGATACAGAGGTGTTTGAGAGGACAGCGGATAGGTAGGAAAGGTCTGGCCACAGAGATAACGCCGGCCAGTGAGCGACGGCGTTGGATATGAGGCATGGCTTGTTCTGGGAGACGAAGTCTCTGAGGAAGTGAATCGGACTGGGTGGAGAAGGTAGCGTTTCTATTGCATTGCTGTTGGTTCCTAAGCTCAGCTCTCTTACTTCGTTCCATAGTCTCTCTATTTTCTCCTCCATTTTCGTTCAAGAAAGGGCTAAATTCTCTTTTTATAATTAATATTAAATTTAATCCTTGAAATGTGACTGAAAAGAATGGGAGTGGTAAAAATAGGACACTCCATTATTAGTGATGGCGGGGTTGCTAAAATGACAAACACCCAGCAGTTGCGATTGGCGGGGTGGGACGAGTCACCCCGCCATTGGAAATGGCGGAGTCTGCCAACCCGCCATTCCCAATGGCGGGGTAAGCAGGAGGGAGCCAGCCTTATTGGGGGCTCCCTGCCCCCGTGAGCCAGCAGGAGCCAGCATTATTGCTGGCTCCCTGACCAC
>JAOTAY010000001.1:18661072-18673898 GCA_025629805.1 Erythroxylum baracoense
GCAGCTAAAACAACAAAATAAATCAAAACAGAAACTAATGGTAGACTTATTCAAAGAATTATAAAAGTCACGTGACAAGATACTAGTGGATGATGCTCCCCACTTCACGCTGCCACTAACTGGAAAACAAAAAGCAACTAAAGGGATGCAATGTACTTGTAAAACCGGTTCTTTGGCAAGGATCATGCTTCCTGACTGATCAGGTGCCTGAGCTTTTACTAGATGATTTTTGACCTACATGAAAAATTATATAACCTGCGGAATTAGTACATTGGCAGCCGTATTAGCAAAACTATGCAGTAGAAGTTGTTACAATTCTTTGCTTTACAACGAGAAAAATAACAAAATAAAGGAAAAGGCGAGTGATATAGTCTTTACCCAGCATCTCATGATATCCCAATTGACATGCATTGGAGCATCTGATTTAAGACCCAATGGATTAACATGGGATCCAGAAATACGGTATCCTGCATTGATCACAGCAGATTGGAAGATTACTGCTGATGGGGAAGTGCATTTTAGTGTAGCACAAAGGTTGTGCAGGCTCACAAAGAGTGGCACATCAGGCAGTTCCTGAATGAAGGAATTCACTGGAGTATAGGAAGTAGTTTAGGACAGCATATGCCATAAGATAAGCACAATTCTTTTGATCCATGTTTAGTGTTGTGAACTAGAGAAAGAATTATTTACAACTTTTTCATAGTCAAAATCCATGGCTTCTGATTTCAAGTATAACGAGCATTTAAGTTGTGCGGCACAGTAACCAAACACAAGCTTTTGTTCTTTTTTCCTTTGTGTCAAAATGGATGGTACATTGGCATAGAGAATTATGTAGTACATGGCCACGTTCAAACATTTATTTGTAATATAGACAGTATATCATAACAGGTCAAGGGAACTGAATTTTCAGCCAAAGAAAGAAAGCATAAGAACATACCTCAGATATTGTTGCAAGTACAGCTGAGTAGGCAGGATACCTGTCCGTCATAGATCTCACATCTTCTAATATCGAAGTCACCCACTCTTGATCGTGAATCGGAGCAGACCTTATAGACCCCCTCCCATGTTGAATTTTTTCCCCCAGTCACTGCACTCTTGAGGAACTAAAGGACCAAACCCAGGTAGATATCTTAAACTGTTATTCTGAAAAAATCATCACATTTTTTCACGTTAGACAGCAGTTGAGAAAACAAAGTTGTGCTTCGGAATAGGGAAGTAACTCAAAAAGCTTTCATTTTGCACTTTTAATACATTTCTAATACAAAATTGAGAATCAACCACTAGACACACAACAAATAAATTCAGATGCTTCTCCAACTGAACTGCGTGCTGGAAAACTAGTTTAACAAAACAATTTTAATAAAAATTACAAGAGAATTTGAGTCTGGAACATACAGCAGATACAACCATTGTTTTTTAAATTATTCCAACCCCTGCAAATAAAACAGCTAATGTGAACTTGCCAAGCTATGTACTTACAATCTGTAACGTTCAACCTAAGTGCCACATATATACGTTGCATTTCAAGAAAAGGAGAACCTCTGCCAGTACAAAAACAAAAAATAAAGAAATAGGGCTTGCACCACTGGAAACATTTTCGTATATGCTATAAAAGTTTCCATTTGTTTTAGAATTTATTATCAAGGTAATCAGCAAATATGTGTGATTCCCGTATTCTCTCAAAAGGATTGCAAGGTTCATTCATGGAATGTCGTCCCATCTACTTGTCAACTAATCAATATCGTGTTTCAAACCATACGCCATTCCAATCTATAAAATAACTAGTTGGAATGAATACGTTGGAGATGTTCCTTCCTATAGGTTGAAGATGACAAGAATCACAACCAGTACACTGCCATACCAATCTATAAAATAACCAGTTGGAATGAATACCTTGGAGATGGTCCTTCCTAAAGGTTGAAGATGAAAAGAATCACAACCAGTGCACTGATAAACATACGAAAGCTTAAGTGGAGTGTTTTTCATTGCACTTGCAGATCTGAAACCAAAAAGTTTCAACTCTCAGATAACATCTAATGGAAGTTCCATCTTCCGAATAAATTTGCAAATTAACATACAAAGCAGAAAAGAGGTCACCTCTGTGAAAATGCGAACAAAAACCTGAACATAGAAGTCCATTTGCACAGACAGAATAGGGATAACATAGCGCTTGTATCGATTTGCATGACTCTGCATAGGAATTAACAAACAATAAAAGGTGGAACATGAGAATTATCTTGCAACCTTGGCAGGTGTGAAGAAACACCATAGAGAGAAGTGGAAAGAAGAATGATGGAAACTGTATGCGGAGAAAAATGAAACCCCCTTTTCTATCTTAACTCTGTAAATCGTTGTTACAACTTATATACAAGTAAGAGAGAGAAAGTCAACTAATCTAAAGAACTAGTTTCACTTACTAATTAAGTTACAAAATACAACCAATATTGAGGAATTAACACCCCCCCTCAAGACGAGCATGTATGTCAAGGATGCTCAGCTTGGACTTAAGAAAATCAAATTGTCGTCTACACAAAGATTTGGTGAAAATATCTGCCACCTGTTGTTCAGTTGGAATGTGATGAACTTCAATTGAACCTTCTGCTACTTTTTCTCGGATGAAGTGAATGTCCATTTCAAAATGTTTTGTTCTTTCATGGAAAATGGGATTCTTGCAAAGCTGTATACATGACTTGTTATCACAAAACATGTCCATCTTCTTGTTTACCGACAAACCAAAGTCTTCAAGCAAATGTCTTACCCACAGTAGCTCACACAAAGCCATAGCCAGAGCTCTATATTCAGCCTCTGTTGAACTCCGTGCTACCACAGATTGTTTCTTTGATTTCCAACTTATCATTGTGTTTCCAACAGCCACACAATACCCAGAAACTGATCTTCTAGTGTCCTGACAACTTCCCCAGTCACTGTCTACATAGCATTTCAAACTCATGTCTTCTTGTTTGTCAAAAAGAATACCTTGCCCTGGAGAGCCTTTCAAATACTTCAAAACCTTCAAGGCTGCCTTCATATGACTCTTACTTGGTTTATCCATGAATTGTGACAAAACATGTACTGCATAGCACAAGTCAGGTCTAGTAAAAGTCAAGTAAATCAGTTTCCCAACCAATTTCCTATAGACTGGCATCATCAACTTCTTCGTATTCTTGCTTCAAGTTGTGACTTTTTTCTATAGGAATAGGACTTGGTTTCGATCCAAGTACTCCAAATTCAGTGATAAGATCTAAGGTGTATTTTCGTTGTGATAAAAATATCCCTTGTGAAGATTTTGCAACCTCAACTCCTAAGAAGTATCTTGGTACGCCCAAATTCTTAAGTTTAAATCTTTGTTCCAATGACTTGGTGATAAAAAGAACACCAACATCTGAAGTACTCCCTATCAAAATGTCATCTACGTATACTAATAAAGCTGTGAAAACTTCCCCATTCCTATGAGTAAACAAAGAGTAATCATACCTGGATTGGACAAATCCAATCTCTATCAAAGCCTCTGTAAACTTGGTGTTCCACTGCCTAGAAGCTTGCTTGAGACCATACAAGGATTTTTTGAGTCTACAAGCAACCGTACCATCAGGAATTTTCCCCCCTTTCAGCTCATAACCCAAAGGCATCTCCATAAAAACTTCTTCATGCAAGTCTCCATTAAGAAAGGCATTGTTTATGTCCAATTGGTGGAGAGACCAATTTAGCTTGGCTGCTAGAGCAAAGAAGACCCTGACTGTTGTTTGCTTGACAACAGGGCTGAATGTATCCGCATAATCAAATCCAGCGAGCTGACTGTATCCCTTGGCAACCAGTCGAGCTTTATACCTTTCAACTGAACCATCTGCATTGAGTTTAGTCTTGAATACCCATTTGCAACCCACTGTGTGCTGACCTGGTGGAAGAGAAACCACCTCCCAAGTACCATTGTCTTCAAGAGCATGAAGCTCATTAAGCACAGCCGTCTTCCAGTGGTCATGTTTAATAGCCTCATAATAAGTGGTTGGTTCTTGTATATGAGTAAGAGAGGTAATGAAAGCTTTGTAAGATGAGGAAAGTAAAGAAGAAGAAAGATATTGCTCAATGGGATAGGTGACAGAATGACTGGAGGGAAGTGTATGGTAATAGGCATGCAAGTATTTTGGAAGAGTCTTGGGTCTAGTACTTCTGCGTAAAAGCTGATCTGTTTGTGAAGAAATCTGGACATTAGGTAATGAGGTAGGCTGGTGAGAGGGTACGGATGAGGGTTGTAAAGATGGAGACAAGACATGAGTTGATTGTGGGGTGATGTGCTCTACAGATAAGGATTCTGAAGAGTCAACAGTAGGTATTTCACAAGATAAAGTAGGTGATACAGGACTTGTAGCAAAATCTGATGCAACTTTATCACAAGGAAGTGAAGGTACAACAGGAAAAGATGTTGAACAGGAAGAAGAGGACAAAGTTGATTGGGACTTGAGAAAGGGAAAAATTTGTTCATGAAAAATAACATCACGAGATACAAAGACTTCTTTCTTGTCTATATCATACAACTTAAAACCTTTTACTCCTGAAGGATACCCAATGAATATACAGGTCCTTGACCTGGGAGCAAATTTTGTTCTGTGAGCTTTGAGAGTAGATACAAAACAGAGGGAACCAAAAACCTTTAACATGGAATAATTTGGCTTTTTGTGAAAGATTTTTTTCATAAGGAGTTTTGAAACGAAGAATAGACGATGGAGTCCTGTTGATTATATGAGAAGCTGTCAAAACAGCCTCTCCCCAAAATTGCAGAGGCAAACCAGATTGGAATAAAAGAGCTCGAGCAACGACGAGAAGATGCTGATGTTTACGTTCAACTACAGCATTTTGTTGCGGTGTTTGGACACAAGAATGACTATGCAAAACTCCATGTTGACCAAAGAAAGAAGTCATATTAAATTCAGGAGCATTATCAGTTTGGAATTCTTTGATGATATGGCCAAATTGTGTTTTGACAAAGTTGAAAAAAGAGGGCACAAGAAATTCAACATTTGATTTAAATCTCATGAGATAAACCCATGTAACTCTTGTGAAATCATCTACGAATGTGAGAAAATAATGAAAACCTCCAAGAGCTGCAACAGTAGAAGGACCCCAAACATCACAATGAACCAAAGCAAAAGGTTTTGTAGTACTTTGTTCATGTGTAGGAAATGGTAAACGTTTTTGTTTGGCTTTGGCACAAGTTTCACAAATGGTATTACAAGAAACAGAAACAGATGGATCCATATCATGGATTTTCTTCAAAACTGAATCAGAAATGTGTCCTAATCTATAGTGCCAAACATCAAAAAGATTGGCTGAATTATTACGAGTACAAGAATTGCTAGAAACAAGAGAAACGCAAGGATTGACTTCAGCTGCACCACGTGAAGAGGAAAGCCAAATGGAACCTTGTTCAAGTAAGTACAAGCCCTCCTTTTGTTTAGCATTTCCAATCCTCATCCATGGTGACAAGCCCTGAATAATGCAAGAATCGGATAAGAAGATGAAAACACAGGCATGAGAGGAAGATAATTGTTTCACAGATAACAAATTATAGCCAAAACTAGGCACACAAAGGACGTTCTTAAGGACAAGATGTGGTCCTAGCTGAACTATTCCAATATGTGAAATAGAAGCTTTAGTACCATCAGGAAGTGACACAGATTGATGAGAAATTGGATGATAAGAAGTAAACAAAGTGACATCATGGCAAATATGATTTGTTGCACCAGAGTCTACTATCCAGAGCTTATCAACATGTTTATTTTGAGAAACATCTCTATATTGATTCCTAGGTAGAGAAATTGCACTGTAAGCACACGGGTTAAAAAATTCATTACCTCCAAAAGCTGGGTAGGATTGACTAGAATGGGTATTGGAAACACTAGTAGAGGCTTGACCTTGCTTCTCAGCTGAAAAAGAATCTGGTACTTGAGTCTGTGGTTTTTCATCCAACAAAGTCAACAGTTTATGGAACTGCTCTTGAGTGAATGAGAAAGGTATCTCTGGCAACGTTGAAGAATGATCTCCATTACCAACTCCATCTTCAACAGACGTAGCAGTTTGCACCACGTTAACACTAGTTCTTCTTCCCTTTGTAAATTTGAAGTTAGCCGGAAAACCTATCAGTCTGTAGCACTGATCTCTGGTATGTCCTTTCTTTGAGCAATAGGAACAAAGCAATTCATTCTTCTCCTTCTTAAAATTACTGTTACCAGTTGAAGACTTGTTGTTAGAAATAACCATTGCCGCTGGTTCAAAAAGAGGTTGAGAAATAGCTTGCAAAGTTCTTTGCGACTCTTCCCTCATAAGAACATTATAAACATCATCCAAACTTGATAGAGGTCGTTGCATAAGAATTTGTGATCTCTGAGCAGAAAATCCTTCGTTAAGTCCATTAAGGAACTTAAACACTCTATCTTTGTCATGATTGAGAACAAAAGGTCGGAAACATTCTTCATTACAGTTGCCACACTTACAATGTGGAACTGGCCTGTACTGCCGTAATTCCTCCCAGAGAGCATTCAATTCAGTATAATAAGCGTCCACTGATCTATTACCTTGATGAGCTATAGAGATTTCATACTGCAATTTGCATACTCGAACATCATCAGGCTGGCCGAATCTCTTCTTCAGCACCTCCCAAATCTTCGCGGCAGAATTAATATAGAAGACTGTGGATGCAATCGAAGGCGACATCGATCGAAGAAGCCAAGCAATGATTAGATTATTACATCTAATCCAGGCAGGGAAGAGAGGATCATCTGGATTGACAGGTTTGGAAATAGATCCGTCTAGAAACCCTAACTTGTTGCGTATAGACAGTGTCAGAACAACCGATCTGCTCCAGGTTGCATAATTGCTTGTATTGAGCTCTGGTTGTGCAATCATTGTAGTGAAATTGTCTGAATGATGAATGAAATAAGGAGATGAAGGATCTTCTCCGGGTGAAATAGATGAAATCGAAGAGGTTTATGAACTCATCTTTCAATTTTTTATTTTTTATTTTTTGATCAACCGAGAACAGAGGAAACAATCGAAACAAACAGAAAATCTCAAACAAACAATCGGTTAGCGGATTGAAAACTAATCCCAAGGATTTGAAGAATGAAACCCTAGAACTCCATATGCTCTGATACCATGTGAAGAAACACGATAGAGAGAAGTGGAAAGAAGAATGATGGAAACTGTATGCGGAGAAAAAATGAAACTCCCTTTTTCTTTCTTCACTCTGTAAATCGTTGTTACAACTTATATACAAGTAAGAGAGAGAAAGTCAACTAATCTAAAGAACTAATTTCACTTACTAATTAAGTTACAAAATACAACCAATATTGAGGAATTAACAAAACATTCCTTTCACAAGTGGGATGTCAGCCTCACGTTTAGGAGGCCCACAACTTTGTAAGTTGAGATGCTTTTGAGAAGACAGAAGAAGCATAGAGGCAGAAAGAAAGAAAGAAAGAAAGAAAGAGAAAAAGGAGAGTAGACAATCTGTCTCCAGGATTTTGCTTTTGACTGAGAAAAGCAGATTCAGGATCTTTATCGGTGGAATGCTGCGAAAATACCTGCTCTTGACTGTGTATTTTGCTTGATGTCACTCTGATTATCGGTTGAAAAATCACTTGGAAATGAACGCACAAATAATCTACTCGACTTCATAGCTGAAAACTTTGGAATTGAATGAGGAAATCTAAGAGAATGCACAGGGCAATGGGCAGGTGGGTGTGACACTACGCCATTGCTATTCTTTCTTTCTTTAAAGAATAGTGATGGAGAACTCAAACTCGCCATTGCCTAAACAGGGGACACAGATTAGGCAAGAGAGTATAGATTTTAGGAGGGCAAAAGCGAGTAAACCATGAGGAACGGTTGACGTGTATTATCAGCATTGCTTCAGTAATTGTATCACTTCAACAAAGTAGATAATAGGCTTTAAAGAAAGCGTAGCCAATTCTTCAAAAAATGTCGTGTATAATACTTTATGTGACGTTTTTGTTTCGTCACATAAAGTGTCGTAAATTTCTCATAGCAGAAAATTATAAGCAACATTTTTAAAAATTATAGATAAAAAGTATTAGCGACAAAATAGTTTTGTAGCTAAAGAACTAAAAACACGTATCTAAATATCGAATATAAGTCGACATTGGTGGAAATAAAATGTTGCGCCAAATGATTGACAATAAAAATAAAACATAGCCAATAGTTTTTGGTAGGGATGACAATTTTTGGCCTGCTTAAATTTAGTTGTTTTTAATGGGTCGGCCCATGAGTTAGATTCAGACCTAGGCTAAGGTCCAGACAAACTCAAGGTCTAATTACTTTAAACAAAGCAACATCATTTTATTTAGAAGAGTTGGGTATCGAGTAAGCTTGAGTCTGGACAACATAGGCCTTGATCTAATTGAAAAAATAAATTATTCTATATTTTTAATTTTACAAAATTATTTTAAAAACTTGACTGACCATTCCTAGTTTCTAGCTACATTTTTCCTTCATATCTATATATTAGTTGTTGCATTTTTTCTAACATAGTGATATATTATATTTTATGTTTTTCATAACGTAACGATATGTGATTTGCTACATTTTTGTTTTGCAAGTAAAAAGTTTTAACTATGTTTTTTTATTTTGTTAAGGAAAGACTTTTAATCCAAGATATTAAGTATTACGTTTTGTATATAATGTATCAACATGTTTTTTATTGTGAAGTATTGGTTATTATTATAAAATTAAATTATAGAGAAATATTATTAATTTAAATTTTCGAGCATTATATCTATATAATAAAATTATATAAATATCATCAAATTGGACAAGGCATTAATAATAGTTGAAAAGCCTAATCTTGAGTTAAGTTAGATTGGGTCATACATGAGAAGGAGTTTGAATTTATATTTTTTTTAAAATTAAACTCAATCCAAATTTGTGTAAATTCATATTGATCATATTAACTTCAAACCGGATTAGATAGGATTTAAACTCTTTCATCGTCCCTATGATGTAGAGTTATTATAAATAAAGTTATTTAAAGTCTCTTGCAACCTGCTTAAATAAGTTCGTGGATGTTTGTTAAGAGGCCCACGTATTAAAAAGGATAGAAAAACATTAATCGCATATGGATATATAACTTCTATAAAGGTTGATCGAAAGTTTCAGGAATTTGTTCAAACATTAATGAGCTTGTTCGCTGGCAATGGATAACAAAACATGTATTTTTCTGCATTTTCTTCGTTGATACGAGTTCATAGTTGATTTTGGCCTGTAACTAAAGTTTGTGTTATATCGAGTGACTGCAATAACAAGCCAACTAAACATGATTGTTATCGGCGATTTAGCCGGACTCAGTGCATCTTCATTACTACACCTAACCACTAAGTGACTAATGATAAAGCAAACATAAGTAAGAGAAGAGTGAATTGTGTGTGTTAAAAAATTTGCAAATACTTTCAATTAGTATAATAGACAAATCCCAATTAAAGATAAAAAAATAATAGGAGCCTGCCAAAATAAAAGTATAACTACATTTATATTAGTAACTAAACAAAATTTTTTTTTTATTTGAAAAACATAAAATGAAAGTTAAATATTACAGAAAAATTGCAAATTTGCATGTTCTTCATTGACTGTTGAAGGAGTTTAGTATTTACTACAATCCAAACAAGTAGAAGATTCAAGAAAGGAGGAGCATTTGCAAGGTATGTATGTTGTAATTTCACGTTCTTACATTTTGTTTATACATGTACATAAATCCTGGATTTTTTTTGAGATGTCGTGGTGTTAAAATTTTCATTCCAATGCTTCTATTGCATAGTCACGTATAAGATGCCCAGACCCATGGCTCCCTACAGAAAGAAAGTTTTATTGCTGATTTTTGATAACTATTAATGCTTACGTTTATTATAAAATTTTAATAAAAAATGTTTCTTATTTAATAAAAGTGGTCGTAAACAATTATTAAAGGTTGGTTCATATTCTATAAAAATAAAGGAAACGTTCTTTCCAATACTTAATTAGATCAATTAATGTTTTTGATCTAAAACAACAACACGGAAAGCAAGTTGATGAGTTCTATTGTTGTGATTAGTAGCGTGGTATTGTTGTATGATTGATATATAATGCATCCTCCTCAAGTTGCCTTCCAGGTAAGTCCATAAAAGGTCTTCTTCCCCTCGCCTGCAGGAAATTTCGTCCCTTGAAAAAGGTGGCACCGACTTGCATAACTTTTCCCTGGCTTGTCATTGTCAAAGGTTGCGTGAAAACAAGAAATTACTATCAGTGAAATTATATATATTCATCACTTTCTATTGCAATGGGCCCTGGAATTTCAGTCTAGGTCGCCACCTCTCCAATTTTTTTCAGGATATACATGGCAATCTCGTTGATATTTCCAACCACATGCAACTTTACCTGGAAATTTCAAAGTCTAAAAGACTGTAACTCAGTGTCAGACTTACGTTTAGGATGCCCACAACTTTGTAGGTTGAGATGCTTCTGAGAAGACAGAAGAAGCGTAAAGAAAGAAAGAAAGGGAAAAAGGGGAGTCGACAATCTTGTGATTCCTTCAAAACCAATTCGAATTCACTCAAATAAATATCAAATTCAATGGACAATTAAAGAAAAGAAGAACAATTAATCATTTGATTCACTTTGTAACAACACATACATTTTTTTTTGGTTAGCTTACTAGCGTTGTGTTTGGATCTGCGTTACGGTGGGAATAAATATTTATTCACCGCAGTTTTTAAATGTAATCAGATGTTTGGATCTATGGTACGGTGGGAATAAGTACTTATTCACCGCAGTTTTCAAACGCAGTCACATGTAAACAATAGGAGGTTGGAGAAACGTGTGGTGCACCGCAAAAATCAATAAGCAGAAAGAGGGTTACGGTAAAAAATTGCTTCTATGGTAGAAATTTTACTTTTCATTAATAACCTTCATGCAAGTATTATTTTCCATTATACTTTTAATTAATATGACTAATAATATATTTTTACTAAATATTTTATACTAAATTTATTTTATTTATATTTTTTATTTTTATTTAATATTTTGTTATTTATAATTTTAAATTTATATGACTAATAATATATTTTTTAATTGTTTATATAACAATTAATAGTTTATTAAATCAATGGGCTTTTTAGTCATTTTATCTCTTTTCAGTAACCTTAAACCACACTTGTCAAACACCTATTTTCCCGTTTCAGCAGTTACCAAAATAGCAATTTCAAACACATAAGTACTTATTGAAAATAATTACTTATTATTTCAGCAGGTTGTCAACCGTCACCGCTTTCTCAAACTAAGCCTAGGTGTCCTAGGAGGGTCCCAAGTATGGGAAGACGCCTTTAAGGCATCCACACCCAGACTAATCCCCGCTCGCACCGGGTTAGTAAGGAGTAAAGTACTGGCCAAATAGATTTCTCCATTTCCAGTACTCAAACTTAAGATCTCTAATTAAAGGATAAGAGTACTAAATCACTTACGCTAACCATGTTTGGTTAACAACACCTACATTTTGACTCTAATTGGACTTGTTTTTCATCATTCCTAATATTTAATCAATTAGTCATTTAGTCTTGACTCCATTGTGAATTTAAAAACTATCATTCTTTTAAATGTATATCAAATAAATTTTTATATAGAATTATTAATCATCAAATTCTAATGAATTCAACATTCGAAATCAATTGATAAAATACACAACCTCTTTTTAATTTAAATTTAGTTCTTGAATTATTTTAATTATGACAAAAAATTTTAAAATTATCATTTTTAAGCATATGTTAGAAAGATTTTAAGTAATTTATTTAGCGAATTCATAAATAAAAATTAAATTACAATCTATTTATATGCATAAAATCTCTTTATTTAGGTATAACCCAAAAATCATTTTATTAATACGACTTTATTCTTTTTAATGTAGAAATTCTCAATTATTACCCTTTAAATATATGATAAAGTAACACCACTCCTATTATGATGAAACATTACAAGAAAATCACGTAATAGCATCGGAATATTATCGACGGCATGATTTCCGTCGCTACTTACCGACGGAAGGTAAATATTCCGTCAAAAAATACGGTGATTTAGCGACGAAAAATACATCCGTCGGCAATACTGCAGGGAAAACTTTCGCGCAAAATCTCCGATGGCATATAGCTACGTCAAAACTCACAACGTTGGGAAAAAATGCGGAAACCGTTCCCGCAATTTAATTGCTTCGCCGCTTTACCGACGATTAACTCACCGCCGGTACAAAACTATCATTTACCGACGGAAATTTATTCTGTCGCAATATCTGGTAGCTTATTTACCAACGGAACGCTCCTTCCGTCGGCAAATTGTTAACAAACGTCGTCATTTCGACGAAGATAGACGATAAGCGTTAATAATCGACAGAATGTGTTGTGTCCGTCGGTAACTATTTCCAGGGAAACCTAGATTACCGACGGAATAATTATTTCGTCGGTATTTGAGTTTCCACCGGGTTAAGTTGTTGCTCTTTTACCGACGGAATGTTGTGTGTCTGTCGGTAACTGTCGGCACGGAAACCTAGATTACTGACGAAATTATTGTTCCATCGGTATTTGAGTTTCCACCGTATTAAATTGCCACTCTTTTACCAACAGAATGGGCTTGTCCATCGGTAACTGTCGGCGATTGCGTCGTATGGAAACCTAGATTACTGACAGAATGTTATGTTCTGTCGGTAATCCAGCGACTATAAGCAGGGGCGGACCTAGGATTTGAAGGATGGGGTTGCGTAGTTTAACTGAGAATGTATTACAAGGCATACTTAAACTAA
>JAOTAY010000001.1:18694055-18735800 GCA_025629805.1 Erythroxylum baracoense
TTTAGTATACTTTAAATATTATTTATATGCATAAATAATTTTATTATAAAATAAAATATACTTAAAATTAATAAAAGCGCTTTTTATTTTTATGTTACCAAACAGTCTACTGTATGAAGCTCTTTTTAAAAAGCTGTTTTTTCAATTGACAGTCAAACAATCAACTGGCTTTTTAGAAAAGCTCTTCTCAGAAAAGCTCTACTGATAATACAACGAACAAGACAAAACCTATATCTAACGAAGATTATAACTAACAAACGTCGATAAAAACGCACAGACTCCTCACCACTATTAGTTGTAATGATAACGTAAATAAAAATAAGAAAATTAACATGCAAATAAATTTGCATCTATTATAACAAAAGAGGTAGACAATCTTTCATACGAATTTTTTTGTGCTCCTAAGCACTTTAACATTATAAGCTTCATGTTCTCTGTCTCTCTTCTCTTCTTCTTATAAAACTTCTATTTAAGGATAATAATACTAGCTTGAATTCGACATAATTAGGCTTCAAATTTGACTGAGTTGGGTTAGGCTTAGGCTTCGATTAGGCTTAAGCTTGATCTAAAGGTGGATCAGGTTTGAATTGAACCTGATCAAGCTTTAGCTATCCAAAATTGAGCACCCGATTGGATTTAAATTAAACACAATTAATTTTTCAATTTAAAATTTAAAATAGCATCGTTTAATTTTATTTTTTAGAATTTCAAATCAGGCCAAACTGGACTCAAATTAAAAAAAGTTTGAGCCCAGCTCAAAGTCTGGTTAACTCGAGTTGAGCCCATTAACTTTAGGTCGAGTTGGAATGCGCAAAAATTACCATCTTTAGGCATAATTCTTTTCTCAACTTGAAACTAGATCCGAACTTAAACTAAAACGATGTTATTTTGAAAAGTTATGCTAAAACTCATTATTAAATTTGACCATTTAGGCTCTCTCCCAACTCGAAACTTAGTTAACTCGAACATGTTCTGTTAACTTCTAGTCAAATTAGATCCAAAATTGCCATTTCTACCTCAGTTAAAAGTTAAATTAAATGGAATTGATAGATTATATTGGTAACATTTTTTTGTTAAAATTAATATTAAATATATAGTTAATAGTTAAATAAGATAGAAATAAAAATTAAAAATAAAACTAATTTTTATACAATCAACAGAAACTTTTATTTGACTTGAAAATAAAATAGAAATTAAAAGTGAAACTAAAACTAAAACTAAATCGAAACTAGGTTTTAATTATAAAAAAATTACAAATTTTATTCAATTTTGTTGTATTAGTCCGAACTTTAAAAAATAGAGTTAAACTATTTCAACTTTCAATTTTTATCAAAAATAGTTCAACATTAAGTTTATTGTTAATGCAGATGATGTGACGACTCAAGTCAAATTAATATTTATATCACATTACTGTTACATATTGTGTCACGTATAAATTTTATTATTTAACAAATTAAAAATATCAAAATCTTTGTAACAATCACATGATATCAATGCTAATTTGACATAGCTTATAAGGCTATTCACATTAACGGAGAGCTTAATATCGAGCTCTTTTTACTAAAAATTAAAGGTTAGAAGACTTTAATAATATCTTTTAAATTTTATGCTAATATCGTATAATTTAATAAAGTTTGAGAATTTCTTTTAATAATTAAGCCTAGAAGTAAATATGTTTTTAAGTAATGTTTCCAGACCCGACTGAAATTGGGTCGACCCAAGAAATTGACCACTTGGCCCTTTTATTAGAATAATTTTGCGTGTACTCGTTTTCGGTCTTTGAAGTCTAGAGTCTCTTTCGCTTTCACTGCGAACCTCTCCACCTGCTGCACTCTCAGATGGTAAATTCCAATTTCTTTTATGATTTGATTTGTTTTCATCTTCGCGAATTTCTCTGTTTTGGATATAATTCCTAATGTTATTGCAAAGTATGCGGTGGCGTTAGGGTTCGCATATCTGACTATTTCGATTAATAATCTTCCATTTCTTTTCGTATTTTTGACAACTACTTTTTCTTTTTGGGCTATTCCATCTGATTTTGTAATGTTGGAGTCCAAAATTTGCCCTGAATATGCTAACCTGGACGAGAGAACGGAAATTAGATGCGTGGATAAGTTGCTACTTGGTGCTTGATAATCATTAATAACTGATTTCTTAATTGCAAATCTTATAATGAGAATTGGATTGTTTTTCAGTACCCCTGAGGCTTCTGCATCCACTTCCCAAACATTCACACTTTGATTTCGTTCTTTGTTCTTTCATTTTTCCTTCACTCCTGTTTTGGACATGCCGCTTGTGAAGCTCTCTTGTTAATTAGGAGTTTTTTAATCTTAGATTAGTGATTTGCTTGTATTTAAAGTTGAAGTTCTGCACCTACACAGTTTTTTCTCTTCTTGTGCAGGCTAATAGGCACACCATCATTCTTTTGCAGACTTCTCCAAATAGAGCAAGTAGAACTTTTATGGATTACGGTTCAATTAGTCAAGCTATGGATGGTATGCAGTACAATGCTTCCTAGCAATCATTCTATAAGTTGTCTCATTATCATTGTCTATGTTCATTCCCCTTTAACATTGTACTACCGAAACTTGTAAGTTTGTAATGTCTGATTCGTTGGTAATTGCCATGAGTGCTTCTCAATGGTATCTTGAAGTTCTGGGTGAATTTGGTGTCTTGTGAGCCTTGAGGGTTTACATTGTGATTCAGAATATCTTCTTGGATGATACACTGATACCATGAAAAAGCTTGCTTTTGGGGTGACTCATTGCTAGCATGGATCTAAGAGAAGCTACTACTTTTCAAGTATCTTCACCTTCTATTTACACTACAAGATTTACAATCATTGCTTTTATTTAAACACATACATGTGCTTGCTTGAATTGAAGAAATCTGTTAACCTCGAAATTTTGTATCTTCTCTTTTTCTCATTGGTCTCTGATGAGATTTAAATTACCATATTTGCAGCCTATTTTACATCGATTAGTTGCCAATTGGATACTTGCTATACATCTTTTTGCTTAATATTTTATTAGCGTTTTCTTTCTTGGATCCTCTCTCCATACTTCATGACCCTTTTCGACTACATTTGTTTGATCCATTTGTCAGTAATGAAGGTGATGAATAATTGCTTCTTCAAATCATGCTCAGGATTATCTACTCTTTGGATATATGTGACCAGATTGGATTATTCTTACTAGTTTGGGGCACTTCTTTTGGGTCTTGTAGGTATTTGTGGACTATATGAAAGGAAGCTTAAGGAGATACATCCAGCACATGCAAACATCTCTTATGACATTTCAGATCTCTACAACTTCATTGATGGACTTGCAGACATGAGCGCATTAGTGTATCTTCCCTTTCCCTGTCTCTCATCTCCTTTCTGTTTTTGCGTTTGTTTGCTCATATGTTCTGCACACCGCAATGTTCCTAAAAGACTGCAATTGAACTAATAAGCAATCCTGTATCTAAAGCAAAGCTTAAGGGATGACCTATATGGCTTGCATTCAGCCTTAAAGAAGAAAGAAATTGTTTATATATATGTATATATATGCAGATTGGGAAACTATAGGTCAAACGTGCGATTTCTACTTGAACTTTTCACAACATGTTTAAGTAAATCCCTACCATTATCTTTGTTACTATTTTGTACCATAATGTTATTAAAAAGGTACTCGTTGCACCTTAAATAAGGTGGAAACGTGGTAACAAAAATAATAACAGAGTTTTATATATACCTTTCATGAAACGTTGAGATACAAATTTCATCTTTGATTTATGTCTAAAGAAATCAATTTTAAAATCATGCTAACATGTGGTGGGTTCAGAGAGACCGATTGTGACACAACATACGCTAAGTTAACAACGTAGTTATTAAGAATTGACAAAAATATAACTCTGTTAGGATTTAGAATTTTACTAATACTGTTTTTAAAAAGTTAAGGTGCAACGTGATACATAAATAATTGTGGGGATTTATTTATACTTTTTGAAAGATGTTAAATGTATAATTAGGACCTTTGGCTGTAAACTATGTTATTTATAATGTTCTAAGATTTAACTTGCAAAAAATGCTAATAATTGCGGTAGTCGATTATTCAAAATCAAGAGAAAATAATAGAAGATATGAATTAATATTGTTGTGGACGATTTATTTCTGAATTATGAAAATGAAGCTTAACTGGCTGCAATGCAAGGCCTTAGTTTGCAAAAAAGATTATAGCAACTGCAAGTGTATGTGGGGGGTATATTTAATTACCATCAAATGGTTCTGCATATTTGGCAGTGGCATTGAAGGGTTACTTTTAATGACTTCATGTTCGTTGTGGTGTGGTTACTTGTATGACTTGATGTTCATTTGGCTTGCAGTTATGATCACTCTGTCCAGGCGTATTTACCGTATGACAGGCAGTGGATCAAGCAGCGTACATTTCAGCACCTTAAGAAACTGGCACATTGAGTAAACTACGTAACTTATGTAAACTAATTAGCACCTATATTTCATCCGAAAAGATTACAGCTGGTGGAGGTCAAGTATTTAAAGGTTGTTTGATGCCGCAGTCGTACCCCTGTTTCTCCACTTTGCGAATGCAAGTGACAATTATTGTAGTACTCAGCTCTAAGGACTAAGGTATTGATGAAGACCCACAGTTCTTGTTGATGTTGAAACAGTATGTCATAAACTAGAATTTCTGCACCACTTTGTTTTGATGTCATTTAAATATTTACATTGTATTTAAATTAATATAAGTAATTATAGAATATGTAATTATTAGTTTGACTAATATAATTAAATTATAAAGGGTTTATATTAAACTAGTAAGTGTAATGTTTTATATAAATAAATTTTAATTTATAATATTGTATTTTCAATATCTCTATGTCATTTAAATGTCAGGAAATTTAAATGATATATCTAAATCTAAAATAAAATTTAAATTTTTTGGTTAAATGTTAAACAAATTAATTACTTACATATTCATATTTAGATATAAATTTTAAGTTAATAATATTTTAAATTTTTAAATTTTTATCTAATAACATATTTAAGAATATTAATGTTTGATAAATTATAATAATCTTTTTTCAAGTTTTTATTAATTCCTTTCATAATTGTCTTAACAAATTATAAAAAATAAATCAGTATTAAATATTTCTTAAAAATACTTAATCAATGTTGGTAAATAACTAATAATAATCATTTAGTAATAAATAACATGAAAAAATAATTAAAATTAAAAATTCACTATTTTTTATAAAAAGATTTTTCATTTTTTTGTTCAGTTATGAAGATCAAATAGTATTTAGATATAAAGAAATAATTTCAACAATTACTAATGAAATTATAATTATTATTTATAATATATAATTATGAGAAACAAGTAAAAAATTAAATATTATAAATTTAAAAGATATAACTTAAAAAGTCTATACATTTCTGATAGTATATAAATGTAGAAAATAATTAAAGCAATTATTGAAATACATAAATAATATATTTTAGAGTCAAGTTTACTTTTTACAAATAAATAGTATTCTTTTATTTTTGTGATTCTTTAATGACAGAATAAAAATTTTAATATTTTTAAGTTCAAAATATATTAAATTTTTATTTTTGAATATATATAAAGTCAAGAAAATACAATACATTGTAATATGAATCTTGTATAGGTATATTTATTTAGTATTTATTGTTACTTTTTATGAAATCGAAAAGAACTTTTTATTATTGTATAAATCTAATAATTAAATATCTAATTAATTTTGGTTTGATTTCATATATGCAATTGTTAATTTATTAATTGACTTATATAAAATATACAATTTATAACTTCTTGTTTGGAAACAAAAATTATTTAATATATGATTAATAGTTTAAACATAAGATTTAATATATAATTAAATCATTTAATATATGCAACTAAGTTAAAAATAAAATATTTGCATTTCTATATTGCCGCCATTAGAAAATAACATTACAAATATACAAAATTAAACTTTGTAAATGATATTTTCAATATGATAGTAAACTTACAAATGCACATTCATTCATTATCTGATTTCATGGTAGTTAAATACATAGTAGAAAATAGTTTATGTGAATCTTTCTTTTATTTTGTATGCCTTTAAAATGACTTTTAAGATATGTCTTGATTTATAAGGGTATACTCATTACTCAACATAATGTGAAGTTTTAAACGTTTAAGCAATGATTTGTTCTCTTTTTACTTTGTATAATAAAGTCTTTTTTACAATATGCATTATTATAAAAAAAGATGTAAGATAAAATCTATTTGGACGTGTTTTATAGTTTACTATTGAACTTTTATAGTTATATAATGATGTTATATACAAAGCCTTTATTTTTAAATATGTACTTATTGATTTAATTTTGACATATGTTTTTATTTATTTTATATATAAATGGAGGAAAGTTCAAGTACTTTTGATAATTCAGTCTCTTTAAGAAGATTCAATTATCAGCTTGGGCTCGTGTTAAGTTGGTTTCTAAAATGAGGAACCATACCGTTTGTTTCTATTGTAACAGGCATTTGAAATGTGAAAAAATCACTAGATTAAAGACGTATTTGGATGAGAAAAAAATGATGCAAAACTTTGTAAGAAAGCTAGCCTTGACGTTAAATGACAAATGAAAACTTTGCTTGAAGAATATCAACATAAGAAAGATAAAAGGCAATAACTAAACTACGAAATTGGTAGTGGAAGTTTTTTTTTAGCGGTCAGGATGATACTGGGGGTGTTGAAGGTGATACTCCTATCCAACAAGAAGAGATTATTGCATCTGTTGTGAGGAAGACAAAAAGATAGTTGTCTAACTTTTTTGCACTAGGAACAACTCCCAGAGCTCAACCTTCAATTCTCTATGCCTTACAATCTAAAAAAGTAGCTTGTAATGTGGATAAGACAATGACTAGATAATGGTATGATTAAGTTAGGCAATTAAGCCTTGGCTTGGCTCTGTTTGATCAAGTTCTGGCTATCTAGTTCAATCTAACCTAATCTAAAGCCCACAAGTTTGAGGAAAAATGATGTCATTTTGAGTAAAATGACATCGTTTTCTAAATTTAAAAATATTTTAGGCTAGATCCATATTGGGCTTCGAAAGACCCAAGCTTGATCAGGCTAGGACTCGAGCCATAGGCCTCATACCCAATCAGACTTTGGGAGGGGCCCAGGTCAGTGCAAAAATTTTTAAGCCAGGCTGCCATCCTTAGGTATGATGTAGGTTTTATCATTTAATGTTGCTCGATCTTATTATTACCAACTTATGGTGGATGTTATCACCTTTTATGGTCCATGATATAAAGCTCTTTTAATTGATGACTACAGAGGCAATCTTCTGAGCAGCTCTATTTTTGAAATAGAAAGTTGTTTGGATGAAAGAAGAATGACTGAGGTAACTTATAGGTGTTCAATCATGTGTAATGGTTGGAAAAATAGAAGATATGAACCTATTTTAAAGTTTTGGTTTATTTTGCAAAGGGGATAATTTTTTTTAAGTCTATTGATGCATATGGCCATATTAGCTATGTTGATACTCTTTTTCAGATATTTGATGAAATTGTAAAAGAGGTTGGGCCTGAAAACATTGTACAGTTTATCATTGACAATGATTTTGCTTATAAAGCTGATAGACAGAGGTTGCAATATAGGTATAATTCTTTTTTATTGAACTTCTTATGCTACACATTATATTGACTTGATGTTGAAAAATATAAAAGATCATGAATACTTTCTTATAATTGATGAAATTGTGCAATAAGCAAGAAAAGTGACCAAGTTTATCTATAATCGTGCATGGGTCATAAATTTGATAAAAAAAGATTTCACCAATAGTAGGACCTTGTGTCAACCTATTATTACATGATTCGTCACTAATTTCTTATCACTTTAGTGCTTTGTTCTAGTGAAGAAGGAGCTACTAAAAATGTTTAAAAGTGATAATTGCATCTCATTATACCAAGTCTAATGCTGGAATGGAGATTTTTACAATTATACTTGAAAATCATGAATTTTGGTCTTAATGTCAATTGCTTTTTAAGTTTGTAAGCCTCTAGTGAGAATACTTCATTTAGTTGATAGTGAAGAGAAGGAAATAATAAGTTATTTTTATAATGTCATGGAGAGGGTGAAGGAAGCAATCAAGTCTAATTTGAAAAATAGGTCTTCTTTGTATATACCTTATTTTGTAGTCATCAATAAAAGATGGAAAAAGCAACTTTACACTCCATTATTTGTAGCTGGAGCGTTTTTTTAATCCTAGTTTCTATTTTAGACCAAGTTTTACCAAAAAAAGCTGAAGTTAATAGGAGAATGTTATTAATTATCACAACAATTTTTTTACATGAGATGATATAAGATCTCCTTAACTTACAAATAGAGGTATTTAAGGATGTGTCTAATAATATTAGGATGCCCATTGCAATTCTTCAAAGAGAAAATTTTAATAATCTAAGTATATGTTTCTTCACTTTTGTTACTCGTTTAAAATTAATCATTACTTTATTTTGTTTATAAGGTTCTTTTATTGTCTTATTATTACTTAGTGGGACTAATTCGAAAGTGATGTTCCAAAATTACAAAGGTATGCAATTTAAAATTTGAATCAATGCATGAGTGTAATAAGGTGTGAAAGGAATTAGAGTATATTTGAATTCATCAATTTCAAGAAAATGAATGAATTGGAGCACAAATATTGAATGATTTGGTCTCTGTTCAATACAAGATAAAGTTTCTAGATAGTTATGTTATGATCATTATTAAGTTGAATAAAATTTCTTACAATTTCTTAACAATTTAATTTTATTTGTTTACTAGGACTCTTAATAAAATAAGTAGTTCTGCAGATCCAATTTGTCTTAACCATATCAATTGTTTAGTGGATTGAGTTTCTAGGGAACTAGGTTTAATAAATGAGAGTGACTTCGAAGAAATCTTAAATAAAAAAGTACTGACATGTCATTTGGTTCAAAGAATTTTAATGATATTGATGATAAGACTCCTCTAAATGATGAAGATTTTTTACCAAATAAAGATTGATGTTAATGCGATTAGAGTGGATATTCGATTGAATGAAGTACAAGATTTTTTATTTATTCTCTTTCTTTTAATTTCACTTATATTTGATGTATATGTTAAATTTTATATGTGCGATATAAATATAAAACTTTTAACAATGAATATTTTTGTTTTAGGTTCTACTTCTAATTGTTTGTGTTCCTTAGCATGAACTTTTGTTGTAAATTGTACATGCTTATAGAGTCATGAACCCATATTATTCTTACTATATGATGTTTTGATGTAATTATTCTTTATTATATGATACAAATTGTAATATTTTAAATATTTTGCATTATTTTTATTTTTATTTTTGTGTGATGATTAAACAATCTTTTTCTTATACTAATGGTTATTGTTTATATATGAAATATGTGAAAGTAATGTTAATAATAATAAAGAGATTGTTCTTATTTTAAATTTATATTATTATGATTTTTAGAGATAGATCTGATGTAAAATTAAGAATTATATAACACAATATATTTAGAGATTATTTTATAAATTTTTAAACCACACAAAATAGTACCCAATATTGATCGATATTGATACGTACCATACTGGAATCAAATCTGATACTAAAACTGGTATGGTATTCATAATATTAAGGATGTGGATAATGTAGGAGCATAACTAATACACCAGCATTCGAAGCCCACAACTTGACCAGCTTCAGGATTGTGGTTTACGTTTGATGATATTCCACTGACCAAATGACGAGACATGTTACATAAGTTTGGAGCATGAATTGGCCTACAAATGACTAGGTTATAATCTACTCTTAAAGAAACCTTAATGGAAATTTTCTCTAGAATGAATGGAAACTTGCGATAATATTTTTAAAGTCTAGGAAAATATAGGGGGCTTTAGGTTGTTAAGCTTCCTAAGGCGGGAATGATCCATAAGAAATTTATTGAAGACTTCCAATTAATCGATAAGCAAATTTGTCAAGAATACTTCAAAATGAAGTGTTGTTCACTAAATAAAAGAGACCTTCAGAGGCATTTTTAGAAAATGTTTGAGAAATAATACATGTTAAACGAATTCAACGATGTTCATCTCAAGTATACATTTATTTCTTCTTTCACCGATGAACTACAACCAGAGTAATGGAGAATAATAAACTCCCGGTATCGTGGCATTAGAGAAATCTCATTAGGAGATATATATCAACAAACTCTGGCTACTCTCGACAAATTATGTGAAAAAAAATTCTTCAAGACGATGATGTTAGAAAAATCACACTTCAGATAGGCCTATAAAAGCCATATTTGAAGACTAAATGTAAGAAAACAGTAGGATGTTCATGTAAGAAAAAGTCCCATTTCAACAAAACAAGACTGAAAGAACATCTGTGTCCTCATAGAAGGAAAAGGAGAATTTTCATATTGTTTATGAAGAGATCTCCTAGATTTAAAAAGTAAGATCAATGTTATCTTTGTGGAAAACCTAGACATTATGCTAAGAGGTATCCTAATAAATCCAGAAGAGACATGAAACTTTTAAAATCCATTGAAAACATTATGTTGATCAGGAACGGTGAAGATGTTGAGTTTGTATTTGAAGAGCAAATAAGTGAACATGAAGACACTCAATTTGCAGTCCCTTTTTACAAATCTACTAAAGGAGAAGATGATTCTTCTGCTGAAGGAGAAAATTAAATATTATGATGAACAAGCCTTGCCTAAAAGTAAACTCTAAAGTTACATCATAGACCAGACCCTACGTAGAAATACAACTTCTAATGAGCAAATACCATTACCCTATCAAGGCTATAGGATATATGGACACAAGCTCGTGTAAGAGTGTAATTAAACATAAATCCTTCCCCTTAAAGCATGGAAATCTCATAAAGAAAACTTCACTACTACAAATGGAAAATCCTTTAAGATTGATCTCATAACCAAAGGAAAAATTGGAATAAAATTTTACTCAAACTAAATTATATGGACAAAAGTTCTTGGAAACAATCTCCTAAGGATAGATGTATTGACTGGGATACATATCTATTGTTAAGTAAAGAAATTACAAATCCTACTTCAAGGCATAAGATTTAAATAGTTTCTCTAACCCCAAACTAATATCTCAAATATATTTGGGCTCAAAGAAGTTCCCCAAGAATATGGAAGTATAAGAGATCAATTAACGTCCTATTGTCCTTAGAGTCTTGATTAATTCAATCACCTAAATCCTTTATGAAAAAATCCAAAATTCTTTGTCTAATTGTAATCCAAAAGAAAAGAAGATATTAATCCTATTAGGACCACTCATCCAGGAATGATTCCAGAGGACTTGGCCTTAGTAATAGAAGAATGCACCATCCTCCTAAGACAAAGGTTAATTAAACCAATTAAGTTTGAATAAGGTTATCAAGCATTTTATATAGAAAAAAGGGTAAAACATACTTGGGGAAAGAAAAGAATTGGTGATTTATTACAAGCCATTAAGCATTTTCCTCCATGATGTTAGGTTCTCTCTACCCAATATCACAAAAATATTGTTCCTAAAAGAGGCAAACGTTTTCTCAAAATTTAATCTCAAAGTTGTATTTTGGAAGATAGGGATAAAGCCAATATATTAATATAAGACGACACTTTACATCCCAAATGCCTAATACCAATAGACAGTCGTGCCCTTCAAGCTTAAAGTCCCCTTCACTATTCTAAAAAGCAATGATAAAGATCTATAAGCCCATACTAGACAATGCACTTGTTTATATTGACGATATCTTGCTATTCCCAAAAAACATGGGTGAACATAAGGGCTTGTTGGAAAGATTTATGTACTCACCAAAAAATAGGATAATGCTCTCAGAACAAAAAATTCAGATTTGTACTACCCAAATAGACTTCTTGGTTATGAAATTCTGTTGTGGACATTATTAGTTAAGCCCACACATCACCAATAAAATGTTCAAGTTCACTGATGAGATGCTCACAATAAAGCAAATCCAACAATTCTTGGGTATTATTAATTATATTCGAGATTTATCCTTAATATTACTAACTACACCACCCAACTGTCAAAGCTCCTAAAAAAGAATCCTCCGTTATAGGGAACAGAACAAACACGAGTAGTACAATACTTAAAGAAAGTTTCCCATCAACTACCACCACTTAAGATTCCTGACAAATGAGAATGAATCTTACAAACTAAAGCCATTGAAGAATATTGGGGGGTGCAGTCTTGATAAAAAAATTGCATGGTAAAAGATTGTATTATGGTCATGCTGGTGGCCATATTAAGGAGTCAAAAAAATATTACTGTGTGATATATAAAGAGTTTTGAGCAGTGCTAAGGGATATAAAGGTTCAGCTTCTACTTAAGTTCTTACCATTTTAGTATTGAAATGGATAACACATCCTCCCAAAGGCGTTAGACCTAAGAAAAAATACCCTATTAGACAATCAATTGCTTAGATGGAAAGTATGGTACTCTCGTTAAAAATTCTCGGTTCGATATATAAAAGGGCACCAAAACACCATTGTCGATTACCTCTCTCGACGTCAAAACACAATTTAACTTCTCATTCCTCTAATAGTTATTCATTTAATCTTTCTGATGTTTGACCTTCCCAAAGTAGCAAAAACTAAAAGAACATTTCCCACTTTCTGCAAAAGAACTTACTATCATTGAAGAAATCAATGACTTGGCAAGAAGAAGCCTTTTTTAATTGGCTCCATCTTTTCTAAGAAAAGAGAAAATTACCCTCACGTCCCTCTTATTTTGACATATAAACCCCTACCTAGTTGTCTTCTTTATCAGTGAAGTTCTTCCATATGAAGCAATGTGGTACTTTTAGGTACTCTATGCTCTTTTTGTATGTGCTATTGTAGTTCCTCCACTACAGGTGTACAACTACCTATGTGACTGCAATAATGAATCTTCTGTCCTATTAAAATTTTTATAATGGTATTCACCATTGATGCACTAGAGAAAGGAGTTATCTTAAGTCATTAATTAATACAAATTATGGGAATTTCTATTAGCGAAATAAGACACACAATGCTTCTTTATAATTCTTAAGCCATACAACTTGATAAAAGATGGGCTCATTTACACACCTAACCAAGCACACTTATGGAACACCTCTCCTGAATGGCCTAAGCATAAGGATATGATTATGAGAAGTCTTAAAACATTTTTACGTGATCTTAATAATTTTTTAAAATAGTTTTTCCTATTACATGTTCCTCCCTTGGTCCTTATCTTGTAGAATTTATCCTTGAAGAACCTAGCATGCCAGAAATAGATTTTCCTATTGCATGTTCCTACCTTGTGCCTTATACTGAAGAATTTATCCTTGGATATCCCAAAATGCTAGAAATAGATTTTTTTGAAGCATAGACCGATCCTTCATTAGTCTCAAGTTTATCTTTTAAAAGACCATGTCAATCTCTTCCTCCATACTTCCAAGATTCTCAAGATCCTGATGAAGATATGCCTAAGTTCAATGAAGAAGACTATGAGTGTCTTTTTAAAAAATATGGAGACATCATAGATAATAAAGAGAATTTGTCTCCTTTCCATGAACCTATTAAGTAGAAGAACAAGTAGGTCCCACCATTAAAATAAAAGAGGCTTCCGATATGCATTATTGATGTGTACTTTTACTATTGTGTGTCTCTCCACTATATAAAGTTGTGAGTCTCCGTAGACCTATCATGTGACAAATGTCAGTGGCTCCACTAAGATAAATTATTGTACTATAATAAATGTGCCTGAAAATGGCTCCAATTATTGTACGTTGTTTATTTGTAATCTCTTCTACTAATATAAGTATACCATTATCTTCAGTTAGAGGCAACGGGAGAAAAGGAAATTAGTATTTCTTTATGAATTTCTTCTAAAACACCCTTCTTTGTTGAAAGCTTGAGTTATCAATATTTTTGCTCTTTCAGGTAGATATGAGTATGCATTACACTTATCTCTTTAAGAGGATCTTGTGCATTGGAAAATATTATGCCAAAAGATCATATTAAGGCAATACTAAGAGATAACTCAAAATTAGATATCTAAAAGGCAGACTTTGAGATATATGGCACCCACCATAAGGGGTTTGTTTTCTCGGCTAGCATACATAGGGTTATTTTTGAGTTAGTTTGTTAATGGATTTGTTTTTTTGTAGGCTTCTCATCAAAGAAATTGAATTGTTCGCTATTGGTGTGTGGGCTTGGTTGGTAATTTCCATCATAGAATTTCATACCCAAGTATTATATTTAGTACTTCTTCAGTATAAGTAACTGGTGAGTAAGTGCCTTGCGGGGATACTTGTGTAGGTATCGAAAATAGGTGAGTTATCACTCTAGTCATCTAATTGGTCTTAGAAACTCTTTATCATACTGCTTGATGATTGCATCATCAAACAATAAATTGGTTCTAGAAGGTTTTCTGAAATGGTTGAGATAACTGGATCAAGTCTAGATGAATCAAGTGATGGTTATATCCTATTTCTTCTAGAAGTTGATGGAAAGATGATGGTTTTGGCTTAGGTTTTTTAGGCTAATTAAAGGCTTGGAGTTGTCTTCATCATCCCTAAACCTTCTTTGATGTTTTTGGGGTCAGCATTAATGCCTTCCTTTCATATTTTCATTGTAATAATCTCCTACTTTCAAATCTATGTCTGAACTATCTTCTTCCCAGCATTTAGAATCTAGATGACATATAGAAGGATCCATATCCTAAAAGAAAAGGCCATTTATGTGGCTAATATAAGAAAATGTTTCGTTTATTTAGACAGATTGAATTAGAGGTTGCTCCTGGTTTCTTTATAAGAGAATGTTAGGGAGATCATCAAGATCTGTCCAGTAAGTTAAGGAATATCTTACCCTAGCCTTTTACAAATTGATTTAATAAAGCCATCTTCAAGTCATTTAAAGAATGGCGGAGTAATCGTATAGATAGAGTGGTGATGAGGGGAATGTAATTCCCTTTCATAATTAGTTATTAGGGATCTAGACAATAATAGTGTCTTCATGGGATCTGCCTGCCCATCATATATAAAGCATTGGTGGTAAAGTTTGGGAAATATAGATCTGGTAAATGGTTCTATAGTTGATAAATAATATAATGATGTAAGGTAGCCATAATGGCTATAGGATCTTGCTCAACACCTATAATTTGGACTTAGATGTTCAACCATGTGGGCATAGTTGGCTCATTTAATTTGATGTTGAAAATGGTGCTATTATTAATATGACATTTCCATTATTGAGAGTGGTAAGGAGAGTGCCATGAAGGGCATTATGATACTTTGTATATGTTGTATCCAACAGGGATATTTGTGTAGTAGTTGGAATGACTTTCTTGTTGGGCCCAAGTCTCGATACTTATTCCATGGCTACATTACGAGAGGAATGGGTGGAGATCAAGTGAGAAGATGGATAAAAGCACTTAAAAACTCGTGTTTAACCTAATTTTGCAAGTTTGCCTGTCACCCTCGTGCACAAGCACAATTGTGCACTCCTGTGAATGAGGGGTTTTGTCACGATCATGCTAGTGCATAATCGTGCACCCCAAGTGAAAGAGGGGTTGTGTTACGATCATCCTAGTGCACGATGGTGCACCCCCAGTGAAAGAGTTCTGACACTCAAACTTGTAAGCATCATATCTCTCAATTCTAAAGTCCAAAATTTCAAACTTTATACAATTGGAAAGCTAAGAGGATAAGCTACAACTTTTATAAACACAACTTTGTCTGATTCGGCCTACATCAATACAGTTTATTCGTGATAATCAGGACACAAATTCTGTCAGGGTAATGCTACAGCAGAGTCCCCTTTTTCTTCTTTCGCCTATTATAAGCTTTATACATATTCCAAAAAGAACCAGATCTAACAAGCACTAATTGTACATACATGACTCCCAGCATAACAATTTATTTAAAATCTATCTAGCGTCATCTAGCCACATACTATTCCATTTCTAACAACAATTAACAAACCAACCTAAAAGATAGTTTTGAATATGTATAGAAGGGAAACTTCTTCGACTCTTACTTCCATTACTTAAACAAAACGGAGTTTACACATAGCTTTAATTACATATCAAAGGTCACATTAATAACATAATACAAAATATAAATGGATGCTCATGCTTGATCTACTTATCAAGCTACCAAAAATAGTCGAACTAACTTAGTTACAAAAGGTAGATATCTTGGAATTTACCAAAAGCTTGCAATAATTAATTATCTTCTCGTTCTGCACCTAAGGAGTGAAAAATAATGGGTTGAGCTGCAAAGCTCACTGGCTAATAGGTTTATAGCCGTTAGTAACGAACAACACACACACACACACACACACACACACACACACACACACACATATCCTATTTTAATCTAGCAATTACATTATCTACAGTTCTAGCTCAAAGAACTCATAGTAAAAAAATGTTATCACATAAATATCACATAAATCATATCATAAATATTTAACCATTAACATAACACTCAAGTTTGTATCATGCTCAACAAATCAAAATGAAATACACAAATATAATGGCTTGAGAGAGTCCCGTTGATCAAAATGGAAGTTTACACCATGAACTAAATGAGTCTATTTCTTAGGAGCTCATGTGCCACAAGCGGGTAGCCGAGAGAAGGTTTTAAGTTAATATGCACATGATGAACGAAATGGTAGTTCTCTTGCCTAAATACAAGCAAATTTTGATGCTCAATTTATTTCATCACATATTCATACTTTCATGCTTCTTGCATTTTTTCCTCTTTTCGTTAATACCAAATGCAATAACATCTTTCAAGGCATAACATGATAATAAATCATAGTGCATTTTCCAATAATCGCAATAATTCAAAGTCAAGCAATTAAACATGCAAGTAAGTAAGAAATCAGCCCATTATTCACAATAACTATAAACATAATACCCACCTAATTGATTGTGAATCCAAACTCAAGTTTGCCTTTCCTCTTGCTCTTGCCTTGGATTTTCTTTCTTTCCTTCAAACAAACAAATTTTCATTCAAACAAATATACAAATAGAAAATTCGTAAAATTTGAATAATAAAAAAATGGGTTTCTTGGTCCTCTCCTTTCTCCCTTTATTTCCAGCACAAGAAACTCATTTTTTTTAGTTCTTTTTTCTACCAAAGCAAGAAGAAAAGATGAAAGTTACCTAAGCTCAGTTGAATCCTATTCCTTCTTCTTCTTTCTCCTTTTTCTTTCTTTCCTTCTTCCTTTTTCTTTTCTTTCTTCCTAGCTTCTCCAACACGCTTCACTCACTCTTCACTTCCTCTTTCTCATTTCTTTTCTTATTTATTTAAGACCACTTTTAGTCATTCTAAGTTTACCCTTCCACATTTAAGTTAATGTTTACTTGCCCCTTTATTCTCTTATGTCTATTACACACTAATTTAATTCTAACATCTCCATTTAATTCATGCAAACACATGCAAATAAAATATATTCATGAGTAAACTCCAACAGACTATAATTTAAATTTTCTAATTTCTATTCAAGCTTGCTAAATTAATGGACTAAATTCTAAGAAAAAAATTTGGTGTCCAACAACTCTCCTCCCCTTAAAGAATTTCGTCCTTAAAATTCTTACTTGAGTATACAATTAAGTATGGATACTTCTCCTTTATGGCTTCCAAAGGCTCCCATATTGCCTCTTCTCTTACATGGTTCTTCCATAAGACTTTAACCAGCTTCACAGTCATGTTTCTCAAGACCTTTTCCTTTGAATCTACAATCTCTTCTGGTTGTTCTTCATAAGTCAAATCCTCACTTAATTGAACCTCTGAAGGCTGGATTATGTGTAAAGGATCTGATCTATATCTCCTCAACATTGATACATGGAAGACATAGTGAATCGTAGATAATTCTTGTGGTAGAGCTAACTTGTAGGCTAGGGACCCAATCTTTACAATAATCTCATAAGGGCCTATGTATCTTGGACTGAGCTTACCCTTTTCACCAAATCTTAAGACTCCTTTCCATGGAGAGGCTCTAAGAAATACTTTATCTCCAACTTCATATTCCATCTCCTTTCTATATGCGTCCGTATAGCTCTTCTTCCTGTTTTGAGCTGCCTTGAGTTTCTGCTTCACCAAATTAATCTTGTCAATTATAGCTTGTACCAACTTAGGTCCTAAAAGTCTCCTTTCATCTTCCTCATCCCAAAAAATAGGAGTTGTGCACCTCTTACGATACAAAGCTTCATAAGGTGCCATTTGAATTCCTGAGTGGTAGGAATTATTGCAAGCAAACTCAATTAAAGGTAGAACATCATCCATGAGCCTTTGAAGTCCGTAACACAAACTCTTAACATTACCTCCAATGTCCTTATTATCCTCTCTAATTGGCCATCATTCTGTGGATGGAAAGCTGTGCTAAAATGAAACTTGGTTCCCAAAGCCTCTTGCAAGCTTTCTCAGAATCTGGAAGTGAATCTGGGATCTCTATCTGAGACTATAGAACTTGGAATCCCATGAAGTCTGATTATTTCATCTATGTATTTCTTAGCTAATGCATTCAAAGAATCTGTTTGTTTAATTGGTAGAAAATGTGCTAACTTGGTTAGCCTATCGACAATCACCTATATTGTGTCATGCTTCCTATTGGTCTTTGGCAATCTCATTAAGAAATCCATTGTAATCTTCTCCCACTTCCATTCATAAATAGACAAAGGTTTAAGCTTGTTGGTAGGTGCTTGATTTTCTATTTTAACTTGTTGGTACACTAAGCATTTTCCAACATACTCTACAACATCTTTCTTCATTCCTCTCGACTAGAAGTGCTCTTTTAAATCTCTATACATTCTTGCACTCCCCGAGTGCATTTGGAGCATTGTATGCCTCATCAAGAATTTCATCCTTTAACTTTTGCATGTCTGGAATACATAATCTGTTACCTACCACCATCAATTCATCTTCTCTTGTCTCTACTTCAGAGGGCTTACCATTTTTAATTTCTTCTTTAAGCTTGCGCAAGTACTCATCTTACTTTTGTAATTCCTTAATCTTCTCATTCAACACTGCCCTTATTCTAAAATTAGACAATATATAACTATATTCGACTTGCCTCAACATCACCTCAAGTTTGGCTAATTCCTTAAACAAAGGAAGGTATACTATCTCCACATATTCCATAGTAGATTTTCTACTCAGTGCATCTGCTGCTACATTAGCTTTTGCCGGGTTGTAGTCTATCATCAAGTCATAATCCTTTAGTAGTTCTAACCACCTTCTTTGTCTCAGATTTAACTCTTTTTGGCTTATCAAATATTTAAGACTCTTGTGGGCTATAAATACCTTGGTGGTGACTCCATATAAGTAATGTCTTCATATTTTCAATGTAAAAATTATGGCAGCCAGCTTCAAGTCATGTGTGGGATAATTCATCTCGTAGGATTTTAATTGCCTGGAAGTATAGGCAATCACTTTATCTCCTTGCATCAACACACACCCTAATCCCTTCCTAGAGGCATCACTATATACCATGTATCCATCACTACTGGAAGGCAAGGTTAGAATTGATGCAGTTGTGAGCCTATTTTTCAATTCCTCAAAGCTCTTCTGACATTCTTCTGTCCACACAAACTTCTGACTCTTCCTTGTCAATTGGGTGAGTGAGGCTGCTATCATGGAAAAACCTTATACAAATCTTCTATAATGACTAGCTAAACCTAAGAAACTCCTCATTTCTGCTACATTCTTGGGTACTTTCTATTTAACTACAACTTTATTTTTCTTAGATCCACATGTACTCATTTTTCTGAAATTACATGTCCAAGAAATGCCACTTCCCTTAGCCAAAATTCACATTTATTGAATTTGACATACAACTCTTTCTTCCTCAATGTCTCCAAGGTAATTCTTAAGTGCTTTTCGTGCTCCTTGTCACTCCTAGAATAAACCAATATATCATCAATAAAGACTATGATAAATTAGTCTAAGAAAGGCTTAAAGACTTTATTTATTAAGTCCATGAAGGCTGCAGGGGCATTAGTTAATACAAAGGGTATAACTAAGAACTCAAAATGCCCATATTGTGTTCTAAAGGCAGTCTTTGACACATCAGACTCCTTTATTCTCAATTGGCGGTAACCAGATCTCAAGTCTATCTTGGAGAAGACTTTTTCCCTCTGTAATTGATCAAACACATCATCTATGTATGGGAGGGGATATCTATTCTTGATGGTGACATAATTGAGCTTCCTATAGTCCACACACATCCTCAAGGATCCATCTTTCTTCTTCACAAAAAGAACCTGGAGCTTCCCATGGTGAAAAGCTAGGCCGAATATAACCTTTCTCCAACAACTCTTCTAATTGTTCTTTAAGCTCCTTCAATTCTGTCGAAGTCATTTTATAATGTGGAATTGACATTGGTGCAGTGCCTGGAAGAAGCTCTATGGTAAACTCGATCTCTCTAGGTGGTGGTAGTCCTGGTAATTCTTCTGAAAAGACATCTGAAAATTTCATGACCACAGGAATATCTTCTAATTTTCCTCCATATACCTTCGTGTCTACCACATATGCCAAGAATGCTTCACATCCTTTCCTTATCATTTTCTTTGATGTTAAAGCTGAAATAATTATAGGTAGGCTTGCTTTTCTGTCTCCTATAAACACCGTCTTTTCACCTTTGTCCAATTCAAACTTTAATGTCTTCTGTTTGTAATTGAATTTGACATTATACTTTTCTAAGGTATCCATGCCCAAAATCACATCTAATCCCTCCATCTTCAATAGCATTAAATCCACCACTAATTTTACTCCACCAATGTATATTTCATAATCTCTATAAACTTGACTAATAATGATATACTGGCCAATTGGGTCACTAACCATCAAAGGACTATCTAATGGACTCAAACTTTTACCATGCACAATCATACTTGACGAAATAAATGAGTGGGTAGACCCCGGATCAATAAAAACAATAATATCATCATTAAACAATTTAACCATACTAGTCAAAACCTCTGGAGCTGCTTCTACTTCCTCCTTTGTCATTGCAAACACCCTAGCTGGTGCTTATCCCCTCAGTCTTCCTAGAGGATTCACTTTCTTAGCTACACTAGAAGTACCGACTTTAGTTATAGTCTTAACTCTCACAGTCTCAGCCCTTTTTGAAGCTTGCATCTGAATTCCCTCTCGTTTTGCATACTGTGGGCACTCTCTAGCCATGATCTCCATAGTTAAAACAAGCTCCAGTCAGCCTATAGCACTCCCTCTTATGGAATTTGCCACAATAGTCGCATTTGGGAATGGATGACCTATCCTCCTCTCCTCTTCTACTGCCTCCAACCGTTGAGACTTGTTTAGAGATAGTTCTCATCTGTTTAGGCCTGCTTGCTCCACTGCTCCTATCCTCAGACTATGTGGGGAAAGTCCTGGGACTCCTCTCTGTCATAGGAGCACTACCTCCCCTCTTGAACTGTTCTCTTCCTTTCTTCTTTCTGTTTACTGCGCTTTTTATATTCTTTACATTCTCAACCCTTAACGCAGCTTCTACCAGCTATTGGAAGTCACAGAAATTTTACGCCACCACTTTTTCTTTGATGGCTAAATGCAATCTCATTTTAAACCTACGGCACTTAACTGCTTCGCTCATCATCAACTCAGCTGCATATCGAGACAATTGCGTAAATTTATGCTCATATTCGCTCACCATCATCTCCCTCTGGGTGAGACTCAGAAACTCCCTTTGCTTTTGCTGGATATATACCTCAGACAAATATTTCTTCCTATAAGCAGTTAGGAAATCTTTCCATACCAACACTGGTGGTTTTATCTGACTCCCTAGTATACTTTCCCACCAATGCAAGGCATCTTCCTGGAGCAAGTTTGAGGCATATACAACCTTTTTATTAATCTCACAGTCCATTTGTTCCAATATCCTTTCTGTCTTCCTCAACTATGTTTCAGCTTCTTCTGGATCAGTTGTTCCATAAAAATCCACTGCCCCATACTTCCTAAGCTTATCAAATTGCTTTCTTTTCTTAGCTGGGGCTGGGATAGAGTTTGTGGCATCTGGCCCATAGCCTGGACAAAAGTATGAGCAAAGGCTTGGAACAATCTAGGATCCAAGGGATTAGGTACTTGCTCCTAAAGAAGAGGTGACTCAGGCGTTTGTAATCGGAAGGGCTCATTACCATGCCCTACAGAAGCCTCAACATTTCCTGGGGCTCTAAACTCATCAGTGCCCTCCTCTCTTGGTGGAGGGTCAGGTGCAGCAGATCCTTGCAAAACTCCTCGTGTCCTTCTACGAGGTGACATCTTACTCCTTCAATTTAAACATTAACATTTAGCTTACATTTCATTTTAATCTTATGTCCTGCATGTATGCATGAGATGCATGCCACTCAATGCAATCAATCAATTCAACAATGCAAATAATTAGTCACACATCATAATAATTCATATTATAACATATTCTAAGCCTAGGAATCCTTAAAAAAATTATGGGCTCTGATACCAAAAATGTTAAGCTTTAAAAAAATTATGGGCTCTGATACCAAAAATGTTAAGCCCGGGTCTTGGTACTTATTCCATGGCTACATTACGAGAGGACTGGGTGGAGATCAAGTGAGAAGATGGCTGGAAGCACTTAAAAACCCGTGTTTAACCTAATTTTTGCAAGTTTGCCTGTCACCCTCGTGCACAAGCACAATCGTGCACTCCTGTGAATGAGGGGTTCTGTCACGATTGAGCTAGTGTACAGTCATGCACCCCGAGTGAAAGAGGGGTTCTGTCATGATCGTGCATCCCTGTGAATAAAAGGTTCTGTCACGATTGTGCACCTCGAGTGAAAGATTCTGTTCTGTCATGATCGTGCACCCCGAGTGAAAGATTCTGACACTTGAACTTGTAAAAATCATCTCTCAATTCTGAAATCCAAAATTTTCAAACTTATACCATTGGAAAGCTAAGAGGATAAGCTACAACTTTTATAGACACAACTTTGTCTGATTTGGCCTACATCAATACAGTTTATTCGTGGAAATTAGGACACAAATTTTGTCAGGGTAATGCTACAGCAGAGTCCCCTTTTCTTCTTTCACTTATTATGAGCTTTATACATATTCCGAAGAGACCCGAATCTAACAAGAACTAATTGTACATACATGACTCCCAGCATAACAATTTATTTTAAATATATCCAAGTCTATCTAACCACATACTATTCCATTTCCAACAACAATTAACAAGCCAACACAAAATATAGTTTTGAACATGTACAGAAGGTAAACTTCTTCGACTCTTACTTCCATTACTTAAACAAAACAGAGTTTGCACATAACTTTAATTACATATCAAAGGTCACATCAATAAAGTAATACAAAATATAAATGGATTCGAATGCTTGATATGCTTATAAAGCTATCAAAAATAGTCGAACTAACTTAGTTACAAAAGGTAGATATCTTGGAGTTTGTCAAAGCTTGCAAAGATCAATTATCTTCTCGTTCTGCACCTGAGGAGTGAAAAATAATAAGTTGAGCTACGAAGCTTAGTGGCTAATAGGTTTATATCCATTGGTAACGAGCCATACACAATCAAGCATATATATATATATATATCTCATTTTAATCTAGCAATTAAATTATCTACAATTCTAGCTCAAAGAACTCATAGTAGAAAAAATGTTATCACATAAATATCACATAAATAATAGCATAAATATTTAACCATCAACGTAAAACTCAAGTGTGTGTCATACTCAACAAATTAAAATGAAATGCGCAAACATAATGGCTTGAGAGAGTCCCATGGATCGAAATGGAGAAACCAAAGTTTACACCATGAACTAAATGAGTCCGTTTCTTAGGAGCTTATGTGCCACAAGCGGGCAGTCAGGAGAAGGCTTTAAGTCAACGTGCACGTGAAGAACAAAATGGTATCTCTCTTGCCCAAACACAAGCAAATTTCGATGCTCAATTTATTTCATCACATATTCATACTTTCATACTTCTTGTGCTTTTTCCTCTTTTCGTTAATACCAAATGCAATAACATCTTTCAAGGCATAACATGATAATAAATCATAGTGCATTTTCCAACAATAGCAATAATTCAAAGTCAAGCAATTAAACATGAAAGTAAGTAAGAAATCAACCCATTATTCACAACAACTATAAACATAGTACCCACCTAATTAATTGTGAATCCAAACTCAAGTTTGCCTTTGCTTAGATTTTCTTGATTTCCTTCAAACAAACACATTTTAATTTAAACAAATATACAAATAGAAAATCTATAAAGCTTTAATAATCAAAAATGAGTTTCTTGGTCCTCTCCTTTCTCCCTCTATTTCCAGCACAAGAAACTTATTTTCTCTAGTTCCTTTTTCTACCAAAGCAAGAAGAAAAGATGAAGGTTACCTAAAGCTTAGCTGAATCATATTCCTTCTTCTTCTTTCTCCTTTTTCTTTCTTTCCTTCTTCCTTGTTCTTTTTTTCTTCCTAGCTTCTCCAACACGCTTCACGCACTCTTCACTTCCTCTTTCTCATTTCTTTTCTTATTTATTTAAGACCACTCTTAGTTATTCCAAGTTTACCCTTCCACATTTAATTTAATGTCTATTTGCCCCTTTATTTTCTTATCTCTATTACACACTAATTTAACTATAACATCTCCATTTAATTCATCCAAACATATGTAAATAAAATATATTCATGAGTAAAGTCCAACAGATTCTAATTTAAAAATTCTGATTTCTATTCATGCTTGCTAAATTAATGGACTAAATTCTAAGAAAACAATTTGGGGTCCACCATTTTTACCATGGAGGGTTAAAATCATTTTGATTATGACAACATGAAGATGGGTGTACCCTTTTTCTTGCCAAAAGGGTATTAGTTCTAGGGGAAATCCTAGGGTGACATATTATTCTGCTAAAGTAGCTAGGAGGCCACACTTGTCTAGTTTGGAGCTTTAAATCATTTCTTTCTATCGTGGTCTTTAGGTTGAGATTAAGATCAAATATTTTTGGCAACAGATCAGGCTCATTGGTAAAGATTATAAGGACTGAGTAACGACATTTGTGATCATGGATTCTTGTCTCGTCAGAAAGATGAGTTATTTCAGCAAGGTTCTCGATCTTAATGGAGAGATTTCATTTTACAAAAGAGGGAAGATTACTAAGAGAAAGAGTATAAGAAAGATGGGTAAGAACTGTCACATAAGTGGAGGATGTACTTATGTTTGTATAACTTTCCCTACTAAATCTTACCACTGATAGTCTTACCCTTTTCTTTAGTACGAAGCATTGTTAGACCTACACCACGCTCAAAAGTAAATGACTTTAATCAGTCTTCTAATCCCTAAGCCTTAGGATGATAGTTTAGTAGGTGATAAGGATCCTACCAAATATACCAAATAAATTTGCTCTAATACTAACAGGGATAATATTAATATACCAACTCAAAAGCAACCACAGGTATGCTAACAGAGAAAACAAATCCCTTATGATGGGTACTATATATCTCAAGGCGTGCCTTCTAGATAACTGGTTTTAAGTTATCTCTTAGTATTGCCTTTATAAGATCTTTTGGTATGATATTTTCTAATACATAGGATCCTCTTAGAGAGGCAAATGTAGACATACTCATATTTACCTGAAAGTGCATAACTATTGACAACTCAAGTTTTCAGGAAGGGAAGGTGTTTTAGAAGAAAGTCATGGACAAACACTAGTGTTTATTTCCTTTTCTCTTGTTGCCTTTAACTAAAGGCAATGGCCTGCTTATATACACAAAAGAAATTACAAACATATAACATATAATAATTTAAGCCATTGTCAGATACCATCATTACAGTACAATAATCTTAGTGGAGCCACTGACATTCATCACCTTATAAGGTTCCTGAGACACACATGACTTTACATAATGGAGACACACAATAGTACAAGCATACATCAAAATTACATATTGAAGGCCTCTTTTATTTTAATGGTGGGACCTATCCATTCTTCCACTAAATAGGTTCATAGTAAGGAGATAAATTCTCTTTATTATACATGATATTTCTATATTTGTTGAAAAGATGCTCATAGTCTTCTTCGTTGAACTCAGGCATATCTTCAATAGGATCTTGAGAATCTTGGAAGTATGGAGGAAGAGATTGAGATGGTCCTTCATGAGATAAATCAGAGACTAATAAAGGATCAGTCCATACTTCCTGAAAATCTATTTCTGGCATTCTGGGTTCTCCAGGGATAAATTCTTCAAGATAAAACTCAAGGGAGGTATATATAATAGGAGAATGATGTTTATCAAAATTATTAAAATCATATAAAAATATCTTAAGACTTTTCATAACCATATCATTATGCTCAGGCCATTCAAGAGAGGTATGACAGAGGCGCGCTTGATTAGGCGTATAGATGAGGTCATCTTTTGCTAGGCTATAAGGCTTATGAATTACAAAGAAGCATTGTGTGTCTTTTTTGGCTAATGGGATGTCCCATAATTTATATTGATCAATGATTTATCAACTCCACATCAATGGTGAATAAAAAGTCCACATGATAGAAGATTCCTTATTGCAGTCACATAAGTAATACATTCCTTTCTAAACTTGAGAAGTTTGTTGGGTGTTTGCCGCCGAGAAGGTGCAGAGTTATAAACTGAAGTTACAAAGTTTTCAGTTTAAGGGAGGGATTGTTGAGTAATTTGTTTAATTGTTTTATGTTACTATAGTTAATTTGTTTCTAATGTTTGCCTTAGTCAAAGTTCAGTCCTATTCTTTAGGAAATTAGTTGATCATGTTTAGCATAACATGGTCACTAGCAGCTGATATTTCTTAGTTCTGTTAAGATATTTTTTGCTCTTTGTAAGCCTATATAAAGGCTGTTAATTTGCTAAATAATATATGCAGTTCCTTAAGCATTTTCTTCTCTCTTTTCTTTCTATTTGTTTATTTTCCTGCTGGTTATAGGTTAACAGTGGTAGGAGGAACTGCCATAGCACATACCAAAAGAATAAAGTGTGCCTAAAGGTACCACATTACTTTATATAGAAGAGCTTCACTAATAAAGAAGAAAACTAAGTAAGTGATTTGTATGTCAAAATAATAGGGCCACGAGGCCACGAGGCCACGAGGGTGATTTTGTGTTTTCTAAGAAGAGATAAAGTTAACGAAAAATGCTTCTTCTTGCCAAGTCATTGATTTCCTCAGTAGTGGTAGGTTCTTTGCATATAGAGGAAATGTCCTTTCAATTTTTGCTACTCCAGGAAGATCAAAGGGATAACTATTGTAGGGGTGAAAAGCTAAATTGTGTTTTGGGGTCGAGAGAGGTAAACAACAATGGTGCTTTGTTGCCCTTTTATGTATCAAACTTAGAATTTATAGTGAGATAAATATGCTTTCTATCTAAGCAATTAACTGTCTATAGGGTTTAACATCTTTGAGAAGGATGTGTTGTCCATTTCAAAAGTAAAATGATAAGGACCCAAGTGGAAGTTGAACTTTTCTATCCCTGGTTTTACTGTAAGAATCTCTTTATAGATCATATGGTAATGTTTTTTTGACTCGTTGAATTGGCCACTAGCATGACCATAATAGAATTATTTACCATATCAAGACCACACTCAAATATGCTTCACTAGCATCAGTATGTAAGATTCAATCTCCTCTGTAAGGAATCTTAAGTGGTGGTGAATGTTGGGCAACTTTCTTTAGGTATTATACTGATCATGTTTGTTAAGTTCCCCATAATGGAGGATTCTTTTTTAGAACTTCGACAGCTAGCTGGTGTATTTAGCAATATAAGGAATAAAATCTTGAATATAAATGATAATACCCAAGAATTGTTGTATTTGCTTTATTGTGAGCTTCTCATAAGGTAAATTGAACAATTCACTGGCGATGTGTATGTTTGGTTGGTAATGTTCATAATTGAATTTCATACCCAAATAGTCTATCTGGGTAGCACTAATATAACTTATTTAGCCCGAGAGCATTACCTTATAATTTTTTTGTGATATTCGTAAATCTTTCCAACAAGGCCTTACGCTCACCTATATCTTTTGAGAATAACAAGATATCGTAAATATAGACTAGTGTATTGTCTAGTATGGGATTATATATCTTTATCATTGCATTTTCAAACAATAAAGGGGCTACTTTAAGCCCGAAGGGCATGACTGTCCATTGGTATTGGGCATTTTGGATGCAAAATGTCGTCTTATATTCATATGCTAGCTCTATCCCTATTTGCCAAAATCTAGCTTTGAGATCAAAATTTTAGAACACATTTGCCTCTTTTAGGAATAATATTTTTGTTATGATCTTATGTAGATGGAACTTATTATCTTAGAGGAAAGTATTCAATGGCTTATAATCAATCACCAATATTTTCTTTCCCAACATGCTTCTGCCCTTTTTTTCTATATAAAATGCTTAACAAGCCCAATCACACTTAGTTGGTTCAGTTAACCTTTGTCTTAGGAGGATAACACATTTTTCTCTTGCTAGAGCCAAGTCTTTTAGATTCGATCTTGGATAAGTGGCCTTAGTAGGATTGATATCTTCATTTCTTTTGAATGGTAATTGGATGTTAAATTTTGGATTTCGCTATAAAGGATTAGGGTGATTGAATTGATTATTACTCTTAGGGTAATGTGGCATTAATTGGTCTCTTATACTTTCATATTCCTAGGGAACTTCTTAGAGCCTAAAAATATTAGATACATTAGTGTGGGGACCGAGGAGTTATTTAAATTTGATGCCTTGAGGGAGTATTTGTAATTTCTTTACTTGACAATAAATATCCATCCCAATCAATACATCTATCCTTGAGAGATTGCTAAAAAGAACTTTTATCCATACAATACAATTTGGGAAGAATTTTGTTCCAAATTTTCATCTGATTATGATATCAATATTAAAAGATTTTCGATCTGCAGCAGTGAAGTATTCTTCATGAGATTTCCATACTTTAGGAGAAGGATTTTAGGCTTAATTACACTCTTACACAAGCCTATTCCTATGTATCTTATAGCCTTAATAGGGTGTGGTGTTTGTTCATTACAAGCTATATTTCTACGTAGGGTCTGGTATATGATGCAACCTTGGAATTTACTTTTAGGTACAAATCCTTTATCATAAAGATTGAATTTTCTTCTTTGATAGAAGAATCATCTTCTCCTAATAGATTCACTTATTTGTTCTTCAAATACAGACTCAATGTCTTCATCATTCCTAATCAACATAATTTTTCAATGGACTTTAAAAGTTTCAAGTCTCTGCTAAATTATTAGGACACCTCTTGGCATAATGTGTATGTTTTCCATAAATATAGCGTCATTATGACTTCTTAGATCTAGAAGATCTCTTTTGAAATAATATGACAATTCTCCTTTTCCTTCTAAGAGGTCATCGATGTCAGCCTTATTTTGTGGAAATAAGACTTTTTTTAAAGAACATCCTACTATTTCCTTGAATTTAATCTTTAAATAGGGCCTTTTACAATCTTGTGTAAAATGTGGTCTTTTTAACATCATCATCTTGAAGAATTTATATTGTTCACATAATTTGTTGAGAGTAGCCAGAGCTAGTTGGTATATTTCTCCTAATAAGATTTCTACCATGTCACAAAGTAAAGAATTTATCATTCTTTATACCTCTGGTTGGAGTTCATCAGGGAGAAAGGTAATAAACGTATATCTAAAATCAACATTGTTAAGTCCATTTAACAAATAATATTTCTCATACATTTTTTAAAAGTACCTACAAAGTTCTTTTTTGTCTAATGACCAACACTTTATTTTGAAGTATTCCTAACAACTCTTCCTGTCAATTAATTGAAAGTCTCTAATAAATTCCTTATGGATCATTCCCAAGAGAGTTCTTGCCTCAGGAAGCCTGACGATCTGAAGCCTTATACAGTCTTCTAGACTTTGAAATCATTCTTGCAAATTTCCAATCATTCTGGAGACAAACTCCATTACAACTTTTTTAAGAGTAGCTTTTGGCCTAGTCGTTTGTAAGTCAATTTATGCTCCAAATTTAGGTAACATATCTCGCTGCTTGGTAGGTGGAATATTATCAAATGTAAACCAAATACTTAAAGTTGGTCAACATCTCACATAAAGAGACCAATAACAACCCTCCAATTCACTCCTGCATGATCCACATCCTCCACTTTATGCTCTTCTTCCATTTGCTGTAGAGGAGAGTCTAGAGTGATCATCAAGATTTAAGACATTTGTGAGAGATTAGTCAACTAGTCTATGTTAAAGCTAGTCTCAAAATATTAAGGAGTCGATTCAGAGAGATTAATGGAGATTAACTTAGGAATAAGTTGGTTTAAGGGTAGCCATAAACCTGGGTTCTTCTTGTAGTTCCTTTTCTTTTGGAGTGGTAAGGTTTTCTTCAGTTTTGATGTAAGATGAAGTTAGATGGTCTTTTGGTTTCCATTGAGTTTTAAGGGTTTGAGATTTTTTCTGGGATGTTTGTTGGAATAATAGGTATGACCTTTTGAAGACCTTTCTATAGTTTGAAGCTTCTGGATATGATGGACTAGGGCAAGAGGTAGGTTTGAAAGAAAAGGTTATAGGATATGGTTAATAAAAAGTCTTTGATTGGTCCCTAGTTATATCTTTATTTATAAGATATGGTTAATAAAAATTCTTTGATTGGTCCCTAGCTATATCTCTACCTTTCTTAGTTCTTCATAATTCTGGACAACTAATTTTCTTTGTTTTTAAAAAGTTTGCACCATAGTAATGCTCTTCCCCATATTTTTCAAGTTTGAATTAAGCATTTATACCTGATGAAGCAATTTTTGATGTAACCGTTGAATCTAAAATGATATCAAATATATCTTAGTCTGCAAGTCTTGTGTTTATGCATTTAGGCCTTCTAGTTTTGAATCAATAGCGTGAACTACTCTATTTTGAGCAACTACATTTTTAGTTTGCCAATTTTGTACTTCTTTAGCAGGAGTAATTGGTGAGTAAGTGCCTTGTAGGGATACTTGTATAGGTATTGAAAATGGGTGAGTTATCACCCTAGTCATCTCATTGGTCTTTCTTTTTAAAGGAGGGAACTCTTTGTCATATTGCTTAAACAGTTGCATCATTAATTAAGGAATTGGATCCAAAAGGTTTTCTACAATGGTTGGGATAATTTGATCGAGTTTAGATGAAATTAGGAGATGGCTATATTATGTTTCTTCTAAAAGTTGATGGAAAGATGTTGATCTTGGCCTAGGTTTTTTATGCCAACCCAGGGTTTAGGGTTGTTATCATCATCCCTAAACATCCTTTAAGGATGTTGTTGACAATTATGCCTCTTTTTTATTACAATAATCCTTTACTTCAAAATCTGTGCTAAAATAACTTCTTCCCAACATCTACAGTTTGGATGATATGTAAAGGGATCCATGTTCTAAAGGAAATGGCCATTCATATGGCTAAAACAATAACAACAACACCCAGTAGAAATTTCGCCAAGACACAGGGTTTGGGGAGATCTAGTTTTACACAGCCTTACCCCTAATTAGTAGAGAGACTGTTTCCAAATGACCCATATAAATGAATAAAAAGAAAGAGAAAAATAAAAAAAAATAAAAATAAAAACGATAAGTAAAAGTAAATTAAAAATTAAAATAAAAAACCAAAAAATTAAAATCAAATTTAAAATCAAAATCAATACAAATAAAAATACTAATAATAGGGTAAAATAAAATAAAAAATAAAATAACTAATATATCTAAATAATAGTAAAATAAAAATAAAAATAAGTCATTCATGTGACTAATATAAGGATACGTTCCATCCACTTGGATAGAGTGAATTAGAGGGTTATTATTAGTTTTTTTTATATGAGAATGTTAAGGAGATCATCAAGATCTGTCCAGTAAGTCGAGGATTCTCTTACCTTAGCCTTTTACATATTGATTTGACAGAGACATCTTCATTTATTTAAGGAGTGATGGAATAATCATATAGATATAGTGGTGATGAGGGGAACGCAAATCCTTTTCATAATTAGTCATCCACTCTAAAGGCAGAAGTTCTTCGAGTTCTTCTCTGGGCAGTTGGCTACGGATCTGGACAATAGTAATATTGTCATAGGATCTATTTGCCACAACGTACAAAGAATTAGTTGTAAAGTTCGAAAAATGCAAATCTAATGTATGGTTCTACATGCGATAAATAATATGATGATGTAAGGCAGCTATGAGGGCTATGGGGTTTTGTTCAACACCTACAATCTGGATTTAGATGTGTATCATAGATTCTTATCTCTTTAGGGAGATGAGTTATTTTAAAAAGGTTCTCGATCTTGTGAAAGAGAGTTCTTTTCATAGAAGAGGGAAGATGAATAGGAGAAAGCTTAGAAGAAAGATAGATAAGGTATGTCATAGAAGTGGAGGATGTACTCATGCTTGAATGTAACTTTTTCTACTAACTCTTAACATCGATAGTCTTACTCTTTTCTTCAGTATAGGGCATTGTTAGACCTATACAATGCTCAAGAGTAAACAACTTTAATCAACCTTTCAATCCTTAAGCCTTAGGACGATAATCTAGTAGGTGATAATGTTTCTAGCTAATATACCAAATAAACTGGCTCTGATACCAACAAAGATAATTCTAACATACCAACTAAAAAACGACCATAGGTATACTAGTCGAGAAACCAAATCCCTTATTATGGGTACCATATATCTTAAGGTCTGCCACTTAGATAACTGATTTTGAGTTATCTCTTAGTATTGTCTTAACAAGATCTTTTGGCATGATATTTTCTAATGCATAGGATCCTCTTAGAGAGATAAGGGCAGGGCATACTCATATCTACCTAAAAGAGCGAAACTATTGGCAACTCAAGCTTTCAAGGAAAAAGGTGTTTTAGAAGAAAGTTATGGCAGCCAATATATCGAATAAACTAGCTCTAATACAAATACAGATAATCCTAACATACCAACTCAAAATCGGCTAGTCGAGAAAACAAACCCCTTATAATGAGTACCATATATCTCAATGTTTGCCTCTTAGATAACTGATTTTAAGTTATCTCTTATTATTGCCTTAGCAAGATCTTTATGTTTGATGTTTTCTTATGCACATGATCCTCTTAAAGAGGTAAGTGTAGAGCATACTCATATCTACCTAAAATAGCAAAACTATTAACAACTCAAGCTTTCAGGAACGAATGGTGTTTTAGAAGAAAGTTATGGAGAAATACTAGCGTTTATTTCCTTTTCTCCCATTGCCTTAAAACTGCAAATTGGGTGTCTTCATTGTCACTTATTTGCTCTTTAAATACAAACTCAACCTCTTTATCATTCCTGATCAACATAATATTTTCAATGGATTTAAAAAGTTTCATGTCTCTTTGGGATTTATTAGGATACCTATTGGCATAATGTTCAGGTTTTCCATAAAGATAACATTGATCTGACTTCTTAGACCCAGGAGATTTCTTCTTAAAGAATATGACAATTCACCTTTTCCTTATATGAGATTGTCGACGTTATGTCGGCTTTGTTTTATGAGAAATAAGACTTTTTCTTGCAAGAACATCTTGGTGTTTCGTTGCATTTAATCTTCAAATAGGACTTTTTATAAGCCTGTGTGAAGTCTGGTTTTTTGACATCATCGTCTTGAAGAATTTTTGTTGTTCATATAATTTTTCGAAAGTAACTAGAGTTAGTTGATATATTTATCCTAATAAGATTTCTGTCATGTCACAATGCATAGAGTTTATTATTCTCTGTAGCTTTGGTTGGAGTTCGTCAGGAAGAGAGGCAATAAATGTATATATGACATTAACATTGTTGAATCCATTAAACATGTAATATTTTTCAAACATTTTCTAAAAATATCTCTAAAAGCCTATTTTGTTTAGTGAATAACACTTCATTTCGAAGCATTCTTGAGGATACTACATGCCAATTAATTGGAAGTCCTCAATAAAGAACTGCCTCATAAAGCATGACAAAAAAAAATTTGGGAGGATCAAATACGAGTTCGATTTTGGTTAACTTTGAATTAGTGGACTTGATCCACCTGTCTGGACTTTGTGTACGCCAAAATGCTAAATTCAGCTCTGGGACTAAATTGACTTTTTTATTTTTAATCGAAATTTAGCTGTGATAATATAAAATTCTTTTAAAATTAGATCTGTCAAATCAGGGTAAAAATAATTGTTATAGATTTAACTTGTACTGTAAATGTAACCGCAGGTCCAAATTTCACGTGACTGAGGCCTACAATACCCTAGTTAGACCCATAGGTAAGTGGGGGTCTACTTTGTTCAAATGGATATAGCAAAGCCGAAGATCAGGATGGCTTTATTTGGTAGTTGGCAGGCAGCTGTCCTCTCTGACACTAAACGTACGTCCGTTAACCGTGACACATCGTCTCTGATTTCTCTAATCGGAAGGTCTGTGCCAATATAGGCCAAAGAGAGCAGGAGTAGATAGCTTGGATGCATTTCCAGTCTTAAGGCAAAGCCTGGGTATCTGTGGTTAACATAACTCGTTCCAATTTCTTTCGATGTTGTGTTATTTCTGGGGTAAGGCTATTAAATTAAAGACTCATATCGTCACCTACTCCCAAGTATGCGATCAGTTCTCCACAAGTGTACTGTACACAGCCATAACTATTGGTATTGTATCTTCTTACTTTGCTTGATACTAAGTGGTTGGAAGTGGAGTAAGTCAGAATTGAAGGCAAAAGCGAAATGTTGGCTACGTCAGGTTGCATTTATTCATGTTTAAACAGAAATGTAATCCTTGTCATCCTCCACTTATCCATGGCATTGCCCATTACGAAAGCATTGTACGAGTTTATGGATTGGAATATTTTATACCAAATCACTCCTATTCGTCTACTTGATCTGACAGCTATATGCCTTTCTAATCACATTAATAGTCTCTATCATTTTGTCTGTGACTTCATCTTTCGCTGCTCATGTGCCCCACCAACTTTTCATCATCCTCTTTCCAATTTGATTTAATATTCAAGCTGTACATATCATGCTTTTCAATTAATAAATAAACATTCATTGCTTAAATTACACACCTATTCCCAAAAATTAAAACCAATTGCCTTGGAAATTAAAAGTAAATCCATAATGGTATGTTGAATAAGTAGTTTTACTGAATCAAATCATTGGACCAAACGCAAATAGTCCTAATTTGGAGTCCTTAAAAGAAAATTGAAAAAATTAAGATGATTAAAGGAAACTCAACTACCAATGATTGGTTGTCAGTAAGAATTTATGCGCTTCTTAAAGATAAAATTAAAGTCAACAAGATCGATCGTACTCAAATTTACTTCCCTTCAAGTACTCTTCCTCCCATTTAAACTCAATAGTATGATTAGATAATATACCTCCATCTCCACTGTTATCGCTCCTCTTTTTCTAACATTTACCTATTTCTTAGCATCTACATAATAAACATTTACCCCTATATAGAGGTCACAACGAATAAATTTTTATTTTTAGACTAAATATATGTATTTATTTACGAGGGGAGAGATGAGAGTCCTCCGTTCAATGTATAACTTTATTAAAAAAGAAAAAGTAAAGAGCATATTGTTAAGAGAAAAATAAAAAATGTTCAGTATTAATGATAAATTAAGAGAGACGAGACTTAGGTGATATGAACATGTTAAAAAAAAATACCCTAACGTTCTAGTGAGAAGATGCAAAAAATAGTACATGAAGTGGAAAATGGTGACGAAAAAAGAATTAGGATATAGCGATAAAAAATCATATTAACTTTGCTGAAACTTACTGAAAACATGGTCAGTAATATAAAATTTCGGAGCATTAAAATACGGACAAAGGATCTTAAATAAAGAGACCTTTATCATTCTCTTAAGCCCTCTAAACCTTTTCCTTCTAGTCTTAATATTTTGATTAAGTAGTATGTCTCTTAAAGTTGTTTGGCCTAATTAGTTTCTTACTAAGTCTATCTATTTTATTGTAACGACTTGTGTGGCTTATTCTTGTATTTGTCTTTTTTGTCCTAATTTGTGTATTTATTTATGCATTTTATCTTGCTTTGTGAATCTTTAATATGTATTGTATTGCATAATTTTATATATTTAATTATACAATTTTATTGATATTTTGTATTAGTGTTAATTTATCTAACGGAAACAATTTCTTTGCCATGTTGCGCATTATTGAACCTCTCTATATTCCGCATTCTAGCATGGAATCTTATTAAATTTTGTTGTTGTTGTAGTAATAGTAGTAGTATATGGATTTATTTATAATTTTAATTTATATTTGCAAACATTTTATGATAATAAAATTTTAGAGTTATTTTAATATATATTATTAAGCTTTTTATAAAATTTATTTAATTGTACTGATTTTAATATCAAAATTTATTAAAATAACTTTTTAGAATTTAGATAAGAATTTTTAAAGTACTTTTAATAATGTAAGAAAATTATATTATATTTTTCGAAAGGAAAACATAATAAATGAGTGGAATTGGTAGGGCCTAAAGGGTAATTTGATCCTTGTAAGCCAGTTCCGGTGGCTCACCCTCTTTGCTCTGTTCTTCCTCTTTCTTTTGTTCTTTTGTGTGGGTCTTTTCCTTTTTTTTTCTCTAAATTATCTTCCATTATTGGTTCTTGGGTTTTCGATGATGTAGAAGAACCAAAAGTTTTTCTTTCCTTTTTACATTTTTTCCAGAAAATAGCTAATTTACATTTTCATGTTAAAAAGCCTGCAATGGATTTTGTGAAAAAGTTCAAGATCATCTTCTTTACTGATTATTGCTCTTCTTCTTCTCCTTCTCCTACTTCTGCTGCTATTGATACTTCAACTATTTCATCTGAGCCATCATCGTTTTCTTCTTCTTATTATTATTTTTATTGTTGTGTTTCTACTAAATGCAGATTCTCAGACACTTCTCTCTCTGCCACTACTTCGTCTTCTTTTATTGCCATGAAAGATCACGAAATCTCACCCTTCTTTTATAATCTCTGTTACTGTTACTGTTACTGTTTCTAATGTATTGGGTTTCTAAAAGTCTTCTTCTTTTTGCCATTAACTTCTTCTTACTCCTCTCGTTTGTGTTATTGTTGTTTCACATTCTGTATGTGTAAATCAATTGCAATTACAGTTTCTATCTACAAGAAACGTTCAGAAAGGGAAGAATTTTGCTTTCGTTACTTGTAATAATCAAAACTGTTGATTATGACTTGTTATTGTTCTGCGTCTGCTGTCACCATGGTGGCAACTCACTGTGATCTTCAGCCTCGCAAGATCAGAATGAGGTGATTATCACGTTCTATCTTTTTTTCCACACTTTCTTTATATGATTAATCAAAATTTGATTTTAATTGTATTTGTTGCTGAAAACGAACTTGTTCACTAATACTAAGGATATTCTGATGTTCTGTAGATATATACAAATATGTGGGTGTATTCCATGTTTATTTTGTTTCAACCTAAACTGTTCTTGAACTTCAATTTAAGTTGAGAAAAGTTTAAAGTGAAGTAGAAGTCTAGGAAAGTTTCAAATGATTCTAGGAAGAAAAACAATTGTAAATCCCTTTTCTTTACGCTACAAGATGATCATCATTCATCAGGTATGATCATGATCATCACGGTCCACGTGGGATTTGGAGGTGGAACAGGAGGACCCCTTTCCCCTGGACTAGGAATGGAAGTGCTAGTCTTTCGATTTCAGCTTCAGCTTCATCTTCTCCTATTTCTACCAATCAGATGACGAGGGACTCATCCCGTCTCAAAATTTATCAGGAGGTTCTGTTTGTACACACCAGTTAACCTATATATGAATACCTTATCTTTATTACTTTTTTTGCATTCCCTGATATTATTTATGGCCATAGTTAGTACAATCTGCTTACGTAAATAATCTAGCTTGTTGAACCCACGTGCCATCTTTAGTCTTTTCTGCAACTGGTTGCTTGTTACTGCCATATCCTTTGCGCACTTCCTCTGATTCTTTAACGCTGAAACATATGCTAGGTTGCCAAGTCTGCCAGGGAAAAGTTTACCCACCAAATCTCATTCCAGTCCAAGGACAAAGATATCTCACTTGCAAAGGTACATCTATTTCTCTGCTGTCTAGCTCTAAGATGATGTTAAGTGGGAAGCATGTTTCCTTGTTGATCTGTTCACTCTCCTAGAAGAATCTTCCGTTTAGTTTAAGCCCTTTTAACTGTGGATTCATTACTTTGTACACCTCTTCAGTTTGCAAGTGATGACAGAACTATGCTGTCAAGTGTACGTTGCCACATCATATACCTCTTAATAGCATAACTCCACCATTGTTTGGGAGATAAAATGCTCAACTTTCTACAACTGGAAATTCATCATCCTACCGTGTTTGTCATTTGCTGTTGTAGGCATTGCTGTATATTGCAGCAGAAGATGAAGCATTTATTGCCGCAAACAGAGAGATAGATGCTCGCTCACTCTTGAGTGAGAGGAGAAATCTTTCAGTCTCATCAGATGCGCAAGATTGGAATTCTCTGGACTGGGTGCCTTTGGCTGGAAAGACAATAAATGAGTGGCTTGGTGAGTTGGATACAATTGCAAAAGAAGTGCAAGCAGAACTTGAATCCAGAGAAATAGGCTGCTATTTGGTTGAAGTTTTGGATGCTGTCAATGTTGTTCTCTTTGAGTTAAGGGGCTTCAAGAGGTCATCTGTTGTTGTAGATTCTAAGTACTCATACTTACACACTGTACTAGGCACTGGATGTGGCAGTGGTAAAACTTCAATCATTTATCATTTTGCGACTCTTAGCATTTCTTGTGCATGCCTGATACTATGGTTATTTTTGTTGCAGCAATTTTACTTAGCATAATTTACATTGAAGTTTGTAGACGACTTGGTCTAACCATTGTGGGATCTCGAGTTGGGGAAGATTTTTTGATATGGCCCCAAATGGGAAACCCTGAGGTATTTCATGTTTCCAATTTTATCTGTATTCATTGCATAACCACATTTAAGTTATAGATTATAATCTTGTGAGGCATTATAAGTTGAGTCACCATATAAATGTATATATAGTGAGATAAATAGTGTTTTCCGTCCATTTTGGAATTCGATTAACTGTCAAATTTGCTATTACTCTGTAGGAGCTCTTCAATGTAACTTCAGGACACAGCTTGTTTGCAATTGTTAATGGAACGTGTGTGGACAACCCCAAGTCAAAGGCTTCAGATTTAACTAGCAACTCACTTTTGGGGCTTGAGATAGCTACAAAGCGGGACATAATTGGTATTGCTCTGGCCAATTTGATTGTAAGTTTGAATCCCTTCATGTATACACTCTCTTTTTAGTGCTGTAAATTTGTCAGCAACATTAATTCTCCTTATGCTTGTTTTCGGTTTCTTTCACTGTCTTTACCCACCTAATATGAATGAAAATTTAAAAAATTTCAGAGGCTTCACTGGAAACGTGCTTCAAGGTCAAGTCACGGACTCATGCTGACAGCCCCACTTAGGGATGTTCATGATATTGACAAAAGACTTTGCAAGACTCGCAGTTCAAATGTTCCTCTGCTTCGACCTGAAGATCTTAGGTAATGCATTTAGATGTACATGCAGCTTTGAACCATTCTATCTTGTTGGATAGTTTTGCGGAAGTCATTTTTAGTTTTTGTTTCATATTTGTTCAAGCAATTAGTATATGAAAGATTATGTTTGATTATTGGAATATTCCTTTCAAATTGACATTGATAAGGGTCCTGAAGTAAGTCTCAGAACCAATTGGCCTTCTTTAAAGTTACAACTGCAGCAGATAGCTTAGTGGCAAAAGTGCTTCTTGCAGTTTATGAACATTATACGCTGTAATGATCCTTGAACTTCATTCTTAACTGAACATACAGATTGTGCAAACTTAAGCTTAAGTTCTTCCTCTATTGCATTGAGACTGGAAGATTAGTGATGCAGGGTCAGAGTGTCAAATGGTGAAACAATTTTTACAGGCTAATTTTGCTAAAATACAAACTATACTTCACTTAGGTTTTTCTTTTCTCTATCTGAATGAGCATCTTTATTAGTTTGATCAATTCCTGCTCTTCTCTCTTGCCATTTGGAATAGGTAGATGATTTGCCAAAGATACTTCTGACATTCTATGTGCAGGAATTTTGGGTTTCATATTGTCATATAACTCAAAGGTTGTGGGTTTATGAACATCAAACCGAGTATTTGTTGGTTAATTTTGTTGGATTGTGTTATGCTGTCCTTTTTTCATATTTTTCAGCAAAAAAACTGAGATTCATGGCAATGTTAGTACTGGCTTTAAACCCTTAACCCTTGTATTATGGAGAATGACTCTTTAAATTAATTAGCAATACAACTTCTATTCATGTTCTGAGGTTGTAGATTTTTCTTGCAGGCTGGCAATAATGGCTTCGGAAAGATTGTTAGTCATACAGCCTCATAATTGGACTTTGAGAAGGGACCATGGCATGATGTTGTATTATAATCGGTGTGAACTTACAGGCTTAAACTTTTTCTATATTTTGGACGAGTTTTTTTTGGAGCTTGACAAAAACTGTTTGATTGCAAACGCCAGGGAATATGGCAAGGCAGTGCAAGAGCTTAGCATATGCATGGCATTTGCGCCGGAAGAAGAGGCAGAAGCTATAGAGCCATTTGTTGAGAAATTACATTTATTGCGGCTTGAATCATCATGGAAGTCTTTGGGACAATCCGATCGCCTCATAATTCCCTAACATTATCTGCAAGTAACTTCTGTCTTTTGTACCTTGGTTCTTATATAGTACGTATACTCTACACTCTTGCTTTTGGCCTTTCTTTAAAACAACAAACCAAGGACTACTTTTGCTTTCAGTAAAAGCATTTCACCAGACTATGGGGTTCTCTTTCTTTTTTGGTCTTCTTATTTTCTCTCTTTTCCAGATGGATCATTTAACATCTTTCACCTTGACAACAGGCAAATCTTTGGACGACCTTTTGCACCCAGTTCATACTTCTGGCTTCTCTGTTTTCGCTGACAGTCTAATCACTTCCATATCTCGTTGTCTATCAACACGGAATTTGTTTCCCCATGGATTTACGTTAGATAAAGATCGTGTAGTTTTTCTGAAGCCAATTTGGACTAGTTTACTTTACTACAAATAAAAAAGTCAGTCATCCAGTAATTACTGAAATAAATAAACTGAACTTGAAATCAGAACGGATGAGATAAAAACCAAGCTTGTCCGTGCACTGTCGCTTCTTAGAAGTAACCTTGACAAAAGTATTTATCACGAAGACATTCAAGAACTTGCGCGTTTAGGTATGATGAGATGAGAGGACGGCCCAATTTTTACCAAGACACTTAAACGTAGGTAAAAAGACTGCATCTTAGCAACAGAAGACACAAAACCATAAAGAAGAGTTATTCCAGTCCCACTTTAAAAGCTGTATTCTCACAGAAATTATACAGCATTAGTACAGACTAGGGAAAAGCAGAACCCTGCCTTCACCTACGGGTCGCAAACAGATGGTATCTTATCGTAAGCTCCCATTTGTTTAAGCCTCCTGGGCAAAAGAAAACGACCACCAAAGCGCTGCTGAAGGTACATGATTGCAGCAAGCAGCATAGCTACTAGTGGAATAACTACATCCCAAGCAGTTGAGAAGTAATCTGTCGCAGGATTGGCGTACATATATGACCACTCAAATTCATCAACATAGTTGTGTGCCCTGTAAAGATCATATGCGTGTGGT
>JAOTAY010000001.1:18769570-18788712 GCA_025629805.1 Erythroxylum baracoense
ATTACACGTAACGCTCCGTTATCTTAGGTTATGTGTCGGAATGACCTACGGGCGTTCCGGTACGTATCCTAGGGTAACGGGGTGTTACAGATTATGCTTCTAAAAGCGTAAGGAACATGTCTAGTTTCTAACAAAATAGATTTTTTAAGATATGAAATTTACTAGAGTTGCGAATCTACAGGCAATCTTTACAAAAATGTAGAGAAAATGGAGTAGAGTTCATGATCCTTCGCATATTGGAAAATTTTGTTTTCGTTAAAGATGGTTAAAGGTTTCAATGTGAGTTCACTACAATTTTTTGTGGTTGCATAGACTTTGGGGTAAAAACCTGTCTAAAGCCCAATGCAGCTTAATCAGAAGGGGAGCAACAGTGATCATGGATAGATTTGAAGAAGATTGAGAAGGGATATGAAAAATGAGATAGATATAAACACTAAATAGCCCAAATGAAAATAGAATTCGATGGGAGGGTTTTGGGAGGTGATAGCCAATGGGAAGGGTATTTGGGTTAATATGATTTAATTACTTTATTAAAGTCAATATAAAATTAAGATTAATCTTTGTATCACTGGATAAATTTCGAAGCATCACAAAAAAAATTTAGTTTGCACATTTACGTTTTATTCATCCTATTGCAACCCCATCAATGAATGTTTTGGTTCTTGTTTTACATTTTTCCTAATTCATATAAGATCCTTGTAGTTAAGGGGATTTTATTTCTTAAACCTCATTGCCGCCATTGCAATTGATACAATTGGTTCCAAACACCAAATACATGCCCAAATTGGCATTTAATAAAAATAGGACGGAGAGTCTTTAGGATTTAAGAAATGGAATGGTGCATTATATAGATTGATCAATACGGAGCATTTTGGCACCTTTATTTTTTATTTCTTCATTAAGCTTTCTGTTATGAGAGGTGTCAAGATCATGTGCGAAGTGTTCTTGTTCTTTATATCACGGAAGGTAGAAAGAATGTATTTAGTAATGCTGAATGTGTGTGAGAGAAGGTATTATAACCAATTTGTAAAAACTTCTGAAATGGAGAATCATGAATGTACAACATCCTTACAATCTTTACTATGTCAATTCTTTTGTAAATATTTTTTGAAAAATTAAAAAAAATTACTATAATTGAAACTAGATCTACATGACAAGGAGTTCAAGACCTTAAGTTTGTCATTATATTACAATATGATCAAAACAACTCCCTAAGGAAGGCAATATATCTACCTAGAAGATAGATCAAAAAAAGAACCACTAAAGACACCACTTATATGTCATGGCCCTATACGGTGCTTTCTTAACCCTCTATTGTTGGTATTTGAGAATTTTCTTTCTCTACCTTGTTGACTTACATTTTGAAGTTTTGGATTGTATACAAAAAATCTCCTGGAATGTCAGAAACTCGATCTGCAGCTGATGGGGAATCACAATCCTCTGTTGCCAAGTCCGAAATGCTTTCTTGAGGGGAAACTATTGTCACATAAGAACAAGAATTACATTTCAATGCTAAGATGTGCTCTACCCCAGGATGTGCTGCACTCTGAGAGATGATAATCTCATATCCCTTACTTGCCACATTGTTATCATTTAAATTTTCCATTGTTGTCTGTTTTCTAGAACCCAACCTAGTCTTAAAGGTCTCATGTTGCTATAATATTTGCTTTGTTGTTTATAGTGAAGAAGTGGTGTAATTATTTGATAGGCCATCTTTTTGAAATGAAGACTGACCAAGAGGCTCTTAAGCATCTTTTTGAACAACATTTGAATACACTAGTGCATTAAAAATGACTAGAAAAATGCTTATTTATGACTTTACTATCCAATATAAAAAGGGTCAGAATAATGTGGCTGTCGATGCCCTTTCAAGGAAGCTAGAAATCTGTAGGCGGTGAACTATTAGACCAAGTTAAAGAGATTTGGCAGACATACACTCTAATTCAGAAACAAATTCAGTTGTTAGAGTAATTCAAAGGTGAATAAGTACAGGTGGGAACAAGGAGTGCTTAAGAGGAAAGGGCATTTAGTAGTGGGAAACAATCAGACCCCTAAGAATTAACTCTTCAATGCCTACCGCAATTCTCTATGGAGAGGTCAATCAAACGTTGATAATCCCCATAAATGTATTATTGCTATCTTTTCTTAGAAAGGATTACGGAGAGATCCAAGGGTTTTTATGAAAATTGTGAAGTTTGTTAAAGAAACAAGCTTGAATTGATAACATCTCTAGGGTTACTGCAACCTATTCTTATTCTAAGGGGGCGTGGGAATCTTTGGCCATTTACTGGATTACCAAATTCTAAAGGGTACACGGTGATTATGGTGGTTGTAGACCGATTGACCAAATATGCACACATCATCCCTCTCAAACACCCGTATACAGCTGTAGATGTTGCTATAATATTTAATCAATCAAGTGTTACACTTTCATGGATGGCCTGTTAACATCATTTCTGATAGGTATCCATTGTTCATGAGCAATTTTTGGACATAGTTTTTTCGAGTACAAGGGGTGCAACTTTGTATCATCCTCAAGCTAATGGTCAATTCGAGGTTCTGAATAATACTTTAGAGGCTTATTGAAGGTGTTTTTTAGTAGAGGCGCCATCTAAATGGGTGAATTGGTTGTCTATGGAAAAATTTTGGTACAATACTTCTCAGTAATGTGATATTGGCCTAAACGCTTTTATAGCCCTCTAGGACCGAAATTGTGTCATCTTTATGTTGTGGGGTACACTATGGTAGCATTAGTTGAAAATTTAGTGCATACAGGGGCACAAATAATGGCTTATCTCAAGGAACATCTCAAGAAAGCACAACAGAGGATGAAATTTTTAACAGATAAACATTGCACAGAAAGGAAGTTTGAAATTGGTGAATGGGCATACTTGAAGATTTAGCCCTACTGCCAATCTTCCCTATCAAATCTTCTGTTCTACTTACTCTGTTTCAATCTTGTTCTATTAAATCTCATCCATACATTTATGTGGGGTCTACGAAAATATGTGGATGAGATTTAATGGAACATGATAGGAACATCATAACTGGTACAGAAGATCTGATCTCCTAATCTTCCATTACAAATTGTTCCTTCCATAAGTTACTATCCTTGTACTATGGGCCATATGAAGTGGTATAGAAGATAGGTTCAGTTTCTTATTGGTTGGTATAGAATATCGCTTATGCTGTCAATATGTGTTGGTATTATGCAGCTACTGCAAATGCTTCATCAAATGAAACACGACGAAGAGGGGAGAATAATTTAGTGAATCTAAAAATGTTTGTGAAATTAGGGATTTAGAAATTTTCAACAAAAGAATATATCAATAGTACAATGGAGGAAAAGGGGCATAGTTATGGCCTCTCTTGCCATAAGGGGCCTATAAAAATAATTGGAAACTTTATTTGACTTAAAATTGACAAAACCTTGTCAAAAAATTAAATATCATTAATTTAAAGTTTATATTAAATATTTATTAAAATATAAAATTTTTTTCTAAAACTTCCAAATGTTGGATTTAAGTTAAATTTTAGTTCAAATTTTAATTCAATTTACCCCTTTACTAAGATTGAAAATATGGAATAGGGTTTGAATTTATTAGGAGACATTTTTTTCCAACTCTTACTCTACTTTAACATTATCAACGCCCGGTTAAAATCTCGCTGACGTCGGGTCTGGGACCAATTCTCACTCTACTTAAAGATCAATATAGACATGCCATCTACAATCAACCATGCTTAATGAATATAATTAAAATTTTAATAATATCTTTAGTTATGTTTATTTTTAAAAGAAACCAAAATTGATATTGTACTAGAGCTCATTTCGATTTTAATATGGGCAAAGGTTAATATTGGATACCGTTTCTAATAACTTTTCAAAGTTTTAAATAATTTCTCAATTTGTATATAACTAAAATTTAGTTTCTTATTATGATTCAAATGGATATATTAAGTTTCAGTTAAAAATGTTACATTTTCTAACGACAAACATCATATAATGAGAGCACATAACAAAAAAAATTTATGGTTACAATCATAACAAAGTGAAAGTGAAACTTGGAACAATAATACTTATAAGTTACATATTTATATTGCATATTTTATCATTTAACATAAACATAAAATATAAATAGACCAAAAATAAAGAGAAAAGATGAAAACTTGAAATTTCACTCCAAAACATATCCAGTTACATATTAGCTTCAACTTTCATTTGGGACAAAATTATCATCATTTAGGAGAGTCTCATTGTCACCATCATTCAAATTTATTGCATCAAATAACAAATTAATTCTTTCTTGACCAAGATAATCTTCTAATTCACTTTCATCCATAAAATTTTGTTCCTTTGAAACTTAATATGTTAAGAGATCAAAATAACAAAGGAAATTTGGAACAATAAAGTCAATTAGGCCAAATAATTAAAATTTTAAAATTTATGAGAAATTATGTTCAACTTAATTAATAATATCCCTCTCTCCAAGCTTCAAGTTATATTGGACAAACTCCAAACCATTCAACCTCTTGTATTCTAATCCATTTTTTTCCTGAATGGATAAAACTCGAATGTGCTCTAATTCTTTTCACACTCATTTGCACTAACATATTTCAATTACAAACCTTTATGATTCTAAAACATTGCTTCCAAATTGGTTATGTGATGTTTTAACTAAAACAAAGAGCATGAGTAAAAAAATGTGTACCTAAATTAAGCCTATTTTGTTGACAAATAATGAGCATACTAAAATCACCAGATATGTCCTTCTATGCATCAAGTTAGAGTTAAACAAGTTTTACATAATCTCACTTGAAACAATGGTTAAAAGCATCCCCATGTTAAGTTCAAGTATTATCATAAAACTTGCTTTAAGATAAACAACAAACAAAGGAAAGTGAAGTTATCTATTTACCTGTCATCAATGACGGTTGGATAAGGAGTATACAAAGAAATCCTAATTTTTAAATTAGCCCTAGTTGTTTCATTCACTTTTCATTTAACATCATGAGATTGACATAATTTTGACTTTTCATCACTATTTACTAGAAATATGTGAGATCCCACATCAGTTGGAGAGGAGAACGAAATACGCCTTATAAGGATACGGATATCTCTTCCTCATAGACATGTTTTCTCGAGTGCAGGAAGAGCAAAACCGTGAGGGTCTTGGCCCGATGGGTAACCCAAAGCAGACAATATGTGTGAACGGGTAGTCTGGGCTGTTACAAATAGTGTTAGAGCCAATTTCCAACCTGTTGTGCCAGTAAGGACGCTGAGCCCTAAGGGAGCAGATTATGAGATCCCACATTGGTTAGAGGAGAATAAAGTATGCCTTATAAGGGTTCAGATACCTCTTTCCCATAAATGCATTTTCCTAATTACGGGAAGAGGAAAATCGTGAGGGCCTTAGCCCGATGGGCAACCAAAGAGGAAAACATCTGTGGGCGGGTGGTCTAGGCTATTACAAATGGTATCAGAGCCTAGGTTACAAATTTACGGCCTTGGATGTTCTTTGGTTTGTCATTGTGAACACATAGCAATCCACTCCTTTTTAAAGTCACCTCTACATAATATGTTCATATTCTCACTGGCGGTATTGAACATTCTCTTGCTTTCAATTTCAGCATGAATAGACGCACTCGATTTCTCACTTGACTTGACCAAAAGGGTCACAATGAAGCCTCAGCTCAGGATGAGACATCTACCCATGTTGCTTCAGCTGGAAGGCGTGGTAGGCACAGAATGACCCAGACATGAGAGGTCCCTATTGAGGCACCAGAGGTGTCACAAGGAGTTCCTGGGGCACCTGCGTTTGATATGCAGGCATTCCTAACAGGGATAGAGGCTAATAATGCTATGTTTCGAGATTTGATGGTGATGATACAGCAGTAGTAGCCAACTCCCCCAGTGGCAGTTCCAGAACAAGAAAGGTCAGATATGCAATTATGTATGGCATATGCAAGGTTTCGTCCGATAGAGTTCAACGAAACTAGACCTCAGAAGGCTATTAATTTTCTTGATGAGAGGAAGGAGGCTGCATTGTTCTGATACACAACTGGTGGGTTTGGTAGAGATGTCTCTGCAAGGGATGGCTAAGGATTGGTACCGAGCTCATATCCTTCCACATTTAAGTACAATGACTTAGTAACAGTTTAGAGAGAGATTTATGGACTACTTCATCTCCTTTGCAACTTTTGAGACGCTCAGAACAGAGTTTATGAACCTACGCCGTGGAGATAGGATAGTGGACAAGTACACCACAAACTTTATTCGCTTAAGTCGTTATGCCCCAGAGATTGTTTCAGATGAGTTGAGGAAGAACAACTAGTATGTGTTAGGGCTAGGACCTCTTTTTGTCAGTATGACTATGAGCTGTCGAGAGAAGTTCTCTACCTTAGTGGATGTGGCCAAGTAGTTAAAGAGGATTCTAATGGAGTAGGGTACCTTGTCTACGGGAGAGTAGAGTAGGAGGCACTCCACAGGATCCTCTAGTTTTTAGCAACGATAGCAGCAGCAATCAAACTTTTCGCCAGGGTTCAGCCAGAATGGGAGTTCTCAGAAGAGGGTTGTTCAAGCTCATGGAAAGGTAAGATATAGTTGTAGACATCTAGGAGGATTCAGATTCACTCTTGGTGTAGTTAGTAGCAGTAACAGGAAGAGCTCAGGATGCAATAGTTTGGGCTCAGTTTCTTCCATTTGTCAGCAGTGTGGTAGAGTGCATCAGGGTCCATATCACATACCACCAGGAGCTTGCTACAGATGTGGCCAGTATGGGCATTTGATCGAAGATTGCCCTATGATGGGATATTAGTAGCCCTATTTTAGTGTGGTGCAACCTCCATTTCAACAGCCACAAGGGGATCACGGTTTGGTGATCAGCAGAGGCGAGGATTTGGAGGGAGACAGTTAGAAGGTATATCTAAAGGCTGCAATTTGGGATAATCCTCTAACTCTCAACAGGTAGGCCATGGTCAGGCTAGGTGTTCACTCTCACCCCTCAAGATGCACAGGCTTCCAATGCAGTGGTATCAGGTGTCATTCTCGTATATGGAATAGAAGCTATGGTTTGATAGATTCAGGAGCAACTCATTCTTTCAAGTTGCCCAACTTTTCTATGAGGTTAGAAATAGCACCGGATAGGATGGATGAATCTCTGTCAGTATCTACGCCTCTTATTGATGTTATAGAGGTAGATTTGATCTACTACCCACGTCTTGCGAAGATTAATGGTAGGAGATTGGTAGCAAATCTTATGGTATTGCCAGTTGTGGATTTTAAAGTAATACTAGGAATGGATTGGTTATCCCATCATTTTGCTACCTTGGATTATAGAAAGAAGGAAGTGATGTTTAAGATTCCAGGGGACATAGAGTTTATCTTTAAGGGGGATAGAAAAACTACCTCGTCCAATATAGTTTCAGTAGTAGTGGTCAATAAGATGCTCAGACAAGAGTGTCAAGGATTTCTGGCCTCAGTTAGGGATTTAGCTATAGAGGGCATCAGTAAGCGTTCCAATAGTTTGAAAGTTTTCAGATGTGTTTCCTAAAGAGTTACCAGAGTTACCCCCGAGCGAGAAATTAAATTTTGTATTGACATAGTACTTGGTACGGCTCTGATTTCTATACCACCATATAGAATAGCACCTGCAGAATTAAGGAATTAAAGAAGCAGTTACAATATCTATTAGATAAGGGTTTTACCAGGCCTAGCGCTTTGCCATGGGGTGCACCGGTACTGTTTGTAAAGAAAAAGGATGGTTCTCTTTGATTGTGTATTGATTGTCGATAGTTAAAAATAAGATGACTATCCGCAACAAGTATCCACTACCTCGAATTGATGGTTTGATTGACCAACTTTAAAGTGCTAAGTACTTTTCTAAGATTGATCTACGATCAGGATACCATCAGTTAAGGATCAAAGGGGATGATGTGTCTAAGATTGCCTTCAGGAGTTGGTACGACCATTGTGAGTTTTTAGTAATGTCTTTTGGCCTTACAAATGCTCCAGCAACTTTCATGGATCTAATGAATAGAGTACTCAAGCTGTTCTTGGATAGGTTTGTGATTGTTTTTATTGATGACGTTTTGGTGTATTCACGGACAGATAAGGAGCATGCCAAACACTTAAGATTAGTATTGGATACACATCAAGAACATCAATTGTATGCTAAGTTCTCAAAATGTGAATTCGGCTTGAGAGTGTTGGATTCTTAGGAAACATGGTATCTTAAGGCAAAATACAAGTAGATCCGAAGAAGGTAGAAGCTGTGATGAATTGGGAACAACCTAGGATCGTGACAGAGGTATAGAGTTTCGTTAGGTTAGCAGGTTACTATCGAAGATTTGTTTAAAATTTTTCTAAGATAACAATCCTGTTGACTCGATTGACGCAAAAGAATGTCCAATTTATTTGGTCAGATGCTTGCGAGGAGAGTTTTCAAAAACTGAATGAGTGTTTAACTTCAGCTCCAATATTAGCTTTACCAACGAAAGGTGGAGGATTTCAATTGTACTGTGATGCTTCAAGAGTTGGTCTTGGATGTGTATTGATGCAAAATGGCAGTATGATTGCTTATGCTTCTAGACAACTGAAGAAACAAGAATAAAATTATCCTATGTATGATTTAGAGATGGTAGCAGTAATCTTTGTTTTAAAGATTACCTGTATGGTGGGACATGTGAGATTTTTACAAATCAAAAAAGTCTAAAGTATATATTTCAACAAAAAGATCTAAATCTAAGATAAAGAAAGTGGATGGAATTACTAAAAGATTACGATTGTACGATCCAGTATCATCTGGGGAAGGCAAATGTCTTGGCAGAAGCTTTAAGTAGGAAATCCTCAAGTAGTTTGACACATATCGTAAGATTTACCAACGAAAGGTGGAGGATTTTAATTATACTGTGGTGCTTCGAGAATTGGTCTTAGATGTGTATTGATGCAAAATGGTAGGGTGATTGCTTATGCTTCTAAGCAACTGAAGAAACACAAATAAAATTATCCTATGCATGATTTAGAGATGGAAGCAGTAATCTTTGCTTTAAAGATTACCTATATGGTGAGACATGTGAGATTTTACGGATCACAAAAGTATAAAGTATATATTTCAATAGAAAGATCTAAATATGAGGCAAAGAAAGTGGATGGAATTACTAAAAGATTACGATTATACAATCCAGTATCATCCAGGGAAGGCAAATATCGTGGCAGATGCTTTAAGTAGGAAATCCTCAGGTAGTTTGACATATATCATAATAAAGAGGAGAGCTTCGACTAAAAAGTTGCATGATTTGATGGATCGAGGTACTCAGTTTCATATTTCAAATGCAGGAATATTACTGACCAGCATCAGGGTGCGGTTAGTATTATTGGACAGGATTAGGATCCCCCAAGGTTAAGATCCTAAATTTCAACAGCTTATTTATAACGTTTAAGAAGGACAACGTCTAGATTTTGAAATCGATAAAGAAGGCATCCTCAGAATGAATGGGAGGCTGAGTGTTCTAGGTATAGAAAACTTAAAAGAGGAGATTCTAGAGGAAGCACACTGTGTTGCATACAATGTGTATCCAGGTTCCACCAAAATATACCATAATATTATAGATATGTATTGGTGGAACGGTATGACGAAAGATGTGGCTAAATATGTTTCTAAATGCTTGACGTGTCAACAAGTAAAAGCTGAGCATCAAAAGCCCTCAGGTAAGCTACAACCACTGCCAATTCCTGAATAGAAATGGGAGAGGATCACAATGGATTTCATGGTTGGCCTACCTTATACAAGAAGTCGATGAGATTCAATATGGGTGATTGTAGATAAACTGGCAGAATCAGCACATTTTTTTACCCGTGAAGACTACTTATTTGGTGTCGAAGCTCGCTCAAGTTTATATTGATTGGGTAGTGTGACTCCATAGAGTACTTGTATCGATATTTTTGGCTCGAGGATCACAGTTCACATCTCGATTTTGGAAAAAATTACATGAGGCGTTGGACATTATATTAGATTTTAATACAGCATTTCATCCTTAGACTGATGGACATTCTTAAAGGACAATTCAGACCTTAGAGGATATGTTGAGGATGTGTTTGATAGATTTTGGCTATAGTTGGGATTGACACATGCCTTTGATTGAGTTCGCATACAATAATAACTATCACAGTAGTACTGGGATGGCACCATACGAGACATTATATGAACAAAAATGCAGGTTATCGATGTGTTGGGAGGAGGTAGGCGAGAGGCATTTGAAGGGCCCAGAATTAATCAAGATCCTGTCAGAAAAGATCCCATTGACCAAGCAAAGGCTAGAGATGGGATTTGTGTGCTAGAGATGGGATTTGTGTGATAGATTTTGGCGGTAGTTGGGATTGACACTTGCCTTTGATTGAGTTCGCTTACAATAATCGCTACCATAATAGTACTGGGATGGCACCATACAAGGCATTGTATGAATGAAAATGCAGATCATCGATGTGTTGGGAGGAGGTAGGCGAGAGCCAGTTGGAGGGCCCATAATTAATTAAGATCACATCAGAGATCTCATTGATCAAGCAAAGGATAAAGACAGTTGTCAATAGACAGAAGAGTTACGCTGATCCGAAGCGTAAGGAAGTGGAGTTTCAAGTCGGAGATTTCGTATTTCTTAAAGTGTCTCCAATAAAGGGTGTGATGAGGTTTGGAAAGAGAGGAAAATTGTCTCCAAGGTATATTGGACCGTACGAGGTAACTGAGAGGGTTGGAAATTTGGCATACCGGTTGGCATTGCCTTTGGACATGGCCCAAATCCATCCAGTATTCCATATTTCTATGCTTCGTAAGTACACTCCCAACCCTTCCCATATACTCCAACCGCAGAGCATGGAAGTGAGCGAGAACTTAACCTATGAAGAAGAGCCAGTGGCTATCATGGATTTGCAGGTGCGATAACTTCGTTCAAAACAAAATCTCATGTTTAAGGTGATGTGGAGGAATAGTCGCATTGAAGAAGCTACTTAGGAGATAGAGCGAGAGATGAAAGAATTGTATCCGTACTTCTTTTCCTAATAAACCTTATTATAAAATTCGAGGACGAATTTTTTGTAAGGGGAAAGAATGTAACATCCCGTGTGCTATATATATAAGAGACTTCTTCTTTTCTCCATTTTCTCATAATTTCATTTTAACCCCTCCCAAAAGTTACTATTCACGATTCCCTCTCTCTAACCATTCTTCACCGCTGGTGACTCAAACTGGTTAGTGTTATATATCAATCTTTTCCTCTCGACAAACTTGTCACAACCATACCCATTTCAGCCACCAGCGTTGCTAGAATCATTGCAAAAATCAAGGAGAAAAACTGACGAAAAATGCCAATTGTCAATCTGTCACTTTCGATAGTTTTTGCTAGTCACCATCACCACCATTCGACTCGTCTTGACGTCAGGAACAAAAGCCCCATGATCTTGTCACCAGCCGCCACCTAGATCGCCGTCGATTGATGGAAAAATAGGTTAGGGTTTCGATTCATTTTTCTTCAATTCATTTAAATATGTTGAGAATCTAAGTATGTTGCTTTGGAGAAAGTTGTTCTACCCATCAAGAGCTTCATTTGGTATAAAATTTGTCGAATTCTGAGACTGAAGATTTTTCGGTGATCAGAGGAAATATTCTGGTAACCAGAAGAATAATTCAGTCGTCGGAGGTACTATTCTGGCGACCATATTGGTCACTTTTGTGAAAAATTACTAAAAATTATAAAAATTATACTGATCATTTTTCTCTAAAGAACCATAGTGAGATTTTCAACGGTTTACGAATTAAAGATCACAGAACGTTTAGGTGAGAATAGGAGAAATTTATGAATTTAATAAATAGACTGCTTAGGTGATTCGGATAATACCTAAATTGTTATTCGAGTCCAGTAACTCCTAATTAACACTGATTGAGATATTTTCCTTCGATTTATTAGGTATAGCAGGAGCAGGACCCTATTGGAAGGTTCGGACAGATGAGTTCAGTTACGAGATAAGTTCATATCGACTTACTATTACCGTAGTTGTACCCGCAAATGAATATTGTTCCATGTTGATACAGATGACAGCGTGTAGCAATGCATAACTACATTCATATATACATATATATATATATATAGAGCGAACACGTATATACAATAATGTGTACCCGCTTTAGTATAATCCTTTATATCGAATTAACTGAATGGATTTTTTGGGTTGGGTATTGCATACATGCATTGGTGATTGCATAACTGAATTTTTACTTGATAAATTGCATGCTTAATAATTTGATATGTATTGCTATGTTCGATTGTAGGAAAGAAAAGATATATAGTACGTGCCATTTGATAGGTATACATCAGGACCAGATGCGTACTGGTTATGATTATGAGAGTTGCTTGTTATGATATTAAGATATGTTATGGGCCGATCCTAGTTGATGCTTGGCTCCCGATCATACCCTTATTTGTGATGCTTATGACTTTGGATGCTTTGAGCGAGGGCTGGTCTATTGGTGATGTTTGGCTTCCTGCAGCCCTTTTGGATTAAGAGAGCCTTTCGGTTATATGATAATAGGAGCATGGCTGAGTCATTGGTGATGCATAGCTCCCCGCAGCCATTCGATGTTTAGAGTTGTGAGGGCTTACCCTTGGAGATTAAGGTCCTACAGATATTCTCCCCCATAATTTATTTGTGTTATTAATGTGATTGGATGTATTTTGATATTTATGCATGACTGTGCGCATAGCATTGGGTATCGTAGGAAAGTGTGAGCTTACTCAGCAAGGTTTGACTCCCCTCAACTTTATTTTTCAGGTCAGCTACCATCAGCTTCGCGGCAGTGACTCCCGTGACGTGTCTGCTATGACTTACCTACGTTTGTATATGTTCTTTCTTTATTTTCATTATCTTGTATTGTAGTGTCCGTAGTGACATGATTTCATGAGTTGTAAAACTTCTTTTTGACACGTACTATTATTATTACATTTTATGAACTTGCTGTGTTCTTGGGTTTTGAATTTTTTTGTCGCTAGTGGTAAGCTTACGTGTGATTTGGAGTTTCAAACCTCGGTCTCATGTGCCGATCACGAGCCCATTTCGAGTCATGACAACATATTACTCTCACTGAGGTTCACAAACCTAGATAATGAATTGAAAATGAGATCAAAATTTATGATTCTCAAGTATAATTCTAAAAAGCTCAGTTTAAGTATTAGACTTGACATGCAAAGTTGCAACTCATTTATCATTTATAAATATCATTATGGACTCCTTCTTCAATTAAATAAAATCTGAAGTAATCAAAAATGGGTCACAAAGCTTGTACTAGTGGGATGATACAAATTCTTATTATTTGTTAAATTTGTTCTCATCAAATTCAAAACTCATTCTTGATTATAAATGAATTTATTGATTTTTTTGCTTTCTTCATGGCTTTATCAATGATAGAAAAGTATCTATCATTTCATATTTTTTCAATATCAGGTCAATATAATGTATCATAAAGAGTCCAATAAAAAGATTTGTACCTATTTTTACAGCCTCTTCTTGACTACTATATAAGTAATATCATTACCAGTGATGAATTATACAATATTATGATATCCAACTTCATTCACAACTTCATCAAAAATTTATATCAAAGTCTCAAAACTTTTTATAAAGTTCAATGTATAATTTAACTTAAAAAATATTAAACCTTTATCATAATAACCAGAAATTTTATAATTGACTCGTGTATCATGTTTGTCCAATCATCAACATGATTGGACATCTACAGGTTTCTTTCATTAAAATAGTTTTTTATTTCAATGATAAGATTGCTTAAATGATAACCTCTATAATTATCAATTAAAGAAGCTTTTAATCTTGGACCAATAGAGACAATAATATAAAATTGAAAAATATTAAATGATTCACTTGCAATATTACCTATTTCTTCATATTGCAATACATTGCAAATGGAAGGTTGAGCCTTAGGACTGACCTGTGGTGCAAAAAAGTTAGCAATTGTCTTCTTTTCTTTCTCCAACCATTTGAGATTACATAAGACATTTATTTTTACGTATTCTTTTTCCATTTAACATCATAACTATCTTCTTCTTCTTTTTTTTTTTGCATAATTCACATTATTTTAGTCCTAACTAAATTTTTTTTTTTGCCTAGTAATGTTCACATCTTCTAAATGCTTGTCACAATGCAAATATATAATGTGGTTTCTCATCTCGCTTGAGATTAAGTTGCATCATTAAATCATTCTAAATAAATTACAATGTCACGAGTATTTAAATTTTTCTTTATTTATATAATAAAATAAATGCAAATATCTACGAGGTTAATATTCATTTCGTTCTTTACTTTTGATTCACTACTCTAAAGCTTGATTATTTTAGGAATGTTGCCAAGTTCAACATGTAAACTAGAGGATACTTTAGGTGGTGCATCTACGGAGACTCACCAGGATGCCATGCAACGGAAACGGTGGCTTTAAGTTTGGACGCCAAACTGCAGAGACAAAGAGAAACCATACAACATTCTTAACCAAAGATACGCCAACAATGCATTGGAAAGGAGGGGCCTGTTTAACGCTTCCTGGTGATGACAGCTTCGACACATTGACCTTACGATAAGGGAGGTGAACAAATTAATGGATTAGGGATTGAATATTTTGAAAGAAGCCCACCAATTTAAGTGACTTGATTCAAATATTTACTAGAATCCCTTAAAATAATACGTATGCATGTTAATCGCCTGAGTCAGGAATAGCACAGGCCCTACTTGATCAAGGGTTGATAGGACCATTTGGTTATATTTTTTAAAAAAGTTCAAAAATAATGTCATTTTGTGACGTTTTGGTCAAATTACAGGTTGGGCCTGGCCAACTCGTGCTCAACGTAGCCTGACCTATGACCAAAAAATTAAGCTAAAATTCGACGGATTAGAAGAGCCGGGTCAAAATTAAGGAACTCATCTCCTAGTATTCCTGACGGTCGTGATGTTAATGCATGATTTCCAATAATTACAAATATTATAAAGACGTCATGAATTACTTAGAGCACTCCTTAAAAGACTTTGCAAGTATGGACGACCATAAAGAGAGAGTAGATCGTATACAGTCACGAATATGCCATTTTGATATTGGCATAACCATATTCGACCAGAAGTTGCAAGGTCCATAAATAACGCACCTATGGACGACCATACAGAGAGAGTAGATCGTATATAGTCACGAATATGCCATTTTGATATTGGCATAACCATATTCGACCAGAAGTTGCAAGGTCCATAAATAACGCACCTTCTTTCCTCTCCATTCTTTTCACTCAGTCATCGATTACCCATCCGCAATACAATACAGCTGAAACTAGAACAACACACCAACAAATTTGAAATCTCAGACTAGAAAACATGTCGACTTCATCTTCCAACCATGCGTGAGTAAATTTACTTCTTCTTAATCTGTTGCATGTAATCATTCATTTTATTCAATATTCATTTTTTGGATGCGTGTTTTCTCTTGGTGTTTTCAGCTGATACCCAGAACCATTTGCGGGAATCCCAATTTTCGTGGGATGTTCCATTTTCTTGGGTGCTTTTGCTGAATACCCATTTGTTGAAATATTTGTGCTTTGGTTTTTCTTTTCCGTGTTAAAATGGAGTTTGCGAGACTACGTTCTTCTTTTGGCTTGCGTCAGTTTACTATAGATTTGTTTGCTTTTTCCCAACACAATTTCTCTCTTTCACTAATTTGTTTTTCTAATGGGTTATATATATACACATATAAGTTGAACTTCTGGAGTAATTTTCCTTCTTGCAAATGATTGCAAGTTATTGGGCCATCTTTTCGCATGTATCATCATACTTGTTTATTCGCTTTGCCTGCTATCCTAAGCTGAACTGATGTAAATGATCTAGTGGAGCAATAATCATTATGCCCCAGTTTTTGGCCTTTGCTTGTTTTATGAGTTGGTATTTTTCTTTACATTCATAGATCAACATATTCAACGTTCTATTCAATACTTGTTTGAGCAATTTCGCTACAACTTTGCAATTTGTTGTAATAAAAGAAGTTACAGGAACAGAATTGTCATTTTCTGGTTGGTGGTCTTCTTCTAAGGTTAAATACGTGCAACTCATCACATCCACATTTGTATACTATACATGCTTTTTTGCTTGAAGTACATTTTGTGTTGATGGAAACATAAAAGTTAAGCATATATATGGAGAGAAATCAGTAACTTTTAGCTGGATAAATAGAACCAGAAAGGCTTCCTGCTTATAAATGATTATAGTCAAATCATTATGTCATCTTCAAGTGTGCATTGCTTGGAAGCAAACTGCTGCTCATTGTCTATCAGAATGGAGTCTGTTTTTATGCTTTAGTTAATCAAGACGGACTTTTAAACTAGAGAAACTAAAGTTGATGGGTAATTTCCATTAAAATCTGTGGCATCCTGAAAAAAATGAGTAACCACAAAAGATCAGATCGCATCATCTTAAGACTGAAGGAATGGATTGACAGTGGTACCGGTTTCAATGTCAATTGTTCTTGGAAATTTAGGACATTGGATAATGCAATTTCTCACACTAGACATTTGCCTCGTCATTTCCTTTAATTTGTGGATGCAGTCAAACTTCTCTTTTGAAACTTGCTTCACCGGAAGCAATTCTATTTGACGTTGATGGAACTTTGTGTGATTCAGATCCTCTCCATGTCCTAGCTTTCCGACAATTGCTTCAAGAGGTAATGCACCACTTATCTATGCTAACAGTTTGATTTCCAAGATGATGCCCACATTGTGGGGCATGTTGGCAAGTCTGGTTCCTGGTTGAATTATCTTTTTAGCAGTTTTATTGGCAAAATATTCACTGTGTCATACAACAGATAAATTTCAATGATGGGATTCCAATAACAGAGGAATTTTTTGTGAATAATATTTCTGGCAAGCATAATAAAGAAATTGCATTGTTTCTGTTCCCAAATGACCTTCAAAGAGGCTTAAAATTTTTGGATGACAAGGAAGCATTATTTCGAAGGTAAAAACTTTACTTTTCAGCATATTTGAGGAACTTCTGTTTTCTGGTATTCTAACTCTTGCATGGGGAAAGCAGGTTGGCTTCTGAGCAACTGAAGGCTGTAGATGGCCTCTATAAGGTGAAGGAATGGATTGAAGAGCGTGGATTGAAACGAGCTGCAGTTACTAACGCTCCAAAACCAAATGCAGAACTCATGATTTCAACTCTTGGACTCACAGATTTCTTTCAGGCTGTTATACTCGGGGACAGTTGTGAACATGCCAAACCACACCCAGAGCCCTACTTAAAGGCTCTTGAAGTGCTCAAAGTTTCAAAGGATCACACCTTTGTTTTTGAGGTCTGCTTCCATCACACGCTGTATGGTCAGGTGCATAACCTTTTCAAGACATCCCGAAGCTGACGTGGTCATTTTTTTATTCTACTATTTTTGCTAGGACTCTGTTTCAGGGATAAAAGCTGGAGTGGCAGCTGGAATGCCTGTTATTGGCTTAAGTACAAGAAATCCAGAACATTTACTGATGCAAGCAAAGCCAACACTGCTGATAAAAAATTATGAAGATCCAAAATTGTGGGAAGCTCTTGAAGAACTTGATAAGAAGGGGGTTGCTGGAAACCCTTCTGCTTGAATCTCTCAAAGGGTTGGTCGAACATTTCAGTCTCTGCTTCAACCTGAGGCTGTTTAGGGCTTCCTATCATACAAATCAAACAGTTGATTATCATGCCGTTTCATTCTTTCCACCTTGGGAATCTTGCCATGTAATAAGTGCTTCACCAACAATTGGCACATGCGGTTTTTGTTTTTTTCTATAAAATGTTCAACTTTGGACAACTTCTCCTTCAACCTGTGAAACCCTCTGCAGCCACCAGCACAATATCTATAAGAAAGAAAGCACAGGTGTGAAACGATCCAAAACCAAAACGGGTCAGATCAATAACACATCAAAATCGAGAAAATCAATCTACTTAAACTTGAGCACATTGGAGAGTCACGTGAAAAGTTGAATATGTAAAGTACAACCAACACATTCATACCAAAATTCAGTTTTAACCATGAAAATGTGATTGAAACTTGTTTTAGTGTCGCATCAACACCTTACACCCCCGGAGAAAAAAAGCTAACGCTCAAGGAGTTACAGTGATAGCATTGATATATCTTGAAGCTACAAATAGACAAGATAGATGTCCCACGATCCAGTTATGTTTTACAATATGATTATTTTCCTTTAATTTAAACCTTCGAAATTCCAGATTTTACGAGCCCCAAGCGTGCAAGTGGTTTGTTGATAAAAACAAGTGGCCAACCCAAGCTAGCGTCTTTAGCCCATTTGCCGTTCCGTAATGCTTTCACTTTTTTTAGTGCTTTGTTAAGCATCAATTGAGACACAAAAAGTTGGTTGTATGGAAGACGAGCAAAATTCTCTTTTTTGGACTCCCTGAAGTCCTATTTAGATGTTGATGGAACTCTTTTTGATTCTGATCCCCTCCCCTCCACTATTATACTTCTCATGATAAGATTTAACAAGTCTTTTGTGGCTGTGAGTGAAAATGCTCTTGTAATGTTCTTATGCTATGTGCCCTTTCTAACGGGGATCATAACATCTTGACTGGTGATTGATCAGGGATTGATATTTCTTTTTTTTTTAATACAATGGAAAGAAAAATATAAATTACAACATTAACTCACGATATAAAGTCCCTTGCCTATCTTGATGAACAAAAAATTGCGTTTTCAGCGGAAGTTCTGAAAGGACACTGTTACGTATAAAAATATTATAGCTATTAGACAGCTTTATTTCGTATAAATATGTAACCGTTTCCCTCACAGGAAGATATGAATTAGCTAATGTGTTTCTGTGTGTGTCTCTCTCTCTAAGGTTCTCTGTTCTTCTCTCTTCATTCTGGACTCTTCTTTGTCTCTCCTTCTCTCATTCTTTCTTCTGTTCTTCATTTTTCTTATCAACAAATGGTATCAGAGCAGTCGATTCTACGTGGATTCGAAGAAAACATGAAAAACTTGATAGAAGCACATATCAGAAGTAAGAAAATGTTTCTGGAATTTCAAAGCAGGAATGAGAAAATGTTTATGGAAGCTCTAAACAGAACA
>JAOTAY010000001.1:18788812-18801102 GCA_025629805.1 Erythroxylum baracoense
ATCGCCTCTGATGGTTCCTTAGTCGTCCCCTCTCCCAGCGAGCCTAGTAAGGTCGAGAAGTACTCTTCGACTTTCTATGCTTCTTGTACGGCTGGTGGTCTTTTCAGCTACGGTCTAAACCACATGACTATTACTCCTCTTGATTTCTTTAAGAGTAACATGCAGATTGTACCTGCAGAGTATAAAAGCATTTCATCTGATTTCAGGGTTCTGTTAAATGAGTAGAGTGTGAGCTTTGCGGGTGATTACATTGATGGAGTTTTCTGTGAAATTGTGCCTCATTCTGATAATCTAATCTCCTTCCTCCATGATGCTAAAGGAGCAATTGCTGGAGATGCTGTGAAGAAGATGGATGGTGAAAAGAAAATAAGATTATTCATTTTTTGTCCATTATATAAACCTCCATAACCTTGGGGACAAGATTTTCTAAAGGAGAAAGGGATTGTTACTTATAAAAATATTAAAGATGTTAGACAGCTTTACTTAGTATAAATATGTAACCATTTCCCTCACGGGAGAATATGAATTAGCTAATGTGTTTGTGCATGTCTCTCTCTCTCTCTAAGGTTCTTTCTTCTTCTCTCTTCTTTCTGGACTCTTCTCCTTCTCTCCTTCTTTCTTCTGTTCTTCATTTTTCTTATCAACAAATTGTTACATATAAAAATATTATAGTTGTTAGATAGCTTTATTTAGTATAAATATGTAACCGTTTCCCTAAGGAGAAGATATGAATTAGCTAATGTGTTTGTGTGTGTCTCTCTCTCTCTAAGGTTCTCTGTTCTTCTCTCTTCTTTCTGGACTCTTCTCCTTCCCTCCTTCTTTCCTTCTTTTGTTCTTCATTTTTCTTATCAACAAATGATATCAGAGCAGTCGATTCTGCGTGGAATCGAAGAAAACATGAAAAACTTGATAGAAGCATAAATTAAAAGTGAGAAAATGTTTCTGGAATTTCAAAGCAGGAATGAGAAAATGTTTCTAAAAGCTCTAAACAAAACAAAAAAATTGGAGAACAACCTACTGCAGCTTAAACTTATGGTGACACAATTTTTGAACCGATAAGGAGTGAAAGTGGGAGCTACTATTGCAGTTACTCCAGAACTCACGAATCGAAATGAGAAACCCATGCAAGAGAAGGACTACATAAAGTCTTTGGCTGTAGAGTCCACCCCTTTCATGAATAACAATGATGTCGCCTCTGATGGTTCCTTAGTCGTCCCCTCACCCAGCGAGCCTATTAAGGTCGAGATGTACTCTCGGACTTTCTACGCTTCTTGTATGGCTGGTGGTCTTCTCGACTATGGTCTAACCCTCATGACTATTACTCCTCTTGATTTCGTTAAGGTAATATGCAAATTGACCCTACGGAGTATAAAAGCATTTCATCTGATTTTGGAGTTCTGTTAAATGAGCAGAGTGTGAGCTTTGCAGGTGATTACATTGTTGAAATTTTCTATGAAATTTTGTCACATTCTGATAATCTAATCTCCTTCTTCCATGATGCTAAAGGAGCAATTGCTGGTGATGCTGTGAAGAAGATGGGTAGTGAAAAGAAAATAAGATTATTCATTTTTTGTCCATTATGTAAACGTCCATAACCTTGAGGACAAGGTTTTCTAAAGTAAAAAGGGATTGTTACGTATAAAAATATTATAGCTGTTAGACAGATTTATTTAGTATAAATATGTAACCGTTTCCCTCACGGGAAGATATGAATTAGTTAATGTGTTTGTGTGTATGTCTCTCTCTCTAAGGTTCTTTGTTCTTCTCTCTTCTTTCTGGACTCTACGCCTTCTCTCCTTCTCTCATTTCTTTTATTCTTTATTTTTCTTATCAACAAATTGTTACGTATAAAAATATTATAGCTATTAAACAGCTTTATTTAGTATAAATATGTAACATTTTCCTCCCGGGAAGATATGAATTAGCTAATGTATTTGTATGTGTCTCTCTGCCTCAAAGGTTCTCTGTTCTTTTCTCTTCTTTTTGGACTCCTCCTTCTCTCCTTCTTTCTTCTATTCTTCATTTTTCTTATCAGCAAACACGCAATCCTGATCGTACTCGCATAACTAAATTAGCCAGATTGTCACCACTCTGATTGCCCTCTCTATAGTCGTGTTGAATCTGCACCTCTCATGCCAAATCCCTCTTACATACAAGTTCTAGGAAGCATAACGAAGATATGGTGTTGGTTATGACATTTAATAAAGGCATGCTCTTGACGGTAACGAAGCAATGTTTAGGATGTAAATGCTAACTCCGGCTAACTACTTAAAGATGGTCTCCGTGGGGTGAAGAAATGGGTGGCTTGAAATGCCCCCAAATCAAGTGCTGAGCTAGTGATATCAATTCTTGGGTTCAGACTTCTTGTTGGCACTCATCACAGAAAGTGAACGTGACTGTCAATACCCGGATCCCTACCTGATGGCTATCGAAGCACTCAAGGCGTCAAAAGGATCACTTTCTCGCACTCGAAGCACATCTTGCCAGGCGTTGCCTTCTAAAAGTTTTTCATGGGGTTTGCATGAAAGTTGATATGTTTCTATTTTCCGTGAGCAGATTTCTGCTTCAGGGATAAAAGCTGGTGTGGCTGCTGGTACTACAATCGATCTTATCATGATCATTATGGTCACAAGGAAAGAGAATTTTTTGTAATAGGTGAGAGTTCCTAGCAAAGAAATGTGATTATTGGCAATAGTTTTAAACAACCTAAACTTCAATGAAGAAAATTCAGATTGCGATTGTCATAATCTCTAATCATTATATACCTAAATACATGCCAGTAACTCATCTACTCCATGAGACTGCGTCGATTTCATCTCTTGCAGCCTTGTATAGCCCTAGCCTTTCAGCACATTTCTGACGTCTTTCCATCAGTGCAGGGTCTTCATCCAGTAGTTTAGCAAGTTGCTTTCCCTGCAGCCAAGAAAAAATTGATTTGTAAACTATTCAACATTGCCTAAGAGGTCTCTTAGACAAAATGGCATTCAGCAGAAAACTAATCTAACATGTAAATCTCGCATTCATTATTGATCATTTTGTTTTTCTCCCATGAAACCCAGATATCAGATGACTCCTCACAAATGCTATAATTGATGAAAGCTGAAACTTGAAGCAACCAAGACTTGAAAACCATCCTGTCTAAAGCATGGTAATGTAAGTTTATTGCACCCCCATCAGATTTTCAGACAAATTAATTGGCTAAACGAGAATGCCAGAGATTTATCAGGCAAAGAATGGAGACTATTCTTGCCTCTTTCCTTCCTATTTGGGTATAAAAGTGATCGAGCAAAGACTGCTTGGCCGCCTTCACTTGACAATAAACCACAGCTTTTGGAATAGAATTTCTTAGAGTTTCAGACACCATAGCAACATAGGAGGACACATTACTTCCTATTCTGCGGAAATGTGCCTCCGAATATCTGTCTGAATTGGATAGAGTGGGATTCACACTGTTATCCGTTTCCTGAGGAAGTCTCCTGAAGAAATCAACAGTCAGATAGGAGGACTCCATTTCCACCAGCCTTAATGTTGTCTTCTTACTGTCCTCTCGGAACATCTCCAGTGCCTCATTGGCAGCAGCTGCAATTTCAGCTTGAAGAATTGGAAAGCGTCTCAATTCCTGACCAACTATGAAACATTAGTATCCCTGCTTTTTTTTACTGGAAGGTGTTGTTAAACCAGTAAAGCATCAGGATAACAAACCTGAGTTTCTCCAACTGACCTTCTTACTATCTCTTTCAAAATGAAGTGCACCTGTAAAGCCAACGAAAAAAATCAATGCAGTGTTTGACTGCCTAGAGTAGATGTCAACATAACTGTCTTTATACTGGACTTTGAAATTCTAAATTCCTGACCAGTCAACACGTTTAAACATCATTAAACATTCAGCTTCTTTAAAATTGTATCAACCATATGACATTTTGAAGGAGGAAGGAGGGAAATAAAGAATAGACAAAATAGAAGGGAGAAAGAGAGTACTTACAGCATCTACAGAAGCCTCTGCTGGACTTCTGAAGTAATTGAGAGCACCATCAATCAAGAGTCGGTAACCTTGCTCAGGTGCAATTAAATGAGGTTGGTATCCATCTGCCTCACAGACAACTTTTCTCACATTTTGTGGGGACAAATGACGATCAAAAGGAAGTTTTCTCAAAGCAGCGGGGAGCTGGTTATTAAAAACTGCATAGATCCGACCACCACCAGGTCGCCTGAGTTCGACAAAGAAATTAGAAAGGAAAATGACAATATATGGCAGATTTCTCAGACCATGCAAGTAAACAATCACTTGTTAAAAAATAATGGCCCCAAAGTACACTGTAAGACTGAAAGAATTGATAACATTCATTGAATCCGGATTAGATGTGTCCATGAACTAAACTTTGTTACCTGTCCTTGAAGTGCGCAAGCAATAGATTTAAGACAAAAAGAGATATTATATTGACTCCAACTAGCAGTAAATGACAGTTTTGTAACATACAGAAATGAGTAAGAAATTTATCACAGTACCCTCCATCCAAATGTTCCTTGAATACACGATCGAAGGAACGACACAACTCAAGGATGGTGTGTAACTGGGCCTGACATAGAAAGAGAACATTGTCTGAAATATGTTCAATCAAATGATTTACATCCATTAATCAGACTTCATAAGCTCCTCACCCCAGTATCAACAGTAACAGGTGTACCAAGGTGGTCTAACTCAGCTTCAAGTTCATCAATGCTCTTGTTAACTAATGATGTAATACCAGGCATGCGAGCCCTAATTACTGCCTCCAAATGCTGCAACCACAAAAGGTATGTAAAGAAACAGCAGTCACTAGCAGAACAAGAGAAAATGCAGAAGTTTAAGAGAGCAACATCATGTTAAACATTATAAGTTGCTAACCAGGAATGGCCAAAAACATAGAAACTACAAGAAATTTCATAGAATTATCAGAAAAGTTTGTAACAAAATATTGATTGTGAAATTAAGGAAAACTAGACATTTGGAGAAATTATGTCAGAATGTAAGGCAAGCTAAAAGCAGAACCTTGGACAGAAGCTTGGCAAGATATTCAGAACCCATTCTGCTAGCCAAGTGTCCATAGTCAGGACTAGTGGCAAAGAACTCTCGCTCCCACTGCCGAGCAGCCATCATGTTCATATTTTTGTTTATATCAGCTTGTGATCGGTTCACAATTCCAACCCAGCCATGTTGAAGAATATATGCTCTTCCTTCAAGAACCTTCAACAAAATGAAAGAGAAGAATGTTACAGGATTCAGCTCAGTCATGAATAAATGAGATAAACATTAACAAACAATTTACAGAACAGTAGAGCATTTTTATTTTTTAAAAATAATTGTACACAATGTATATCATTAGAAGAACCTTTTGTTGCCTCTTATGATTCTACTAAGAAGAATTAAAATTACAAGGTGTCATCTTGATTGAAGCAAAAGCATGCAATATGAAAACATTCAACCAGGCTCCAAAATAAACAAGGAAAGCTTACATCCAGAGCATTGGTCCCCTTATCCATTAAGTCAAGTTTTGTCAATACACCCAATGTCCTTTCACCTAGAGAAAAGGCAAAATCGCATCTCTAAGGAAAGAGTTCAAAGAACGAAAGTAAAAAATTGCACTGCATAATGGGTGACTATCAACAGTAGAGAAATGAATAGGAATTGGGACCTCTTGGATCAACTTCTCTCGACATTTTGATAGCATCAGATGTTGCTATATCTTGATTGGCTGGACTGATGGCAAGAATTATGCAATTTGGCTACATTAAAATAACAAGGAATTCATCCATCAAAGAGAAGAAAAAATTTTCTATATCAAATAAACTTCGACATTAAACAATGCAAACAACATTGTATCAATATGTGTTCAACTGGTATTACAGATTAAACCTCATCGGAAAAAAAGCTGATATTCTCCAAAAACATAATGGTGAGAAAAATGTCACAAAAAGTGCAGACTGAAGAAAATGAATAGAACATTTCATTCAGTTGAATAATTGCAAGACAGTAAACAAAGCAAATTTCTAATAGGTTAGCTTTTTTCTTTATTGTACCTTTTCAATGTATGAGCGAACCATATTTTCAATATCAGTTACGATGCTTTCTGGCTGCCCTTCTGTTCACAATAAGGATTTCCAATTATAATTTTCCAAGTTATGGAAGAAGATAGATACTTTATGTACCCATGTTTAAACATTAAGATGGAAATGTTTAAACATTAAGATGGAAACCAAACTAACGATGACAGTGGAACAGTAGCATACCGACAGCAACCTTTGTTAAACCAGGCAAATCTATCAATGTCAAATTGACCACTGCATAGAAAATGAGGCCCAGAACAATCATGAGAATATATGGAATGAACAATCAAGTAATAACAGTTTAAAATCTTAGCTGACAATAAGGTAAAAGAAGGAAGGTTTCATGTGAAGTGCATTGCTCATGCTCTTTTACCATTTGAAGAGTAGATACTGAGATGAATAGCTAAAGGAGATATTTTTTTTGAACTTCCAGTCATTTTGTCAGTTTCATCTTGAATTTCCTTCCGAACCATTGCTGCATAAATATAAGACTATCAACAAATTGAATTTCTTCTTTAGATGAAAAAGAAAAGTTTATAGAGCTACGAAAATATTTTCCATTGGCATTCTATGTTGATATGAACTTGAAAAAAAAAAAGCTTTGGAAATTAATAATACTGTTTTAACCAACCAGTTGCATAGAATCAGTAAAAAGTTTAGTGTTTATAGACATAGCTGAGGACCTCAACATATAATCATATAAACGCAAATGTTTTCCCTCCACATATATTAACAATGGTCATGAAAAATCATCAGCACTAATTTCATTACAGTCTATGAAAAATTCATGTCAATAATTCTGCAAATTCTTGCCAGCTACATATGTACTAAGGTGTTAATGCAAGTTTACCAAAGGTGATCCAAATTTTTTATATAAATGCTGACATGTGTTTTAGTAAGCTAGAAGATTGATATCGTTACCTTGAGTAGATGAATACAAAAAGCCATAGCATTTGTATTCAACTATGTTGATATGAACTTGAAAATAAGCTCTGGAAATTAATAATACTGTTTTAACCAAACAGTTGCATAGAATCAGTTAATAATTACTGTTTACAAACATAGCTGAGGACCTCAACGTATGATCACATAAACACAAATATTTTCCCACCACATATACTAGCAATGGTCATCTGAAATAACTATAAATTTCAGACAGTAAGATTCTATCACCATTAATTTCATTGCAGTCTATGAAAAATGCACTCAATAAGTCTGCAAATTCTTGCCAGCTACATATGTACGAAGGTGTTGATGCAAGCTTAACAAAGGTGATCAAAATTTTTAAATGAATGCCAACATGTGTTTTAGTAAGCTAGAAGATTGCTATCCTTAGATGAATACGGAAAGCCATAGCAATATGCTATCACATATAGCGCCTGATACTAATGCAAAAGCCAATAATAACAAAATTATATATATGCATAAACATGAAATGACAAAGGTTAGGATAAGTTGTTGATTTTTCATATAGGGTCAAAAGATTAGTAGTTATAATAATATTAACAGAAAATTCAAGTGAATGCAGATTATTAACTTATTGGTTTGTTTCGAATACAAATTTCCCTGGAGTAATCTTAAAATACTATCTGAAATTTCCAAATCCCTTGTTAAAAAGGGACAATGGATAACCTCAAACCTTACATTAGCACGAAAGACGTGTAACTCAACTATTAAGCAAATACGTAAACTTACAGTTACTGAAGATGTGGTGTTCTGACATTCAGAGGAACATAATGAAAAACGTCACCAAGATAAATTCAGCCCTTATATTTCCAAAGAGTCATTTTATATTATCCACAAATTTCTAAAGCGTTTTATATTATCCACTAATTTAAATAACTTACAGAAGTCGATGAATCTTTTCTTTGGTAAGTGCAGAAATTCTGCATATTCCTGCATTCCAGGTTCTGTCTTGTGCAGTTGCAACACCAAAGGCCTCCTAGTAACAATCCCTGAAAATGGCAAAAAGAATGACAGGAAGTCAAACATTCCCCGGCTGTAATAAAGAGGGCCTAAGTGTCACTTCAGCCAAAATTTCTACAATGCCTAATAGAATTCAGTAATCAAAGATTGAAAAGGAACAACAGAAATCACAAAACAAAATTTAAGACAATATATAATATAATCTTCTTTTCCTAAGGCCGCGTAAACAACGATACGAGTAGGTGAAGCGAAATAATTGAGAATAAGAATAAGAGTTAATAGGAGATATAAAAGCATACTTCAAAAGGCATATGTTACTTTATAATTCAAAAAGAATTAAAAAAAAAAGAGAGAGAAGCAAGCGCAAAACTGCTTTCATAATTCAAGGCAATAATGATAGATAATATGACCTGGCTGGCTTCAACAATTTTTAATTCCTATAAAATCAAGTCAACATCTTTTTTTTACTTTTTCCTTTACCACTGTTTCCATGCAACCTAAGAAAACTCAGATAGCGAAACAAGGTTCAGATATCAGTATACGTAAGCTCGAACCTGATCCTCTAGGAAGAAAATCGCGTCCGACGATGCTCTCCAACACCGATGACTTCCCCGAACTCTACATTCACAACACAAGCCAACATCAAATATGCAAATGTACTCAAAGACGTACGCGTAGACTGATTCTACATGCATACAGTCCCATACACCGACTCTATATGCATATACTCGTATAAATTTAATAGAATGAAAATGGGTACTACGTAATCGAGAAATGAGCAAGAGAGGGAGAAAGAGACAAAAAGTGAGAAGACCTGACCGCCGACGACGACAACAGAGGGAAGAGACTCCCAGAGAGTAGGCAAAGAAGAGGCGACGCCAGCGTGGTCACCGAGGACGGTGCAAACTCTCTGAATCCGGTTGACGAGAGTGATCAAGCTCTCCATGGTGGCCATTGCGGTCGAGTCGTCGGCCTTATCGGCGGCGACGGTAACCGGCGAAATGACAGAAGCGGAGTACTTTGAATGTGAGCGGAAGACGGTGAGAAGAAAAAGGGTAATGGCAGTGAGTAATAGAGAGAGAGAGAAGAGGAGAGGGAGAGCTATTTTCGGTTACTGTGTTTGCGGATTTTTGTTAATGGAAAGGTGGGGCTCCTTCACTCACTTGACAGTTCAGTTGAGACTTTATCGTTCCGCATGTTTGATTTTGACCTTGTTTTGAAATGGGTTGACCCCACGTGACTTGAATTTCTATAAATTTGAATTTGATTTTTGATTTTGAAATCCATCCCTACCAATAACTACAAAGAAAATAAGTACTAATCACGGTTGAAATATACTTCTAAATCCCTATCAAAAACTAATACTAATCTAATAATAATTAATTTTTTCCAACTAGGATTATGAAAAACCCCCCATACTTATATATAAAATGAAATCGTACCACACGAATCAATTCTCTCTTTCAATTGCCTTGCAGAGCAACCTCTTCCTCTCTTGGATAAAGATGTTGAAGATCAGAACTTCCGATGATCAAACTTTTGAAGTGGAAGAACACTTGGCAATCAAGTCTCAAACACTCAAGTTCATGGTAGATGATGATGTTGTCGGCGACGTGATACCGCTCCCCAATGTCGATGGACCGACCATGGCTAAGATAATTGAATGGTGGAAAGAACATGTCGACCAAGATGGGAATCCTACTGATGAGCTCAAGAGTTGGGAAGCCAAATTTCTTGACGTGGATACCGATACCCTCTACGATCTGCTTATGGCCGCAAACTATCTGAATATCAATGACTTGCTTCACAAAATTTGTCGGAAGGTTGCCGATCTTATCAAGGGCAAATCTGCCACAGCTATTCGCGAGTTATTTAATATTCCTAATGACTTCACACCCGAAGAAGAGGCAGAGATTCGCAAGAACAACGCCTGGGCCTTCGAGTGATTTCTTCGATTTTCGTTTCATTACTAATTTTACATTTCTTATTAGGGGTTTTAGGGAGTGAATGGAAAGATTAACAGGATTGTTAGGGTTTACCAATCGTGTGAAAAAAGGAGGACCAGCTAGATTTCAGTTGTATGTGACAGGGAAGGAATTATTTATGGGAACCAATTATGGATTCGATTTCAGATCCAATTGAACCAACTTAATTAATTTAGTGAGAATATTTGAACGAAGTTTATCATCAGCCAAACTCTGCCAAACCCTTAAAGTTCCAGTGTGATAAGGTTAACTTTGATTAGAGAAATCTTTCTATTCCTTATTTCAAAGCTTATGAGTTCAATTTTTATATGTAAGGGAGCAATCGGTTTTCACGAATGATAATAGTAAACAGAATGAATATAGTAAGGAATAAAAATGAATATTATTATTATAATTATGATGGTAGTTTTGTAACAAATATTGAAAAATAAAAATTTATTATAATTTAATTAATTAATTACAATATATTAATTAATTAAAATTTTGTAATTAATGAATAAATTATATTTTCATTAATTATATTCTAACTAATTAATTATTTTTAATTAATTATAATGTAATTAATTAAATATAATTCACTCATTAATTAAAATATTGTAATTATTTATATTTTAATTAATTAATTATTAATAATATTGTAATTAATTATATTTTAATTAATTAATTATTAATTATATTTTAATTAATTAATTATAATATTTTAATTAATGAATGAATTATATTTTAGTTAATTATATTGTAATTCATTAATTAATTATATTTTAATTAATAAATAAATTATATTTTAATTAATTATATTGTAATTAATTAATTGTATTTTAATTAATTATAATTAATTAATTATATTATAATTAATTAATTGTATTTAATTAATTATTATTAAAAATATTTTAAAAAAAAGAGTTACTACTAAGGAATAAGTTTTATTCCTCTACTAAATGAATGGTATAGAAGATTTTCTAAAAGTAGGATATTAAAATATTGCCCCTATAATGAAAATCAACAACCAACCACTTATTTTTCATTCCTTACCCATTAGCCTTTTTCCAAATCCATCAACTAAATACCCTCTTAGTTAGTGTTTCCAAAGATTATGCTCTTGATGTATTAGCAGTTTTATGAAATTAGCAAAGGTGATCAATTCTTATTGAACTTTAGACCATATTTTGATACAACTCCTTCCAATACAGTGAACCGTCATCCACCATCTTGATGAGTGCCTTGACAAATTGTTACATTAAGAACAACACTTGGAATCTCAAATCAATACTTAACAAAAAAGACTTAGGAGTTGCTTGGTTAATGAATTTGGGAAGGAATGAATGGGTAAGAAATAAAAAACAGGTAGTTGATTATATATTATCGTTATAAGAACAATGTATTTATATCTACCTTTTAGAAATTACTTCATATCTCCCAAATATTAGAGGAAAAAAATCATCTTGAATAAGGGGCAAGTGTCACAGACGTTACAGTCCCGTGATAAGAAGTGTCACATGTCACGTCAATGAATTGTTTCTTCTTTTTTAATTAAATACAATTAAAATATAATTACTTAGGGGGTGCTTGGTTGATAGATTTGGAAATGGTTCAATAAGTATGGAATGAAAAATGGGCGGTTGGTTATATATGATCATTATAGGGACAGTATTATGATATCCAACTTTCAGGTATTGCTTCATACCCCTCAAGCATGAGAGGAATGTCAATCATTCCTAAATGACACTTCCTTCATTTTTTTAATCTTTTTATAACTAAATATAATTAATTAAATACAATTAATTAATCACAATATAATTAATAAATTAATCACAATATATTTAGTTAATTACTTACATTATAATTAATTGAAATAATATTACAATATAACTAATTAAAATATATTTAATTATATATTTTCTCTTTTTTAGTAATTAAATATAACTAATTAAAATATATTAAATTTGATGTAAAACAAAAATTTAACAAACTTTTATTTCTCGATATTTTAAATAAATCATTCATTATCAATAGTAATAGTAATCATTTCTTCTTTCTAACCAACCATCATAATTATAATGATTATATTTATTCTCATTTATCACTATATTCTTCCTCAATCCTATTATCATTACCCAATTTGAGCCAAACGCCCAATGGTGCGAATACCTTACCAGATTTGGTACCGAATTGAGTTTTGGTACGGTACTGTACTGGTATCGATCAATACTGGGTACTATTTCGGGTAATTTTTTAAATTTATGAAATAGTCCCTGAATTTTTTTAAAATTTGTAAAATAGTCCATTGTCATATTG
>JAOTAY010000001.1:18801202-18813805 GCA_025629805.1 Erythroxylum baracoense
AAATGCATGCTATGTTGATGATCGGTTTTAGGGTGAATTTGTTGAGTTGTTTGCATTTATTTAGGGTGTTAATGGTTGAATTATTGTTGCAATGTGTTAATGTTGGTGGAGAAAGGGAAAAGACAAAAATTTTGTTGCTAGTTTGGGTTGAATTTGTCACGCCTATAAATTGTTCTGATAAAAGAAAGGGATGCTGTATATGAATCGCGTATCTATTCTTCTGAATTATATGTATCCGCGGGATTAATTTGGAAAACTAGTAGGGATATACAAGAACAAACAATTTTTATTGGAAACATTCCTCTAATAAATTCTCTGGGAACTTCTATAGTAAATGGAATATACATAATTGATGACAGGTTCTCATATGTTTTTTGTCTTCTGTTTTGGTAGGGAACTAAGTTATTTGTTTCTGTTTTGATAGTGTTATGTTTTGTGAGGATGTTAGTGCTAAAGAGAAGAAATTGTGATTTATAACTTAGTTAAGGTTTGTTAGCGAAAATTGCAATAATAATTAAATTAGAAAGGCTTATATGAAATGTAAGGCATCGTGAAAAATTACTGTCCTAAGTCAGAAATTCCCCCTTTACGGTACAGTAGGACAACGGAATCTGACCCCAGGGTTAACGACTTCTCCACCAGCTTTGATGCATTCTAAAGGGTAAAGTAGGAATTGCCTCCAAGATTAAAAGAAAGACAGGAAAAATGCAGAATGTATGTTTAATACAAAATATGTGTGTAAGTTGTTTGTATGTAGAGAAAATGCTTGTGTTGGATGGAGTGAGTAAAGATACAAGAGAGATGAAGAAATAGAGAAATGAACAAGTGTTGTTTGGTGGTGGTTGTTTATTGAGCAAATGAGTGACCTTATATATAGAAGAAACAAAACATACGTTGGTAAAGGAGATAGACGTTGGAGCATAAAGGACATAAACGTTATCAACGTTTATGGTGAACGTGGGTAACATTATTGTCAAGTTTAGGAACAAACATCAACAATCACCCACTTGGTCCAAAACTTGGGAAATATACTGTAACAATTTAGGAGAAAAATAGATGAACAACCAGGTGAACTAAGTCATGAACCTGTTGTCCTAAGAAATTCGGAGACAGAACCTGCTAGAGAGTTAACAGCCTCAAAATGCCCTGGTCTCATGATTGCTCTAGAGAGATAGCCCAAATTCTTTCATAGGAGGGTGGTTAGTCTCCCACAATCCTGTAGGTGAGTCTATCAAGTATGTACTGCTCACACCACCTAAACTTGGGCTATGGAACTCATTAAGGATTTTACAATCCAACCTCATCAACGCATTAAAGTCATGCTAGGGATACAATTCAATAACTAAATATATCTCAGTATTATACCACTGACAAAGTACAAGTAAGTAGTCACCACATAACTTCGTTTGACCCATTGAACTTGGTTTCTCAAGATGGGTGTCCATCACGAGGTTACTACACAATTGGGCTTAACCCTATCCCTTTAGCATGCTCTTAAACTAGTTTCCTACTTAAAGCTTTTGTAAACGGATCCGTTAAGTTTCTCTATGACTTGACATAGTTTAGAGAAATTATGCCATGTGTAATTAAAGTACAGACAATTTTATGTCTCAATCTGATATGTCTCCTTTTGCCATTAAATGCCTTGTTTTTGGCAACATGAATGGCAGCCTGAGAGTCACAATGAAGAAACACAAAAGGAATTGGTTTTTCCCAAAGTGAGATATCTGCTAAGAGATTCCTTAGCCACTCAGCTTCCTGTCCTGCCAACTCCAAAGCCATAAACTCAGCCTCCATTTTTGATCTCACACTGCATGTTTTCTTGGATGATTTCCAAGACACTGCATCTCCTGTCAAGGTAAAAATATAACCACTAGTAGAGTGTATATCATCACTCTGTGTAATGCAGTTAGCATCAGAATAAGCCTCCAATACCGGAGGATGACCACCAAAAGATAATCCATAATGCATCGTACCTTTCAAATACCTCGACAAATGAATCAATGCATTCCAATGCTCTTGACTAGGATTATGAGTATACCTACTAAGTCTACTAAAGCAATATGTAGTATCAGGCCACGAATAGTTCATCAAGAACATCATACTATCAAGAATTTTAGCATACTCAGCTTGGTTTATACTGTCACTAAGATTTTTCTTTAAATCAACACTAGCGTCACAGGGAGTCTTGATTGGATCAACATCATAGTAACTAAACTTCTTTAAAATTTTATCAACATAATGAGTTTGATTCAACCTAAAACCAAAGTCATTCCTATCAACTTTGATTCCCAAAATAAAGTCCACAGGTTCAAGATCTTTCATATCAAAAGAAGACTTTAGCAAACTCTTGGTAGTATTAATGACAGATAAACTGGTACAAAAATAAGCATATTATCCACATAAAGAGTTATGATTACACAGCCATTGATATCAGATTTCACGTAAATGCAAGAATCAACATCACAAGAGGTGAAACCATGTTTGAAAATCTCACTTTCAAATTTCTCATGCCAGTGTTTAGAAGCTTGTTTAATTCTATACAAAGGCTTAACCAACTTACACACCTTTTGCTTTTGACCAGGCACCCGCTGGACCATATAAATCTCCTCCTCTAGATCACCATTTTAAAAAATTGTTTTAACATCCATTTGGTGCACATGAAGTTTAAATACTGAGGTAATAGCAAACAACATCCTTATAGATGCAATTTTAGTAACAGGAGAGTAAGTGTCAAAAAAGTCTAATCCTTCTTTTTGTTTAAAGCCTTTAATCACAAGTCTTGCCTTGAACCTCTCAATGTTTCCTTCAGGTCTCAATTTCTTTTTCAAAGTCCACTTACACCCCAAGGGCTTACACCATCGAGATAGATCAACTAAAACCCAAGTTTTATTAGACATGATTGACTCTAACTCACTATCTATGAATTCTTTCCAAAATGTAGCATCTACAGATCTCATTGTTTCCTCATAAGTTTTAGGATCTTTCTTAATAATATAAGTCACTAAAAAAACATCATTTATCTCCTCAAGTTTTGTCACTATAAAGGAAGTAATAAAGTCATAACCAAAACTATTGGTTACTCTAGCTCTTTTGCTTCTCTTTAGTTCAACAATTTCCGCTTTCTCTATGTCATCATTGGTAGAAGAACTAGGGACAAATTCTTTAGGAACTTGCACGCTGTCTTTTATAGGAAATATATCCTTAAAGAAAACTGCATCTCTTGACTCTATAATTGGTCCATAAATGTTAAATCGCTCTTCTTTAACCTTAAATCTATAGGCAACACTATTAGAGACATATCCTACAAAAATTGAATAGACAGTCTTAGGTTCAATTTTCTTCCTTTTATGTTCAGGTAGAGCAACATCAGCAATACACCCCTACACTTTCAAAAAATGCAAGTTAGGTGGATAACGTTTCCAAATTTCATAAGGAGTTTGATCTAGTTTCTCATGAGGGACTCTGTTTAGAACATAACAAGTTGAAAGAATAGCTTCCTCTTATATAAAATCAGGTAAATCAGAAGAAATTAACATTGCATTCATCATATCCTTATAAGGATGGCAATCTCGGCTGGCTCGGCCCAGTCCATTTTTGGCCTGGGTTGGCCGGGCTACTGGCGAGCCATGAGCTGACCATGGTCTGCCGGAGCAGAGCCACGGGCCGAACATGGTCGGCCCGTGCGGGACACAGGCTGGCCAGGCCCTGCCCACTTTTCTCGAAACGAAATCATTTTATTTAAAACAATGTCGTTTTGGTTTTTTTTTAAGGGCTAAGGGTCGGTCAACCCATAGGTGGGCCAGATTGCGGCCCGTCATGACCAAGGTGGGCTGGCCCTGATCGAGGGCAGCCCGGGCCCAGCCAGCCCATTGACATACCTATACCTTAAGTGTTCGATTTTTCCTCTCGACTATTCTATTTTATTTAGGAGTATAAGGGGCTAAAAGCTCATAAATAATACTAACTTTTCGCAAAAAATAGCAAGAAAATCAGCACTATACTCACCACCTCGATCAGACTTTAATCTCTTAAATTTTCTTTCTAATTGGTTTTCAACTCCAACTTTGTATTTCATAAACATTTCCTCTGCATCACTTTTTTCAATAAGTAAATCTAGAACAATCATCCACAAAGGTAATATAATATCTCATGCTTCCTTTACTCATACAATTCTTAAAATCACCCAAGTCTATGTGCACCAAGTCTAACAATTGTGGCTCTCTCTTGGTCACTGACTTAAAAGGTTTCTTAGAGTGTTTAGCTTGAACACAAATTTGACATTTTTTCATTTCATTAGTGATCTGGTTAGGTAACAAGTTTAAGCTTTGCATCCTCTTAATTAACCTCACATTCACATACCCAAGTCTAGAGTGCAATAGGTCTAAAGACTCAACAATATAAGCAGAAGAAGTAGATGAATTCATTTCAACGTCAAGTATAAATAAGCCCCCATTACAAAACTCTTTTCCAACAAAGTTCTCATTCTTAGGCAAAACTAGCTTATCATAATCAAAGATCAGTTTAACTTCAGTTTTGTTAAGCAATGCACCAAAAATCAAGTTTCTACGTACATCAGGAACAAATAAAACATTTTCTAACGCTAGCACTTTTCCAAAAGTGAGTTTGAGAGTGACCTTCCCAACTCCTTAGACAAAAACTTTGCTGGAGTTGCCTATGTATATGAATTCACCATCAGCAGCATCATTCAACTCCTTGAATAGGTCCTTGTTAGTGCAGATATAGCGTGTAGCTCTTGTGTCAACTATTCACTTGATCAAATTTTCAGCAATGTTGACTTCGGACACCATAACAATAATGACTTTCTCGTCATTACCAACTTTAACCATATTAGCTTGAGGCTTACCGAAGCTCTTCTGATTACCCCGTTGGTACCCTGTTTAGTTTCCTTTCTCGAACTGTCGCTATTTCTGTCCTTGACCTTTCTTCTCACAGTTGATTCTAGCTTAAAAGTTGGCAGCAAGATGGCCTGACTTGTGGCACCACCAACAGTCACCATCAATCCTTTTGCACTTAAACTGACCCTGCTTGTTGTTTAAAGACTTATTTTGCCCACCATTCTTCTTGAAGTTATTAACATTTCTATGTTCTACTACATGAGCCTTAACAGGGACAAGGGTGAATGTTTTGATCTTATCTTGTGCACGGTTGGCATCCTCAATATTTATATGTCCTCAATCTTGTAGTAGATATCAAACAAATGGTTGATCATATGGTTGAGTAACACTCCCATAACGGTACGGTTATCCTTAGTAGTCTTAGGGTCGATATTATCACTAGGAATTTCTTAAAATAGTAAATAATCGATTTCGTATTATTGAAAGTAAAAAAGAATTTTCTCAAACCATCTTTTGAAGTTTCTCTCATCTAGAGGCTCTAATCTAGTAAGGTCAAGTATAATTTTCAGGGTCATAGTGAAAGAGACAGGTCCTATATAGGAACCAGTAAGTGCAGAACCTATGTTTATCTCATTCGCAGACGACATAAATATAACTTATATCGAAATTAATACACAGTAGGAAAAACAAAATGCAAAAATTTCCAACAATCAGTAGCAAACTCGAAAATAGTAACAAGTAGAACAACACAATTTGCGACAATAGTAGTAACGTAGAAAATAATTTTTTGACTTAGATTGTTAGCGAAAATAGCAAGGCGTCGTGAAAAACCACTACTCTAAGTCAAAAATTCCCCCTCTACGATGCAATAGGATAATAGGATCCGACCTCAGAGTTAACATCTTTTCCACTAGCTTCGGTACATTCCAAAGGGTAGAGTAGGAACTGTCTCCGTTGAGTAAGGAATAGCAAAGAATGCAAATGGGAAGGAAAAAATCTTGAAAATGAAGTTGAAGTGTAAAAGGCTTCGATCTTTAAGAGAATCCCAGATGCCCTTTTCTTCGAAGAGTAAAATGAAATATCATCAAAATGGGAGAAGTTAAAAATTGATACAGAAAAGTGTAGAGAGAGAGGGGAGTGTTGTGAAGAGACCAGAGAGGGAGGAGAGAAAGATAAGGACTGAACAAAGTGATAGTGTTATATATGTATACTCAAAAAATGAGACGTTGAAAGTTGATGATTATGGCAATTAAAATAACGTTACCAACGTTATGGTGAACGTTGGAGGTTGGTGTTGGAGTAGGGTCCAAGTTATGGACGAATACCAACACTAGCACTTGCAGTCGCCACCTCCAAACGCATCTCACTGGTGAGAGCTTCCCCAGCACCTTACAGCTCGCTCATCTTGCCATCATCGCGTAGCATTCTCCAGCGTGTGTCGCCATCAACATCTCGCCGTCCATGCTATCCAGTCTGAAATAATAGCCATGCTTAATTTGGTGTATGATATTTACTGCTTAATTGTTTCAAGGTGTCTAAATCACAAAAGAAAAGTTGGAGACCCCCTTACCTCTAAGTTAACGGATATTATGTGTTTGAACTGCAGCACTAAGATCATCTTATTCTTCTAAAGAAGAAAAATAATAAGAAAAAATATATGTCCCATCATTTTCTTATTAGTAGTTATTCCTTCTCTTGGTTGGTATTCTTATAAAGCTGAAGAATAATGATGGCTTGAGGGTAAGGATATAGCTTCTTATTGGACTAAAGAGATCATTTATATTTTATACTATATAGTCCAATAATTGCCAGTGGCAGTTTCTACTTCAATCTCTGTGACCACACTTTGGTCGATATGAATCAGGAAACCAGAATAGTTTATTAGTTAGAGAAACTAAAAGGTCAGTGATTGCCTAATTCAACCTATTGGTCGTTTTCACTTTCTAAATAAACACGTTAATATCTCCTTAGTTTCTTGATTTGGTGTGTCATAATATCCAATAAGCAAAAGCAAGTAACTAACGCAGAGTTCGTGATACCTCATAACTCTTCCATGTTCCATAACCCCAAAAGTAGCAACCAACACATAGTCTTAAGCCTCCTAGATCTAGGACAAAACAGAGCATGCTAATCACCTAACCAGTCACAAGTCGTTACTTCTCCAAGACCATACGTACATACATACAGTACATACAAGTAAGAATATCAAGCCTAATCAAACGAATAACGGCGAAAATTTTCAGATTAAAAAATTTGTCAAAAACAAATATAATCATATCCACGTGTACAATCATTTATTATTAACACGTTAACAGAAAGGTACAACATAGAAATAAGATGAAACTCCAAGAGTCTGCCGGAGCCAGAGAAGATGAGGAGAGCGACGACGTCTCAGAGAACGGAGAGGTCACGATTCTTCTTGAACAAGCCGGTGCGTTGTTTGGAGAAGGCGACTTGTCCTAGATTCTCTTGGGGATGGGGTCCAAATGAAAACCCTAACAACCCTAAGTGAACGACGGAAGAACCTCTGGGGTGGTCTTATGATGTTTTGGCGGTGTAACGTTTAGAATCGAAGGTGGGCGTGGAAAGTGAAATAATCGGGATGAGCGAATAACCTAAAAACATGAGTTCTTCTGTACGAGAATATAAATTGAATAGGCAATTGGGCATAATCTGTGTACGGATGGCTTCTCAGCATGACAAGTGGCTTACTTGTTCTAGTTTTCTTCTTTCAATAATAATATTGTTGAATTGAAATCAACCATAAAACCAAATAAAAATCACAAAAAGAGATTATTTCACTGAAACATTGGTATCGGTGCAAACCAGAATGATTTTGTCCCAACATACGTCAAGGTGACATTAATTATCTAAAGCAACACGGATAATTCATCCTCAGATAAAAGAATGCTTGAATTTGTAAAAACAGCATATATTTACCATAATTAAGATGTCCTACAGGCTGTCGATTTAATAGCAGAAATGAATGTAACAGAAAATTTTTTTATTCTTTTTATAAATAGAACTAGAAGCAGCATTTATGTTTTCCGGGGGAACTAATATTACATAGTTTTAGAGAAGGGGAAAGATTCTAGTACAATTTGTTCCTGCCTATATTCTTCCATCAGCTTCCTTTCCTGCCATCCCATAAAGAAAAGGTTAAATGCATAAAAAGTATGTTGGTACTTAGCAGTAAACAGGCACAATTGCTTCCACAGTTAATAAAGCCTTAGCATTTATTCACACTATATTCAACAATGATACAACCTAAACTTAGGAAAATGACAACTTACTGTTGATACCAAAATGTCCAGATCTATTTGCTAGTAAATTTAATCTCAACTACAGGCGCTCAAGTGAAATCTATTTTCTAAAATCCCCTTCAACCATTAATATATTCGAAAAACTATAAAAATGTACATGTTTCATTAGCCACCATCCCAGTAATACCTATCTCTCTCCGTCCTATCCATAAAAACTTACTAGCAAGGAATCAAACGACAGAAGGCCATCCTCGCAGTACCCTTCCAAATAGTGATAAGGTAAACAAACCTACGCAATCAAGAACAGAAAAAGGAAATACAATGTGTGGAGAAGTCACAAGATCTGGCTTCCATTTTGCTCATAATAAAATGTGGTAAGAAATGTCATTTCATTTGTATACGAGATGGAAATGTGCTTGACAGTGTCAGTTAACAGGAGACCAATAGAAACCACCGCAGTGGGTCAAGAAACTGACCTTTAGATTTCTGGTTTCTCTTAGAATAGCATCTAGTACTTGCTCAATTTGCACAATATCAGTAACGCTGAACTGTTCATTATTATCCCCTTCCAGAAACCTGCAATTCTTAACCTTCACACTTCAATGGATGTAAGTGTAAATTTATAGAAACGTTAAATGTGGGCTTCGAACTATTAGCTACGAGAAGAAATAGAACCACAAGAGCTTTCACCGTTGCAGTATATGCTGAATGTTTTTGCCTTGGAATGAAGCTTTGGACTCAAGATGGCAACCCAGCTGGAAATGAGGAGAAGAAATTGTGAGAGATCAACAAGCCGATACAAATAAATAGCTCTAACTCATATGCAACTCCTGTGGAACAAGAGATGTAGACTATCATAAGTTTATTCAAATTTTAATATATTAATTAATTTCCTTTCCTGCAAGTTACAAATTACTTGTAACTTAAGAAGCTTTAGAAACTAATACAACTAAATGAAAAAAAAAAATTCTAGCAGAATTTTGGCAACAAATAAAACAAATACACCATTTCTTATTCGCTTTGGCTGCTTAACATTTTAAAAACAGTTAAGTCCTGTAGATTTTGGTCATGACTATATATATATATATCACATACACACCATAGAAAAAAGATAAGTATGGTAATTATTGGAAAGAGGTGTAAATTTAACTTTAAAGTTTTCATTATAATATAATTTAAATCTTAACGTTTTAGAGAATCCAAAATACATTTTAACATTTAAAATAAATTCTCAAAGGACGAAAATTTGTATAAAATGTTTTTGACTGCTTTGCGTCATGAAATAGCATGAACTTAATATTTTTATTTATAATGTGAGTCTCATTATCCCAGTGAAACCTATTTCTAAATGATTTCAAATAAATTTATATTTTTAGTTCTAATTTAAACTAATAAATATAAGTTAGCTTAAATAATATTACTCAGTAGTATTTATCTTAATTTTAATTAAAACTTTAATTCTTAAAATTGTTTCTGAAATCTACTTTGTTTTGATAATAATGCTCAGAAACTCTTAAAAAGTATACCTATCCCACAAGATTCAGGACTTCAGTAGGATAATGGGATTCACAATATAAATATGGAATATAAATTCGTGTCACCTCAATATTAACATGATATATAACAGACAAAGATTTAATTTTTATCTACATTTCCATCTACTCAAGATTAATTTTGAATGTTATGCAAATATTAGAATTTATTTTAAATATTATAATTTAAATTATAATCTAATTAACATGTTAAATTAAATATACACTTTTTAGCAATGTTGTGAATACCGTACCGAACTTAGTACCGGATTGAGTTTTGGTACAGTACTGTATCGCTACCGGTCAATACTGGGTACCGTTTCAGGTAATTTTTTAAATTTATGAAATAGTTCTTGAATTTTTTAAAAAATTGCAAAATAGTCTATTATCATATTATTCAGTTGTACTATATATTTTTAACTCTGTCTCCAAAAATCATAATAATAAATAATAATCACAATTAATATGAAATAACAATAATTTTCAGATATTTCACATATAGATAATAATCACAATTTTTATGAAAAAACATTCATCATCATACAAATATAAAATTAAAAACAATACAAAGTATTTAAATATTACAATTTCAATTTTCATTATATAATAAATAATAATTACGATAAAATATCCAATAAAAAACAATAAATATTCTTAACTCTCAAACTATTACAATTTACAATAAGAGTTCATGATACGGAAACAACTAAGTAGAATTGAAACATGAAACAAAAACATATATTATTTAATTTACTATCAATTAAATATATTATATATTTAATTAATTAAAATTAATTATTATAAAATTATAATTTTCTTAATTTAATTTAGTTTATAAAATTAATTTAATAATTATTAATAAATATAATTAAATTTAAAAATATATAAATTTCAAATAAAAATTGATTTAATAATTAAAAATATATAATAAATATTAGTTTATAAATAATAATTTTTAAATTATTTATTTAAAAAATAAAATATTTTTATTAATACTTTATTAATAATTATTATATAAAAGATTAAAATAATTTATTTTTAAGTTTAATTTAATGTATAATTATTATTAGCAATAAAACTATTTATTTTATTTTAAAATTAAAAATTAAAAAATCACAATAAAAATTTAACTAAATAATTAATTATAAAAACTTTGAAAAAAAGAAGGGGGAGGGAGAGTAATTTTTAAAATTTTTTTGAATATTTTGCTAATAAGTTCCTATATTTTTCAAAATTTTTAAAATTGATTGTTATATAATTGATATTATAAGTACCGGCCATTACTGGTCAATACCAAACAAAATAGACTGGTACTTACTGATGTTTGTACTAGGTATATTAATACCCTTATTTCTTATCGTTCTCTAGCTAATATGATACATACTGTCTGGTATCAGCCGGCACGGAAGAAATTCATAAGATTGGTTGGTTGGAGCTGCGTGGAGTTGAGTTGCTACGAGAATAGTGCATTTGGTGTGGGGCACTGCCTGCTGGGGTTGTGTTGGTGCGTCTTGGGTGGTTGGCCAGTGTTAGATGGAAGTTGCATGGTGGGGCTATTTTGAAATTAATTGCTCGACAACGAACGCTAAAATTTTGATCGACTTGTCGAAGTTCTTAAAATTAAATTTGATTATCTAATTTCTTGTAGTAATTGTGAAATTGGGTCTAATCATAAGAAAACTAAATACTAATTTCTTAATTTTAATTAATAAAATAAGGTGGAGTTTATAATTAATTAACTAAAATTAATAAAATATTAAAATAAATCAACTGAATATAAAAATGATAAATTCAAGAGTACTTAACTCCGATCCAAAGAATAGATCTCATATAATTCTAACATTGATTATTGATGTAAAAAAATAATTTTCACGTTTCAAGTAGTTAGTCATAAACATATTAGAATAGCTATAATTAATAAGTCTCAAATTTTTTAAATTAATTTTTTAAATACAATATTCACGTTAAAACTTACCATCAATTGAACGGGCATGATAACATTCTATATCAATTAAATAATAGTAATAAACTTAGTAAAAAAGACTAGATCCTAAATTAAATAATTGAGATATCTGTAACTATTCAACATAGTTTTCTTGTTTATCATAAATTAAATATGTAAATTCATAAATAACATATTTACTACTTTTATTAATTCTTCATAATAATTACGGATCACTTGATTCATGGATAGCTATAGAATAATCAACAATAAATTACTTTGTCATATCAATCAATATTAATTATTCATAAAGTATAAAAACATAAGACAAGAAATACTTGAATTAAAACATGAATATAAGTTTAAAACAAAATTTCACGAGTTACAGCAAGAGCTTTAAATCCTTTTCAATTAGAATATTTAGATTTAGGCACGTATGGTTTAAGGGTGTGCTTGTTTAGTGGGTATGAAAAAAGAGGAATGAGTATGGAATGAAAGATTGAGTTTGATAAAGAGATATGATTATAGGGTTATTATTTTGATTACCCACTTTTGGGTAATACCCTATTTCTCTCCTAATATAGAGGAATATGTATCATTGTTATAGAGGAATGGGTTAATTAATTATATTTTAATTAATTAAAATATAATTAATATTTAATTAAGTACAATATAATTAATTAAAATATAATTCATTCATTAATTAAAATTTTGTCATTAATTAATTAATTAAAATATTATTAATAATTAATTAACTATCATATAATTAATTTAAATATAATTATTCATTAATTAAAATGTTGTAATTAATTAATTAACTACAATGTAATTAATTAAAATATTATTAATAATTAATTAACTATAATATAATTAATTCAAATATAATTATTCATTAATTAAAATATTGTAATTAATTAATTAATTAACTATAATATAATTAATTAAAATATAATTCGTTTATTAATTAAAATATTGTAATTAATTAATTAAAATATAATTATTCATTA
>JAOTAY010000001.1:18813905-18833618 GCA_025629805.1 Erythroxylum baracoense
TACTCCAAAAGCGCTTTTGAAGTTTACAGCCAAACACTCATTTTTTCCTTAAAATAGCTTTTGCGGTAGAAAAAAGTGCTTTTCTACCTGCCAAAAGCTGAACCAAACACACCATTAGTCCTAGAGCCTATTTTTTGGGAGGTAAGAGGGAAAAAAACAGACAGTAAAGGAAGGAACAGAACAACCAAGCCGAAACCCGGATCCACCAATAAACGTTATAAATTAAGGGCCCTCTTGTCTTTATGAAATATTATTAATGATAATATTATTATTAAATGTCAAACAGAACATTTCCTTTCTTATTTTCCCATTTTATATCATCGTGTAACCGTATAATTAATTATCACGGAGAGGCCATAAACCCACGCGCCTCACCCTCTCACCTCGGTCACGTGTATTTTCAGTTTCATAAACCTCGTCCTCACGTGACATGACGGATGGGGCTTCACGTTGTCAGGACCGCTCACTTCGCGCGTGCTACGACTCTTCTTCCATGAGATACACTGACTCTCGGTCTCTTCCCCTATCTCTCTCTCGTTCGGTCTCTCTCTCTCTCTCTCTCTCGCTCTCTCTCTCCCTCCCTCTCAATATCCTCTTTCCTTTACCAAACCCTAACCCTAGCCCCTCATTCTCACCCCGTCTTTGAAACCCTACATTCCTAAATTCGACCAACAATTTAACGATCAAAACAATCCATATTCGATAATTCTCTATGGATTCGCAGAATAGCAACCTCTTCGAAACAGCGTCCCAGCCCGACACCGGAACCGACGCCTACACTTTCCTCGAATTCAACACCCAAGGCGAATCCGAGTTCGACTATCCCGAATTCCGCTCGCCGGTTGCGTGGCCGACTCCTTCCGACTCCCTCGCAGCGGCCTCTTCGGCGTCTGTCACAGACCCGACCACTTCGGACCACCGAGCAGCGGCGTCATCCGATCATCACTCTGAATCTCCGGCCGCGTCTCCGGTGTCGTCGTCGAAGGCCGTGCGCGGAAGCAATAGTCACGGTGTGGTGGATGGGATAGTGACTGGGATCGGAGGTTTGAATTTCGAGGAGACTGGGGATGATGACGTTTATGAGTTCGGGAAAGGAGATTTTACGGAGCATGCTTGTCGATACTGTGGAGTTTCGAACCCGGCGTGCGTTGTGAGGTGTAATGTTCCGTCTTGTAGGAAATGGTTTTGTAACTCCAGAGGGAATACTTCGGGTTCGCATATCGTCAATCACTTGGTGAGTGTAGTAACTGATTTTAATGTGCTAGAGGTAATATGAGTGTCGATTAATTTGTTTTAACGAGGTAGGGTATTTTTCTTATTATGGACGTAAATGAAATTGGAGTGGTTAGATTGATAAGATTGTGATTTTTGATTGATTGGAAGGCATGAGGCGAAAATTTGTTAGGAACGCAAATGCAAGATATGGGAGTGAAATTGCTTCCAGAAAGATACAATTTGTAGGAAATTAAGGACACTGTCTGTAATTCTTTCTAAATTGTTTTTAACCTGTTTCCTATTTTTATTGGAAGAACAGTCAATTACTTAATTGTTATGGAATTTTAATTTTAATTTTAGATGTTTCGGGATTTATAACTGTTGATTATAATTTTGGAAGTCTATATACGAAGGTTGTGTTGATATATTGGAGGGGAAGTACTAAGAAAGCAACTGCTTGTATGGACAAGGTCAGTTATTAAGGCTGCAAAAATTTGTGAGAGGGGAGTTGGCAAACATGAAATGTAAAATATGGAGATTTTCCTTTCTGACAAGCCCTTTGGTGAAAGTTTTCTCTTTATGCGGGATATGCACATTCTGGAAATCTTTGCTTAAAATTTTGCGAGAGTAAAGTTGACTTCATAAATTTTGGGAAGCTTTCCTACATTTTCAAGTGAAGTGCTCTTAGCTTCATTTTGTGTAGGCTTTTGGTCCAAACTTGGGAGGTGAATTATTAGATGATGTCTGTTGTTGTTGAATGACAAAAGTTTAACTTTGTTGCTTTTTGCTAGGGATTAACTCATTATTAGTAGCAAGTTCCTTTTCCCCTTTTGTATGCCATATTTTAGGATAGGTGTATAATCTCCCATCATGTGGCAGGTCATCCAACATTATATGAATTAATAAATGCTTGTTTCATAAAATATATAAATAGCATGGCTGATTATTTAGGGAAAATTTATAGGTGATTGAGATAGGTATTGTTTCCTTCCAACTTTTGGTTGAAGCCAGAAGATGATGTTGATTACTAATTTTTGTATTTGTTGCTTGTAGATAACCTCATAAGTGACTAAATCTATTTGGATAGAAGTTTTGTGCCTCCTAATGTGTTTGTTGTCCTTTTTAAAAGTAAATTTTGTATCAAGCTAGCCATAGCTAGTGTCGGAATCTTGGAATCATAAAACGGATTTTGTATTAAGCTAGCTAGTGTCGAAATCTTAGAATCATAAAACAGATTTTGTGGCCCAATCCATTATATATGGTAGTTAACTGTGTTTCTAAATGAGTTTCTATTACTGGATCCTCTTGTAGGTTCGAGCAAAACACAAAGAAGTCTGTCTGCATAAGGATAGTCCGCTTGGAGAAACTATACTGGAATGTTACAACTGTGGATGTCGAAATGTGTTCCTTCTTGGATTTATATCAGCCAAGACCGAGAGTGTGGTTGTTCTTCTTTGCAGAGAGCCTTGTTTGAATGTCAATGCATTGAAAGACATGAACTGGGACCTTAGCCAGTGGTGCCCCCTTATTGATGATAGGTGTTTTCTACAGTGGCTTGTTAAGGTTGGCGGCTTTTTTTTCTTCCCTAAACAATTTGTTGTTGCCAGAACTTCTAACATTTTGTACGTCACAGATCCCATCTGAACAGGAGCAGTTGAGAGCTCGCCAAATTAGTGCTCAGCAAATAAATAAAGTTGAAGAACTTTGGAAAAGTAATCCTGATGCTACCCTTGAAGATCTTGAAAAGCCTGGTGTTGATGATGAGCCTCAACCAGTGGCAGTAAAATATGAAGATGCTTATCAGGTACACCTTTATATATATATATATATATATAATGCGAAGGCAAGTGAAGTTTCGAGTTCATTTCACATCATCTAATGGGTCGAACACTTTCTGTTGCAGTATCAAAATGTGTTTGCTCCGCTTATTAAGCTTGAAGCAGATTATGATAAAGTACGTACTAGTTCTGTGTGTCTTTTTTTTTTTTTTTAACCATAGAGATTATTTGGGGCATTTCTTTATGATACTTTTTTATATTTTGACACTCCATTCTCTATTGTAGAGCCTAACTTAGCCAACTTTGTTTCTTTGACATTTTATCATTTATTTCCTCTAGATGATGAAAGAATCACAAAGCAAGGACAATGTGACCGTTCGTTGGGATATTGGTCTTAACAAAAAGCGCATTGCATATTTTGTATTCCCAAAGGTGCCTTATTGTGATGCTTTTACCACTTTGCTTATTCAGTCTTGAATTATTTTCTTGCTCCAAATAGATTTTATCATGAGTTAATCTTTGTCAATATCACAAAAACTGAGCTGATTGATCTGATGTCTAGGAGGACAATGAGTTACGCCTTGTACCTGGTGATGAGCTGCGATTGCGGTATTCAGGAGATGCAGCTCATCCAGCATGGCAATCAGTTGGGCATGTGGTATGCATCTCTGTACTTCGATGATTTTTTTCACTTTGACCAAAATGATTAGTGGTTGCTTGTGGATAAATTTTGTGCTTTGTACTTGTCCTTTCATTGTCTAGAGATCATCATCTCATTAGTCAAGTAATTTGAATGGTATATTGAGTAGAGGAAATGTTATTTCAGATCAAGCTAACTGCACAAGAGGAGGTTGCACTTGAGCTTCGTGCTAGTCAGGTAACACTAACTTGCTTTGTCTTCTTCTGTAATTTCTTGATATTTAGGGCTAACAGTTACTTTATCCCCAGGGAGTTCCTGTTGATGTGAATCATGGTTTTAGTGTCGATTTTGTGTGGAAAAGTACAAGTTTTGATCGAATGCAGGGTGCAATGAAAACTTTTGCTGTGGATGAGACAAGTGTGAGCGGGTAGGTTGACTTGCAATTATATTTGGGCCTGTAACATCTGGAATGAGACATGTTGAGCATAGAGCCATTTAAAGTTTGTCAATTTAAGATGGAATTTAGGGGACTATGTGAATAGTAGCTCCTGCTTCTCAGTATTTCCCGTTTTATAGTTGCTACTTTTTGAAAGCATAATTGCCTTATTAATTGGTTTTAGGACCTTTTTGACTTCCTCAGTCTTATTTGTATTTATATGTATAGTTAACTCCACCAGTGGTGGATGTCATGTTATAATTTTTACTTACAATGTTTTGTTATGTGGCAGGTACATATACCACCATTTGTTGGGCCACGAAGTGGAGGTTCAAATGGTTCGTAATACACTGCCTCGCCGGTTTGGTGCACCTGGTCTTCCGGAGCTGAATGCATCTCAAGTACTCTTTCATAAATTCCTCCCAGTTGGTTGTGTTTGCACTTTTATAACCAGAACAGACTGTACTGATCTTTCATTTGGGTGAAACTACTTTAAAGTCACGGTTGGATGGCTTTAGAATGCTCAAAATTGTAAAAGTTTTGAGTTGATATTTTACAAGGCTAGAAAAATTCCTTGTTAATCGTTCCCCAGTGGACAGATCCAAGATTTCTCTTATTATCTGTCAATGAACTTGAAATTTTAACTTTTACTGTGCTGAATCATTTAGTAATTTTGTGGTTTAGGTAGATTTCGTGCTTAAGGTTTTATATTCTTTTAATCCATTTCCCTATAGATAGGATTAAAACCATACCTTTGAGTAGCAAAATGATTGTTGTGTTTACTCATTTTGTGTTGCCAATGTTAAGGATCAAGTTCTGCACTCATCTGATGTGGCCATGTTCAAAGTTGATCTTTTTCTAATGACAGGTTTTTGCTGTGAAGAATGTCCTTCAGAGGCCTATAAACTTGATTCAAGGTCCACCTGGAACAGGAAAAACTGTCACTTCCGCAGCCATTGTATATCACATGGCGAAACAGGGCCAGGGACAGGTAACTTCTTTGAAATTTAATTTCCTTTTGCAGCATTTGTCAAAAATTAATGGTACATAGAATCTTGTATTAGGTATTGGTATGTGCCCCAAGTAATGTGGCTGTAGATCAGCTTGCTGAAAAGATAAGTGCCACTGGATTAAAGGTATAGAGCTTGTCCCTACCTACAGTTGCATCGACTTAATATTATTCTATTTATATATGGCAATCATTTGTTTCACTCTAGTATGGCTTGTAAGCAACTTTAATGCATGTTATGATGTAAGAATATGAAGAAACATTAACTGTAACATGGAAAAATTGCTAACTTATTAGTGAGCTTGTTACTAGAAGTTTTTGTTTTTTCATTTCGTTTCATGACCTTTCCTAAACTGAAAATTATAACTATTAAAGATGTGCTCTGTTGAAGGCAGCTTTTAGAGCTGGTCTAATTGCAGAAAAATATAATGTTGTTTTTCTTTTTTACACCAAAATAAAGAACAGACTTTGTAGCCCGATTCTCATAATCCACTGTTACTAATTTATTTGACATCACTTTTGGCTTATGATGTCACTTGAAAAGTCTCTGATTTATTAAAAGCTGCGGTATACAGACAAATAGACAAGGTCATCCTCTCATATTGTCAATTACTTTAGTCTCTCTGTCTCTCTCTCGCCCCCCTGTCCCTGATTTATTAAAAGCTGCGGTATACAGACAAATAGACAAGGTCATCCTCTCATATTGTCAATTGCTTTAGTCTCTCTGTCTCTCTCTCGCCCCCCTGTTTTTTTGTACAGTTGATTTATGTGTGTCTTGGTGGAGGAACTATAAATAGGACTTCTGTTCCTAGTTCAATGTGTGCAAAATGATTTCTAAGTTGTTAGATTTCTTTCTTTTCAATTAGTAAATATGAGTCTCCTGAGTTTCATTAATTTTGCTCAAACTCAGGTGGTTAGGCTATGTGCAAAATCAAGGGAAGCTGTGAGTTCTCCTGTTGAGCATCTTACCCTTCACTATCAGGTTTGTCGATTTGTAGGCTTAAACTATTCTCTTTTATAGTCAACTTCCTCCCTTTATGGTTAATGAAATTTGTGTTTTTGCAGGTTAGACATCTAGACACGTCAGAGAAGAGTGAACTTCACAAGTTGCAACAATTGAAAGATGAGCAAGGTTTGGTGTTACTTGTTCTGTTGAGATTTAAACAGTTTTGTTGGGACTAACTGTGCAACTTTAACACAATTTTGTTGTTGATTTATGAGATTGATAAGCTATTTTTATATGTTGCTTTTGAAGTGGAATTCTTGGAGTCATTCTAATATTATTTTTTCCCCCTTTCTGTTGTTTGTTCCCTCTGCAAACCCAATTGGAAAAATGGAATACTATATGAACAGGAGAACTGTCAAGTAGTGATGAGAAGAAGTATAAAGCTTTGAAGCGTGCAACAGAGAGGGAAATTTCCCAGAGTGCTGACGTCATTTGTTGCACTTGTGTTGGTGCTGGAGATCCTAGATTAGCAAATTTTAGATTCCGTCAGGTTGAATGCATGTGATTTTGTATTTGACTATATTTAAAGCTCTTGAAGGCCTCTCATACTTTGTTCTGTTTAGGTACTTATTGATGAGTCTACTCAGGCAACAGAACCTGAGTGTCTCATTCCGTTAGTTCTTGGGGCGAAGCAGGTACTTGAGATGACATCTGGATTTGTTTTAGCCTGATCTACTATAAATTCTTTTGTGTTCTAACAGAGCCTTCTTTACTAGGTTGTTCTTGTTGGTGATCATTGCCAGCTTGGCCCTGTGATAATGTGCAAGAAAGCAGCTCGTGCTGGACTGGCTCAGTCTCTCTTTGAACGCCTTGTTCTACTTGGTGTGAAACCAATTAGATTGCAGGTAATTGTCTTATTTCACATCTGTCTGTGTGGATATGCTCATCCATTGTCTGCATGAATACGTAAATTGTGGCGTGTTCTTATTCTTCTAGAATGAATCAATAATTGCTGTGATACCATCCATACTTAGATGGGTATATTGGCATTATGTTTGCATTTAGGGAAAAAAAAAAAATAGAGCCTGTTGTACATGGGAGGTTATTGCAATTGTGGTGTGGAGATTGTCTAATGTTTTAGACATGAACAAGTTCAAGAAGTCAATATTATTTCTTCATTTGAAAGCATTGAAGGATCTGGCACATCAATTCACACTGAAATTTCTTCCCCTCATATGTTCATCTGGGCATTTGTTGTAGATGCCTAACATGTTAACATCTTAATGACCTTCACAAAAATAGGTCCTATTGCTGATTGAACTTCTTGTTCTCTTTAGGAATTTGTTTAAAGCTTTGAGCATCTATGTATTTAAATTTCTCCAGATTTTGAAATGCCAAGACATGCATCTTGAATAGTATGATTTTCCTGTTTGCTGCCTCGAATATTTTTTGAAGGCCGTCATGTGTATGACTTGCACACAAACACCTAGAAGTTTCTGTATTATGGTTGCAAGTTACAATTATGGAACTGGTGTCTCTAAATTGATTCCTCATTCAAATTCTTTATCCTTTTCTGTATATTGCCAAGCCAAGACAGGCATTTTCAATAGGATGACTTGCCTGTCCGCTGCATCATGTCTGTTTGATGTTGTTATGTGTATCCTTTGCACAAAAATATTCTGCACATAATTATGGAATTGATGTCTCTAAATTGATTCCTTGTGCTAATTCTCTCTATTTTTTCTAGAAATTAGTCCAAGGCTTGCTTTTGAAATCATGGGATTGAAAACTTTATTATCAAGAGTATCTATCTTTTATTGCTTTGATTTAATGATTGTTGAGTTTGACCTTCTTTTATTGGTGGCTCTTGCTGAACTCAACTTTTTAAACTTTCACTTACCTTCACAAAGCTTTCTTCTGAGATTAATAATTTTAGTCATCACAAAAGTCATACTGTTCATATATGTGATTAGCATTTCATTCTTTTTCTTGGTGATATGTGTTGATGCTCAAGGTAGTTCTGATTGCTTTGCCTTGTTTCATATTTTTGTGAGCCAACTAGCAAGAATTTGTGAATTAGAAATTTATTCAGTTGTCTTTTAATGAAATATAATTCCTATTGGAAGTATCAAGAATGCTGATATAACTTGTTCTATTCTGACAAATAAAGGTTCAATATCGAATGCATCCAGCACTTTCAGAATTTCCTTCTAACAGCTTTTATGAGGGGACCTTGCAAAATGGTGTGACTGTCAATGAGAGGCAATTGACAGGCATTGATTTTCCTTGGCCTGTGCCTAATCGTCCCATGTTTTTCTATGTCCAGGTATTAAAACATCCATTACAGTCTTCCATGATTTTGCATGGACGTCCATCTGAATAAACCATTCACCTGTTCTACTATAATTTTCCTATGCCAGTTTTTCTAACTACATAACTTTTCTTTAGATGGGACAAGAAGAGATAAGTGCCAGTGGCACATCCTACTTGAATCGAACTGAGGCTGCAAATGTTGAAAAGATTGTAACTACTTTCTTAAGGAGTGGTGTAGTCCCTAGTCAGGTATGTTTTCAAAATCTTTTTATGGTCCAATTTCATGTGGATCCACTACATGTTAATCAGAGCCATTGTGTTGTAGATTGGGGTGATAACTCCGTATGAGGGTCAGAGAGCATATATTGTGAATTATATGTCTAGAAATGGTGCTCTCCGGCAGCAACTGTACAAGGAAATTGAGGTAATTGATTGCTTTCAATTCAGATGTATACCCCTTTTGATATCAGATATCAGTTCCTATGTTTTGATTTGTTCTGACTTGGATGTCATGGTATTAAGCAAGGGAATTAACCTCGTCCATTAACAAACAAGAAGACTAATACAGTCTCTTGTGTACATGATAATGTGGAAACCTCATTCACGAGGATGGCTGTTCATATGGTTTGGAGTTTACTGTAGATCTTTAATTGTAACTGATATTTTCATTGTGATCTTTCAGGTTGCAAGTGTTGATTCCTTTCAAGGAAGGGAAAAGGACTACATTATCTTGTCTTGTGTTCGGAGTAACGAGCATCAGGTTGGTGCCCAAATTTGTTATCTTTCTCTGTTCAGGGTTTTAAATTGCAGCCATGTTCTTACCGCAATAGGCTGCAACTGCAGTGTAATCCTATTCACATATGCAGCTACATATTGTGATTGCAATACCATTGTGTTGTGGTTGATTGGGCATGTAAGCTGCAATATTGTGGTTGTGGACCATGTTGTTACTGCAATAGGCCGCAATTGAGTGTAAATGATATTCACATCTGCAGCGGCATACTGCAGCTGCAATGTTGTTTTGTTCCAGCTGTTTGCCTTTTGTGTAAGAGTCCACCACAACTGTTTGGTTATGGTGGAAGAAAAAGTAAAACTACCATTCACTAACTGGAGAAGAAACTTATAAGACAGACAGAAGCATAGAAGAGTGAATAGTACAGGCCCTTTTTGTACACTAGAAACCAAATAACAGTTAAGAAAACTGAAGAGAAATCAAAGCCACCATCAGAACAACCAATATGATTACAGAAATCCCAATAACAAAAGGCAACAAGAACTGAAGCTTGAAATCCAATAATTTTAATACCTTCAATCATGAATCAAATTATCCTAAGAAGCAAAATGTCATTAAAAAATACAGCAGTCGAAAGGGAAGTGAAGCAAAGAAAAGTTATGAACCCTTTGATTTGGCCAATAGCTATGTAAGAGCACTTTGCTTTTCAAACATCATATTTTTCAACTGAAAAATCCAGAACTCTCCCCATTTCTTGTGATATTATAAACGTCATAGCATAGATTGCTTGTTAGATATTTGTCCAAAGCACTTATCTAAGAACACTTTTGAGTGTTTCTATATTTCAGATGTGCATGGTATTGTCGCTGTTGTTTTTTCATCATGGAATAAACACTGATTTTCTTGGTTTTTGAATTTGTTGTTACAAAATTTATTAGAAGATAAATTTCAATCTGATTCTTTGCTATCTGATTCGCTATGGTTTGCCCTTGTGAAGTATGTTACAATTTAAAATAACATTTTGATATTCAAGTTCTGAACTCTTCTCTAGGGAATTGGATTTCTTAATGATCCTCGGCGGCTAAATGTTGCTTTAACACGTGCTCGATATGGTATTGTCATCCTGGGCAACCCTAAAGTTCTCAGCAAGCAGCTTCTGTGGAATAGCTTATTGACACATTACAAGGTAAGTGTCCACCAGATGGCTTCATGTTTGGCTTTCATCTAACAATTTAACATGGCTTAAAAGTGATAAACTTCAGAACGTGAGTTCTTATGGGGAATTTGGTGTTCATATCACTCTTTCCTCACCAAATGTTATCTGCTTCACGTGTTTCTCATAAATATGATTTCAGGAACATGAGTGCTTGGTTGAAGGACCTCTAAATAATTTGAAGCAAAGTATGGTTCAATTTCAAAAGCCAAAAAAGGTAGTTCAACCATATATAGTTTGGTAGTTAATCATTTATCTGTTCCATTATTATCAATTTTTCTTTAAACTTTTAGTCCAAATAAATTGCTGCCCTTGTTCTTTAGCAGATTTATAATGATAGAAGGCTTTTCTTTGGAGGTGGGTCTGGAATTTTAGTTAATGACAGTTTTGGTGTGGTTTCAACATCTAGTCCAGGTGCAAGAAGCAGCCGTTCCAGGGGTATGCCACATTTCACTTTCTGATACAAGTTGCATGTCTTCTACTGACATTCTTTAAATTCAGTTTTGCACCTTTTGTAAAACTGTTAAAGTCATATTGATATGGTTCTAGTCAGGCATGATTTATAATGCTTCTGATTACAGGTTCTTATATGCTGCCAGGCCCGCCTAATGGTACCCACAAGCCTGGTGTGCATCCCGCTGGGTTTCCTGTGCCTCGGGTCCCTATTCCACCATTTCATGGTGGTCCAACTTCCCAACCCTATGCTATTCCAACCCGTGGAGCTGTGCATGGGCCAGTAGGAGCTGTCCCACATGTCCCTCCTCCTGGAAGTCGAGGTTTTGGTGCTGGCCGTGGTAGTACTGGTGGTCCTATAGGTAGCCATCTCCCCCACCAACAAGGGTCACAGCAAGCTATTGGAAACATGGGATCTAGCTACAACTTTCCCACCCTGGAGAATCCTAACAGTCAGCCATCTGTGGGTGGACCATTATCTCAACCTAGTTATGTTAATAATGTAATGACTACTGTTCTTTATTATCTCTCTTTCAATGAAATTGTTCTTTCATTGCTTTCTATAAAATTGACAATCTCTATCTTGTTGACCTTGATAACGTTTTTGTGGCTAATGTAGATGGCTGTTCAAGGATCAAGCCAAACTTTTCGTGATGGATTTTCCATGGGAGGCATGTCTCAGGTTTGTCATTTTCTTTTTCATCTTATGTTTGCTGAGTGTTCTCTTCATATAGAGTTTTCTGATTTGCCTGATAATGGTCTTTAATCAGGACTTTTTGGGTGATGACTTCAAAAGCCAGGGATCTCATGTTCCTTACAATATTGCTGACTTCTCCACTCAGGTATATGCTATAATTGTCATGTTTCTTTTGTGGTCATCTGTTATTTATTTGGTCCCATGTTACAGACTACAGGGATTATTCAGGTCTAATTTTTTAATTGTAGATAGATATAACACTAAGCTAGCTTTGTTCAGAAACAATGAGTTTATCCAGATGTTGTAACAAAGTAAAACATTCAAAGAAATGATGATCTCAAAAAATAAGTGCCAATGAATTAGTCTGTCAAGTTTAATCTGTGCAACCTCTACAGCTGAAAAGTCACTATGCCATTGCATTTACAGCAATCTGCAACTTTAGACGAACGTTGGAGATATATGCTATTTTTAGAAATTTTTGTTATGGAGTTCTTCAACCAAATAGAGCCTTATTTTGTTCAGTGGATATGCAACCATTTTCTCATGCCTCTAACTTCTTGCAGGCATCTCAAAGTGGATATGCAGTTGATTATGTTACACAAGGAGCCCAGGGTAGTTTTCCAGGAAGTTTTTTGAATCAAAATTCCCAAGCTGGATATTCACGTTTTGGTTCTGGAAATGATTTCATGTCTCAGGTTTGCTTATGTTGAAATATGCTTTACTTCTATTTTAACTACATCTATTTTTTCTTTCCTGATGTACTAATCCTCTTCTGCAGGATTACATGGCTCATGGATCGCAAGGACTATTCACCCAGGTTGGCTTCAATGATACTTCCCAAGATGATGCAGCTCAAAGCCAGTTTGGCCTAGCCAATCCAAACCCTCTTCAGTCCCAGGTTTTCTTTACTTTCCCAACACTGGCAATGAAACAATTTTAGTAGATGAATGTAATATTCTTTTATACTTTCGAAACACAGGAACTCTGGGGGGATAAATGTTGGATGATTTTGTCAGTATATTGCTTTGATTATTTTTGTGAGGTGTGTTTTTTTAATTTTTTCCCTGTATGCAGGGCATGATGAATTCTCTATACTCTCAGCCCTTTGCCCATTACAATACACAGCCATTGAACTTGCAGGCTCCTCAACAGCAGCCTCAGCAGGGTCAGGGACGGGGTCAGGGCTCCCAAAACCAGAAAATCCACTACAGTGGTTGAGGGGCCACTGAGGCTTTTGACTTTGTTGGGTTATAATCTTTGATTCAGCAACTTGGTGTGTGCTGCCATGTGTGCTCCAGTATACCCTGCATGAGTGCAGAAAAGTTTACTGTCTCTTTGAGGTCAGTTTGATACTCTTTACTTGGATGTAAAGAAGACATGGGATGGTAAAAAAGTAAAAGATAACCGGAGTTGGCAATAGCTATGCTATGAGCTCTACAAGCACTGCAGATTGCACATCCAGAGGCTGAGAAAGAAAAGAATAACCCCGATTGTGTTTTGTGAAAGTTAAGATTGTTCCTATGGAGAGCATTACATTACATCGAATGTGTTTGTCGAAAGGGTTGGACGTGACAATAACACTTTTTGGCATACAAGGGATCTCCATTATCAGTACGGAAGCAATAGCTACTTCCACATGGAAAATATTGTACAGCGTGGCAGGGGGATTCGGTGATCTAACCCTTTCAGCAGTTCCTGACATGTAATCTAACTCTATCGATTATTTTATAAGACAATGGCGAAATGTTGGGAGTGAAATGTTTTAGATGGTATATGTGCTATGTAGGCGTGGAATTTGATTTTATGTTGAAATTGGGTTTGTTTTTGGAGTTCTTTCATAGTCCCATTCTATTTTTGGGATCTGAAATCTAAAGGGATGTACCATTTTAGAGCATATTTGAGTATATTATGCCTTGGTGGGCGATTGTTTGTTTCTACTACTATCCTTTTCCCCGTTATTTCATTTGGCCTAAAAAAATTTTGAATTGTGTAACTACTGCTAGGTAGTGATTTAATAGACACGCGCGGTAACTCCTGCAACCGGTTCTCGAAGCAAGACGTTGTGCGCTGTGTAAACAAGGTATCTGATCTTAGCGAATCTGATTATGATTGTGATAACTGGAGCTGATGATAGAGAGGGCATCACATGTGAACTCTTAAAAAATTGCTCGGGCACGATAAAAGGAGATCAAGTTGTGTCATTTGATCAAGCGTAATGAAAAAAACCAGTTGGTGGGGTGAGAGAGGCTCGAACTCTCGACCTCAGGATAACTCAGAAGCTATGAGACCTACGCGCTAGCCAACTGCGCCACCACCCCTACTCTGAGATTACTATAATTCTTAGAGTCGTACCATTTCTCTTCTGTATTAGCTACTTTATTGTTTTTATTGGAAGATACGCGGGGTGAGGGCTTAGGCATTTGCGAATAAATGTAGTTTAGTATCTCATAAAATATATTATTAGTTTATGTTTGATAAAAAAAACTCTAGTGAGCAAATTAGAGTAACAAAGTTGGGGAATTCACATTTATGATTAGAACAAGGTTTCATTACCAAGTTTGATAATTGGAGTGAGATACATAGAAAGTAGTTTCTGAAATATTTCAATGGTTGATGCCGTATGTTTACGCAACACCTATGACCTATGTCAGCTTTACGATCTTTTTAAATCTTTAAAAACAAGAAAAGTTTATAAAACTGGCCCATGGTCAGCTTTACTATCTTTTCGTAACGTTCCAATTCCATTGGTAGTTAAATATAATTTGAGCATTTCTACCATAATTTGAATGAATTATAAAATCATATAGTTAGAATTTTAAGAAGAAGACAACTTCCATAATTATACTTTGCAACACTTTTTAAACTAAATTTGACTACATATTTAAGAGGAAGCTCTTCCACTCGTGTTGTCAATACTATCACTGATCGTTTGTTGGGATTTCTCTCTGTGTAAAATTTTCAAAAATTCATTTAACTCCTCATCGTCAATGATGAGGCCCCAACATCAATCTCCAAATCAATTGTGCTGTCTAGTATGCTAAAAACATACTTGATTTTCATAATAGATAGATCAATCATGTACTGTATTGTATGGTTGATGAATGATAAAAAAGCATCGAGTGATTTATTTCTATAACGGAGTCTCCCGTAACTTACGAGAGTTGTGAAATCGATGTATTCATTTTATGAGAATTGGTAGTGACGGGGGGTTGTTTGTAATATGAAAAAAAAAAATAGTAAGAAACACGCGACTTCATGTTAAAGTGAAATTAATAGCAAGGACCTCTAAAAAAGTGAAATTAAACATGAAACTATAATTCTCATGTAACGAGAGAAACAAACTCTAAAATGTATGGAGAGAGACTAACAGTTGGTTGGATTTCTAAGATAAGAAAATAATTTTGTACTGTATAGCTTTTTCATTTCTGATAAAGTCATTAATTACAAGATCGTTTAACCTTTAACGGTAAGCACAAAGTACAAAAACAGAGTTTAAACCTTTTGATAAGGATTGATACGAGTGTTAGCTCTCATAACGTTTTTTCATTTTTACAGAAAAAGACTATGGTTCCTTCAAAGTCAAATTAGGTTTAAAATCTAACTCTAATTGTAATTATAATTTAATTATAATAAAATTAAATATCTTATATTTGATCCATAATTTTTTTAACTTCAAAATTAAGTCTTAACTTAATTTAAATTAAAAAATCTCTCTTTAATTGCTCTATATGTGTGACTCGTTTTTGATACGTTAACAATGATTAAATAAATTAAAATTTTAATTTATATGTAATTCTTTAATTAAATAATATATAATCATAGAGTAATATTGATACCTAATAACGTATCAAGATCAACCAAATATTAGAAATATCAAGTTAATTTGACTTAATTTATCTATGCATAATGTAACATATAAATTAATCCTTTCTTCATCTAATATTTTAATTAGACATAGAATATGAAATTAATGTCTACTATATTTATATCCAATTATATTCATTCTTACTAATTAATAATTGATTTATATTGATATTTAAGAATAATCTTTTCACATCTCATTTCACTTTACACAAAGAATTATTAAATCATTATTAATTAAGATAAATAGAATATTCTTCCTAATTACTTTGTAGTAACGAATCATTTATTGACTTACTCAACTATTTCTGTATATCTCATACTATATCCAAATACAACAAATTAGGTTGCCCTTAAAACAATAGGTCATAAGTTGCATTAAAACATAAAAATTTCTCGTATGGGATACTTTGATTATCAAGTTTAATGATCAATTATACCATTATAATTAAGACATCCTATATATAAAATATTCATGTTCCATTTAAGATCCTCATATTCGAGTCGACTTAATAAACTTATTTTCTAATAAACACCCTCACTTTTGTTTAAATATTTTCATACTTTAATTTATGAGATTCTTACTTTCTTTAAAAGAAAGATATATAACTTATGTTTTACTTTTCTATCAATATCTTGACTTATGAAACTATAATTAGGAATAATTTAGAAATAATGCCTAGATGTAATTTGAATATCATAATTATGAGATTTATAGGGATTTTTTTCTTTAGTGTTAAGCATTAAATATAATTAGAAAAAGGGTTAATTATAAAAATTCTCAATCTTATTTTAATTTTGCAATATTAGTCCGAACTTTAAAAAGTAGAGTTAAAATGTTTCAATTTTCAATTTTTAGCAAAAATAACTCGATGTTAAGCTCTCCATTAATGTGGATGGCGTGGTGAGCCATGTCAAATTAGTGTTTTACCACGTGGTTGCTACATATTATATTTGTGTCATATGAATTTTATTATTTAATAAATTAAAAATATTTAACACCCTAAAATAACTATACAGTAAAACATATGAAATAGTGTATAATTATTTTAGGATTTTTGATATTTTAATTGATTAAATAATAAAATTCATACATGGCACAAATGCAATATGTGATAGCCACATGATTACTCTAACATAGCTCTTTATGTCATCCACATTAACAGAGAACTTAACATCGAGCTATTTTTGCTAAAATTTGAAAGTTGGGGTTAATATTGCAAAATTGAGTAAATTTATAATTTTTTTACAATAAACTCTTATCAAAATACAAAAATAATGTCTTCATTAAATAAATTAATAATTTCATATAATAGTCACTTGGTTGCAAGAGCTTATACTTATAATTTCTCACTTTTACTAAAGTCAATAGCCAATATAGTTAATACCATATATCTTTATATGTCAAACATGTATCTTTTAAGAAAATGACTTAGTAAAAGAATTGATAAGATTCTCTTTAGTAAGCACTTTCCCTAATATAATAACTTCCCGCTCTACTATCTCTTTAATTAAGTGAAATAACATGACTATATGCTTGGATAACTATTGGCTCAACAATACTAAGAATCATTCTAAGTTCATTGATGAATTTATTAATCTAATCACTTTCTTTGCTACCTCAAACATCAAAATGTTCTAGACCTTGGATGTATAATCAACAATGGTTTTTTTAACTACACGACCATTTAAGTAAAGATACATCTTGACTGGATATGCTATCATTATGATCAAATTGAAAACTAGTATATGAATAACCTTAAACTTTTAGTTTAGCTCTTCTATAAACCAAGAAAATATTTTTTAGTTCCTTTTAAATACTTTAATATGTTTTTCGCATCAATTAAGTGATCATCACCAGGATTCGCTTAAAGTTTGTTTTTTATGCTCAAAGTATAAAAAACATATGATCTAATACATAGCATCACATCCATGATTGATCTAATAGTTGAAGCATATGAAATATATTCGATTTTTATATCTTTTCTTGTGTCTTTGGATGCATACTCTTCGAGAGAGAATTCCTATGTGATATGGGTATGAATCTCCTCTTAGAAATATCTGTACTAAACCTCTTTAACACTTCATCTATATACATTGATTAGGACAAACTAAGCAGCTTTTTTTTATCAATATTTATTTATTTTTATTCTTAGAATATAAGCTGCTTCTCCTATATCTTTCATGAAGAAGGTCTTGGATAACCAAACCTTTACATATCAAAATATCAATATGTCATTTCCAATTAACAATATATCATCCATATATAGCACTAGAAAGATGACTAAATTCCCACTAACATTCATATAGACACAAACTACAATTAAAATTTTTATTGCCATATCAAAATTGATGTTCTAACTTTTTAACATTTTCTTAGTCTATAAATGTACCTTTATAACTTGATTAAGAAAACTTTTGGATTCAAAACCTTCATTTTTGTAATAAACATATCCTCAAACAAATTCCTATCGAGAAATGTTGTTTTAACATCTATTTTTTAAAATTTAATGATTATGGAATATGACTATGCCCACTAAGATTCTTATGGACTTATGCATTGGAGCTGACGAAAATGTTTCATCAAAATTAACTCCTTATTTTTTATGTAACCTTTGGTCAGTAGCCTTGCTTTATACAAGTGTATATTACCATATATATTAGTTTTTCTCTTTCAAATTCACTTGCATATAATATATACAATCACATTGGGTGCATCCACCAACCATAAATGGTTAATGTACGTGGATTTTATTTTAGATCTTATAGCATTATGCCATTTTAAAGAATTAATATCAGACATTACTTTCTTAAAAATAGCAGAATCATTATGCACAAGCAATTCATCTTCTTTTCCCTTTTTAATAAATAGATCAAATATAGTTAGGGGACAATGTATCCTACTAGTTCATTATAGGCTATTTGTCTTTTATAATAAACATATCCTCAAATAAGTACTTAAGGTTTTGACATTTATAAATTGGCTCTTAATGTTAATATATATTCATAAAACTACCCTAATAAGAATAATTTATCAAATAATCTATTATGAGGAAAAAGGTGTATTCATATAGTGAAAAAAATTAAAGCACTTTTTAAGTTTCATATAAATAAAGATTAATGTTATCATTGAGGGTTAACTTATAAACTTTAAAACATTATGTTTTTATTTAAATTTTCATAAAAACCTTAATCCATATATTTTACATTATTAATAATAAATATAAATCCATTTGGATATAAATAAAAATAAAAAAGTTTGTTGTAATAATTGGAACATAATAGCAATTATTTAATTATAATGCAAGGTCATAAGGTAGAGCTAAACTGCAAGTTTCTATAGTTAATGCAATAATCCTTGCTCTATTGATAACTTGTAGGCTCATTTATGCACATTATTACAAATATGAGAATCATAACAAATATCTAATATCCAAGATTGTGGAACAAAACTAAAAAGATTATTCTTAATTAAAAACATGCCTGAGGATGAAGCTTTCTTAAGCTTCTTGTCTTTTATGCTAACACAGAAAAAATTTACAATACCTCTAATATTGTCCACTAACTTCATAACAAAAATATGCATCCTTATCATTATTCTTCTTGAAACCACCAGTTGGCTTTTCTACTTTAGCATAAGCCTATATTTCTTATTCTTATATTTTTTAGAGCTATTTTTCTTTAGAAGAATTCACAATAAGAACATTACTATGTTACTTTTTAAGGCACTCTTTTATAGTCTTTAGCATATTCAAGAGTTCAGGTAATATTGCATCCCTTTAGTTCATTTGATAATCTATGATAAGCTGTGAAAAGCTCAAAGTAAAAGGCTAAAGTACTAAATTAATGCTTAACTTATATTTTAAGATAAAACCTAATTGGATTTTTTTATTGTAACTAATGATCTTTAATACATATAACTCTACTAAAGATCCTTATATCGTCTTTCATCGATATAATCCACTAAAATTTCTATAGCTTTCCAACCTACTTTGTACATTAAACAACTCAATCAATGATTTTTCAAAAAGTAAAAAGCTAAGGAACATGCTTCCATAAATAAAAAATTGCAGGACATACATCATCATTTTTAATATTATATGTTGGAAAATAAACGCAAGATCGAATCTAAGCTAGCGTAGCAAAATGTATTTAAAATTTTCCACAGAATCAACTTTAACAAAGTTTAATCAGAAACATAAAACAAGAAATTAACAGTCATACTAACCTGAGTCAATTTCCTGTTGTAATTTTTTCTTTCGTCGTGAATCTGTCAATTCACAACCCGTTCAATCGTTTGGCCTCTAATGGTATCCACAGATCTTTTCGGAGAAAACTCAATTCTAATTTGAGAGGAAAAATGTAAGAAGTGCTAGCTCCAAATTTTCTAATTTTTCCTTTTATATGAAAAATCATATT
>JAOTAY010000001.1:18835352-18854089 GCA_025629805.1 Erythroxylum baracoense
CCCGTCTTGATGAAACTACGACTAGGAACATTTTAGGAATAATATAACAAATGCAATTCGAATCTCATAATTATAATGGCATTATAAATTCTAATTGCATAACAATTATTCCATAGAATTTATCTTTATGATTAATAATTAAATAATTAACAAATACACAAAGATAAAGAATGTCTTTTATTGAATAAAATATTTTCATGCAAATAAATTTACAACCAACATAAATTGACTGCAAGGGCATAATAGCAATTAAGCATTCAACTCAAGTTAAATAATAAAGTCGGATATGATATTATTATTAGAAAAGTAGGATATTTTTATACTTTAATTTATAAATTTAATACTTTACTAAAAAAATATGGCTCTATCAATATTATGTCTTAATAAAACTATAATTAAGAACATTTTAAGAATAATATCTAAATACAATTTAAATATCATAATTATAATATAATTAAAATTTTAATTGTATTAATTAAATCAGATAATTTATCTTTAATATCAAGCAATAAATAAAATTAACAAACTATATAAAGATAAAAATATTTTTATTAAATAAATCAACAATATTATACATTAATTGCAACTAATCTATTGATTGTAAAATTGTAAACTAACGACTTCAATTAATAATGGTTAAGATTAAAAACTCCAACATAATTAGGGTCTAGGCATCCTCCTTACCGTGCTTTATACTCCACTTTTTGAGTTTTGAGCATACATTTCTAAAGTAACTAGAAATTTTGAATCTAGCGACTAAGAGGATAGAACATTCAACAAATGGGTTCCAGCTGCCTCTTCTGTCGGTGTGCCTGCAAGAGTCAAGATAGAAAGTTCAATCTGACATAATTAGGATGTCTGTTTTAGTTTAGACAAAGTAAGAGTTATTTGTCCCAAAACGCAAGGTATGAAAGTAAACGAATCCACTAACAAAAACGTAGAAAATATAATAAATTAATAGCTCCATTCTTGACTAGAATCTAAAACTAGAAGAAAGAAAACAAATGAATATCAATATTTTAAAAATTGAATCGGGTTAAACTTGTAAATTAAGAGAGTTAAGTTTTAAAAGATTCGATCGATATTGCATTATCATAAAATAATTAAAAATTTTAAAATATAATTAAAAGAATTTAAAATTTAATTAAAAAGAGATTATTCAATAAAAATTAATTGATTTATTTTAATTTCTAAGAATCAATTAATTTACAAAAAAAAGAGCGATTAATTAATAATAAATTAAATTTTAACAACAAAAATTATTAAAATAAGTCAAACAAAAAAGTTAAAAATTGAATTGAAAATTAAACGATTCAAAATTTGTATATTAATCTAGTTGAATTTTTTAATTATTGCTTAAAATACCACGACAAGGAAGCACAAGGACATAGCCTTACATATTATATGGGGAAGGTAATATAAATCCTAAGACTTTTGATTTGTTTTCTAACCAAATATAACTGATGAACTTAGGGGGTAATTAATGGCCGGTATAATGTCAATTTTAAGAATGAAAAACTAAAATGTGAAGTTATTTCCAAATATCTCCACCACCTTCTTATTTAAACAGAAACAGAATTGGAAAAGAAAAGGCCGACGCAGACTCAATCGCCCTTACCTTGAAAGTTGAATCACCTGGGTAGAGAAAAGGATCGGATCTTCTGTTCTTATGAATCAATTCCTATCTTATTTATGAATTATGATTCAGAGGATTTGACGTGAGAGAAAAGTAGGAGTCATCCACGTCGACCCTTTTAAACACAAGTCCAACCACAATCTGATTGTTATCGTTTTAATGTTGACTAAATGATCAAATACGTTATATATGTTGACAAAATTTTCAGTTTTAATCAATTAAAGAAACAATTTCAATAGATCACATAATATGTTGACAAAAATTTGTAAAACTTAATATGAAATAGGGACATGTACAAAATACTTTTAAAAGGACAACCGCTTAAATAACGGTATTACATATTTTAAGCATTAATTTAATTTGAGATTAAATTAGTTTAAATTTCTAATAAAATTGAAAAAGTGTTTTCAAAATGTTTGAAAATTGTTTTCAAAGGATTATCATTATCAAGAATATTTTAAATTTTATTTTAATTTTTAAAATTTTGAATTATTAAATTAAATTAGTTATCAAATCAATAATTAGACTCAAATAAATGTTTTAAATCATATGCAACTTCTGAATCTTGTTGTTGGGAAAGATGACCGTAATACTCTTTAATGGAAAGTGAGAAGGTGTCAGTGAGTTACTGGAGCTTATATATTCAAATGTATATGGCCCAATGTCTATTAGTGCTAGAAGTTGATTATCATATTTTATTACATTCACAGATGATCATTCAAGATGTGGTTATGTATACTTAATGAAAAAATTCTAAATCATTTGAAAACTTCAAAGAATTTAGACTTGAGGTTGAGAAACAAACTTGTAAAAGTACTAAGGCACTTAAATCAAATTATGGTAATGAATACTTAGATCACGAGTTTCTTTGTTATTTAAAAGAAAATAAGATTCTCTCACAATGGACTCCTCTTAGAACTCCACAACATAATGCAATATCTCAGTGGAGAAATCATATTCTATTGGATATGATATGTTCTATGATGAGTCATGTAGTCCTTTTTGTCTCCTTTTAGAAATATGTTGTTAAAACTATTGATTACCTTCTAAATAGAGTTCCATTCGAATCAGTTGACTAGACACTATATGAGATGGACTGGTAGTAAACCAAGGCTGTCATACTTAAAGATTTGGGAATGTGATGCTTATGCAAAGTGTGCAATATCTGATAAGCTTCAAGCTAAATCAAACAAATACCTTGAGCAAAAGGTGTTTGTCTCAACATATATTACATTTTTAGAAAGATAATTTATTTTTAGAGAAAGTAGAAGGAACGAGTTATAACTTAGAGAAGTTTAAAAGACACAAATTAACATCCGGATGGGACAAAAACCTTAAGTTAATACATATCATGTACAATTGAGGGTTCAAGAGACACATAGTCTACAATGCACTAGTAGAATACATCGGCCCCTACTAGATCAGATATACATATTAAAAAGGGCAAGCAAAAAGTATCGCTCATACATGATGAGCGTAATACTTTTAAAGAAGCAACTCTGACATTGATTTTTTAAAATGACATGAAGCCATGAGATCTGAAATGACATTCATGTACACTAACCAAGTATGGACTTTAGTGAATGCACCTGATGGTGTTGTACTTATTAGATGCAAGTGGATTTTTAAGAGAAAAACTGATATGGATGCTAATGTACATATATACAAAGCAAGGTTAGTGGCTAAAAGCTACAAATAAAAACAAGAAGTTGATTTTGATAAAACCTTTTCTCTAATAGCTATGCTTAAATCCACAAGGATCTTATTGGCTATAACCGCATATCATGATTATGAAATTTGGATGATGGATATCAAAAAAATATTTCTCAATGGGAATTTGCTTGAGGATGTGTATATTACACAACTTGAGGGCTTTAAATCCAAGAGATTTCCTAATCAAGTATGCAAGTTGCAAAAGTTTATTTATGGACTTAAGTAAGTGTCAAAGAGTTGGAACATTTGTTTTGATAAGACAATCAAAAAGTTCAATTTTATAAAAAATGTGGATGAACCATGTATTTATAAGAAGGTTAGTGGGAGTGTGATCATTTTCCTGATGCTATATGTGGATGATATATTGCTGATTGAAAATGACATACCGATGCTTCAATCTGTAAAGATTTGATTATCCAATAACTTCTCCATGAAGGATATGGGAGAAGTAGCCTATATTATCGAAATAAAAATCTATGGAGATAGATCAAAAAGGTTAATTGGCTTATCCTAATTCACATACATATATAAAGTGCTAAAAAGATTTAGTATGGAGAATTCCAAAAAGGGATTCTTACCATATCGCATCGGATTTCTCTCTTACAGAGTATGTGTCCTAACACACAAGAAGAGAGAGATACAATGAATTGTGTCCCATATGCTTCTATAATTGGATCAATCATGTATGTAATGCTAAGTACTAGAACAAATGTCTCTTATATTTTGAGTATAACGAGCAGGTTTTAATCCAATCTTGGTGATGGTCATTGGAGGACTGTGGAAAACATCTTAAAGTACTTAAGAAGGACTAAAGGTGTTTTCTTAGTCTATAAAGGAGTTGAACTGAGAGTATAGGGGTATTTAGATGATATTTTTCGATCAGATCCAAATGATAGTAGGTTAAAATCAGGATACATCTTCACTCTGAATGGCGGTGCAATAAGTTGGAAGAGTTTTAAATAACTAACTATTACAAATTCCACAAAAAAGGCATAGCACATTTCAGTGTTTGAGACAACAAAGGAAGCGGTTTAGATCAAGAAATTCATTAACAAACTTGGAATGGTTTTTAGCATTGTTGAGTCTATAGTATTGTATTGTGATAATAATGACGCCATTATATAGGTAAAGAAACCAATGTCTCATCAATGGTCTAAACATGTACTCAGAAAGTTTTACTTTGTCAGTGAGAAAGTGAAGTGAGAAGACATAATATTGAAATGAGTTCCTACTGAAGAGAATCTTGTATATCCTCTGACTAAGCTATTATCTCATAAGAGACATATTCAATATATAGAGATAGATATGATATTAGACATGTAGGTGATTGACTTTAGTGTAAGTAGAGATTGTTAGTTTATGCCTTTTCAACCAATCGAATGGTTGCAATTTTATGTATGACGTTATTATTTTAATTAATAAAGGCATTCTTTGTCTCTATGTATTATGTTAATTACATATGATATTTTAATATTAAAGGTAAAATCCTTAAAATAATTATCATGTAGTTAAAATTATGATTATATCATAATTATGAGATTCAATTTGTATTTATGCATTATTCTTGAATTATTCCTAGTTGTAGTTTCATCAGTATGAGATATTGATAAAACGGTAAAACTAGCATGCATAATGTTTCTTTCTTATAAAGAAAGTAATTGATCTTATAAATTAAAGTATAAAAATAATTAAACTAACATATAGATGCTTATTAGAGAATAATTTACATTGAGTTGACCCGATTATAAAGATCCTAAATGAAATATTACTTATTTGTCTGTGGATTTTCTCATTATGATGGTCGTATAATTGATCTTTACACTTGAGATTATTAAGGAATCTCATGTAAAAATTACTTTGTTTTGATACTACTTATAACCTGTCCTTTTTAGGTTAGCTCAATTGTTTGTAATTGGTTGTAGTATGAACTATATGAAGATAGTTACGCAAGTTAATAAATGATTCATCACTCTAAAGTAATTAGAGAGAATGCTCTATTGTTCTTGATTGGTAGTGATTTAAAGAATTCTTTGACTATAGTGAATTGACATTTGAAAAGATATTTTTTAAATATCAATTATAAATTAATTACTAATTAGCAATAACGAACATTATTGAATTCAAAAGAGTCCAATTGGAACGTTGGATGACGAAATGATTAAATTATACATCATAACTACGTATAGATAGATTAAACCACTTTAACATTCATGATTAGATTACACATCATAACCACGCATGGATAGGTTAAACCACTTTTACATTATTGATATTTAATTTGGGTGGTTGTGACATGTTGGTAAACGTCAATCTTAATTTATAATTATACATTATTTAATTGGAGAATTAAAAATAAATTAAAAGAAGTTTTAATCTATTCAATTCTAATTATAAATTAAAATTAAAATTTATAATTATTGTCATTATATTAGGAACCTAATGTGTCGCATATAAAAAACAGTTTTAAAAAATCAATTTTAATTAAGTTGGACTTGATTTTAAAATTTGAGAAACTTTAGGGATCAAATATGAAATATTTGATTTTATTAAAACAAAAGTAATTATAATTAGTGTTTGATTTTAGTAATAATTGAAATATTTAATTTTAATGAAATTAAAACCCTAATGTTTTTTCTTTATATAAGAATAAGCGTAAAGGAGTTATCACTTCTGCTTATTTTCTCTTAAAAAGTTGAGTGTCTTTTTATTGTTCTGTGGATATTGTTAGAGGTTGGACGAATGAAAACCTTATAATTAACACATCGAAAAGATTTCAATAGGAATATCGAATCGGATATATTTTCATATTTTATGATTCGCAATTTTCAAGTTATTCAATTATTGTGATCCGATCAAAAACTTTAAAATTTTATTTTTTGTTTTGGCTGTGATTCGATCATGATTGATTTCCTAACGTAATTGAGATGTCTCTGATTGTAATCATATTTTGATAATTGTGACTAATGTTTTAAAAACTGAACAAAAAGTCAAACCGATAAGATAAGAGTTTTAATGTTTAAAGGTTCAATATTGTCATAAAACTAGTTTAAGATTAAATAAAATAGAAAATTTTGAAAAATGATTGAAAAATTATCTTTTTTCATCGAAAGATTTAAAATGTGGTTAAAAAAAGAGTTTGTTAAATAAAAATTAATTAATTAATTTTAATTTATAAAACTAGTTTATTAATTAATAAAAAAATCAATTTTTTATAATAAAAATTATTAAACTAAAAAAAAAATGGAGTCAACATTTTTACTATCTAACCGGTCGGATCGTTTTTAAAACGTTCATTTCGACTTAATAAAGTCTGTCAAATAAGAGATAAATCAGAATAATATGAGTTGGATGCGCATTTTGTCCAGTCCCCAATACAAGAGATGCTTGGTTTTTTTACAGGTCACGTAACTTATTCGTGTGTTTTTTTTAATATAAATCCCAGTTAACTTTAAATTTATCTTGAATTTTAACAATTTTAAAATGTAACGAGTTCCCTTGAAATCACTATCTTTTTTACCTATATTTATTTAATCAATTTTGAAAATATGTAATTATTTATTTGGAATAAATTATTCATTAAAAATTATAAAAAACTTATACAAATACTCATATTTTATCTAAAATTTTGAAAAATTAAATTATATATATAGTTTTGATATTATGATAAATTTAGTAAATATTTTATTATTTAAAAAGGACAAAATTCATATTTTACTTAAAATTTTAATAAAACTGCTTTTTTCCGCTTCCTTATTCAATTTCATCTATAATTTAAAATATTAATAAAAGACGTAAAATACCACCATCCGCACCACTCCCTGTTACGTAGGGGGGCGCTTGACGCCGCCCAATGACGACCGGCAGCCACGACGAGGTCCACTACGACTTATAATTCCCCATTATTTTCACCTTTTCTCAATCCATTATCAACTCGCTTTATCTCTCTTAAAATCTTAATACATACGCTATAACTAATAATCTCACTTTATGTCTCACCAACAAACACTGCAACACATTGAGATAGAGAGAGAGAGTACTAATCAACGCTGTTGTCTCTTAGTTCCAGGAACACACCACCTGGCCATCTCAGACGACCCTAATTTGCAGACTCTACGAGACGTTTGATCATCTGTTCGCCATGACATCACATGCCATGCACACGCAGCTTCTTCTCCCTCAAACCACCTACCAATGTTTATTCATCCATTATTGAGTGAATCGCGGACGATATCTTTTAATTTTCATTTATTGGGTCCGGGAATCCGATCTTATATTTGCTGATTTTATGCACTCCATCTCTCTCTCTCAGCAAAGTTAGTTGATCCGGTGAAAACTTTAGTTAGGTTTTTCGCGTTTGTATTTTACGTGAATTTCTGGGGAAGGACAAGAATTGTGCTTGTAAACTTGGAATCAAATCAATTGACATGGTGACAAGCAATTTGTTTCACTGTAAAAAGCACTCGTGGCCTTCCGAGGATTACGTTAGCAGAGCCACTTTACAACTGGTAATGTTTCTGCTTTGTTGCCGGGAAGATTCGTCACGAAGTAGTGAATTTTCGTGTTTTGAAGATATGGGTGTCGCAAATCTTTACTTTACTATGAAGAAATAGACTTAATTTCATTGTTTTTGAGGGGTCTCGCTCGCTTCTCTCTGTGTCTCCTCTAGATTAGGAGGCCTTGAAGTTCTTTTGTTTCTTCTCCTTTTTGTGTTTCAAGCCCACCAACTTGGTTAAGGAAATGAAAATAACAGAATCTTATTTTTACTCAAGTATGTGGGTACATTAAAAATGCATGGTTTCTGCGTCAATCCCATGTCTGTGGAACTGATCCCAAGTTTCAAAATCTGAGATTCAATCATAAAACTAGGAGGCATTGATAATGGGTTTATAAGATCGCGGAAATAAAAGTATGAGGCATTATTTTTGAATTGTTCCGGTGAGGCATTAAAAAGTACTTCATTTAGTTAATAGAAGCAGTTTCCTACCATATCTGTTTAATTCAGTCAGGATTTTTAATATAGGGGTTAGTTCTTAAGTATCCTTTTTTCTTCATCTTGTAGTTTGATTCTGATAGTGCTGCTCCACCCAAACATGCTTGGAGAAGGAGATTAAATAGTCATGCCAATATTCTGAAAGAATTTAGTGTTACATTCAAGGAAGCAATGAAGATGGTGAGCTATATGGTTTAATTTTAAGATACGATGAGTCCCCTGTCTCTAATTCTTATTATTGTAAGTTTTGTGTTAAATTATTTGGCTGGTTCTTGGTAATTTTTCTGCAAATATCAGGCTCGACTAGGTATACGACTTTGGTCCTACGTCCGGGAGGAGAAATCATATGGAAGGGTAAAATTTTCAATTTTGTTAATGTGAATTTGTCTTTTCATTAGTAGCTGAATGTATGCATGACTAAAATGCACCTGTCCTGTTTTTCAGAACGCACCTATTGATCCCTTTACACGTGAAAGTTGCAAGCCATCTGCTTCTCAGGGTGTCCCACTTGGAGGAATGGGGTATGTGGTTGGAAATTTGCTATTTCAACTCAGTCTACTGTTTAATTTCTCTGGCAGATTGTCAATATGACTTTCTATTGCAGAAGTGGAAGCATATCCAGAGGCTTCAGAGGCGAATTTAGGCAGTGGCAAATTGTACCTGGTACCCGCGAAGCTTCACCTGTCATGGCCAATCAGTTCTCTGTAAATTTCTGAACTTTAACTTTTTATAAACTGGTATGTGTTTTCTGTTTGCCAAAATGTCTTTAGCTGTTTGTTTTAGTGAGTGTTTTCAATCTGAACCCTGATGTAGTAGTTCTTCTGAACCATGATTTTGCAGTTCTTGTTCACCAAATGATCAATAGGAAAATTTCATGTATGTGATTTTGTGAGACGTAATCTATTGGTGAATGACTTTGCTTTTCATGCATGGATTAACTTCGGTTGGTGATTTCTACTCTAAAAATTAGTTCGAAAAATAAGAACTTTGATATTTCATTTTTGTGAAATTGCGGTCATTTTGAAGTTTGCTTTTGCTTCTCACAGTTGTAGATCATTTAAACCATGGTTCACCTTTGACAGTCTAGTTGTTTCATTGTATCTCTACAGATTTTTATATCTCGAGATGGTGGAAATAAAAGATATGCTTCAGTTCTGGCTCCTGGACAGCATGAAGGGTTAGGGTAAAATCAAGATTCTATGTAACACTGGTCCAGTGACGGAGAAACAAATCAGTCATCTAGACAATACAATGGTTGTTGTCAATTTTGGGTTCTCACTGATACTGATAGTCGTTAATTTCCCTCACACAGGAAAGCTACTGATCATGGTATATCATCATGGGGCTGGAACTTGAGTGGCCAACATTCAACATATCATGCGCTGTTTCCTAGGGCATGGACAGTATATGATGGTAGCAACTTTTATTGCTTTCTGTTTTGTGAAAGATCGTATATTCCTCTCGTCCCTGTCTTGGTGATGATCTTTTATCCTTCAGGTGAACCAGACCCAGAGTTGAAGATCTCTTGCCGACAAATATCCCCATTCATACCACACAACTATAGGGATAGTAGTCTTCCTACTGCAGTTTTTGTCTACACAGTATGCTTCTCAAATCATTGATCAAGTCACATGAAAACAATTCTGAATATTTAATGGTTCCAAAAATACGTTTTCATGAATTTGATTGTCTGTATGTTGCAGTCCTTTTACTTAGGTTGTCGAAGTTCATAGACTGATGATAAAATGCAGAGCCAATGTGTTATCTTGCTAGTGATATCCATAAGTTCTTAGAATAAGTTGAGGGCTTTGCAATTTATATTTTCTAGCCAGTACATCAATAACCTTTTGTTGTTGTTTATTGTAAGAGAAGGGATATGCTGAATATAGTTTGATAACTTGAACTAAACTTTTCTGGGCCATATAAACTTCTAATTTGATTTTACGCTCGTATTTTTAGATAGACTCGAGTGAGGAATTGGCTAGGGACTAATTACGGCTTTCCTGCTTTCTTTCCCATTCATTACACACGACCTCGTCTTAATTTTTAGCTGGATCCTGCCGGTTCTACTTTTTATGTAATTTTATGTTATTGTCAGCTAACTTTTTGGTAGAAAACCAGGTTGTCATTGTTTAACATGTCATACAATTCTTTTGATTCAAACAACTGTTGGATATAAGATATAGGAAAATTATCTTATTAATTGTAGTGTCCATACTGGGTCAAAGCATACACAAGCAACTTGAAGATTCCTAGTGCTAGGCTTATGTATCCTTCCAACTAATTTAGAGCTTATGTTGAAGAATTTTTTAAGCAAAAAGATTTAGATATGTTCTCGCTGTCTCTTTGATCTTTGTTATGTATTGTTCCTTCCTTTTTGATGTTTCTTAATAGTATGACACTTGTCATCTATCTAGGGTTTTTTTTTTCTTTATCTTGTGAAAATGTATCAAAAGATTTCTTGGGAAGTTTATAGGGTTCTCATCTGAAACACTGTCAACTCCTATTTTATTTTGTCAATGGCCCCTAAAATTATTCAATATTTGTATTTGCTCTAATCTGCAACTGATGAAAATATACTTATGGAAGTTTTTATTTTTGAAAGTAGAACTTAAGAATTCCTGTTTCTGAGTTTAGTTTTCTGAATGACTATGTTTGTATTGTAGTTAGTGAACACTGGGAAGGAAAGAGCAAAAGTTAGCCTTCTTTTTACGTGGGCAGTAAGTTCTTGGTCTCATCAGATTTCTTTTGCACATTGGTGGAAATTTAGAGGAATTATGGATTCTTAAATGCAATTTGTTACTCTGTGATTTGTGCAGAATTCCGTTGGAGGCATCTCATCTTTATCAGGAGATCATGTGAATGAGCCATTTATGTAAGTACATTTACTGTGTTGTTCTTTTTACTTGTGTTGGTTCTTAGGTTTGAATTATGTTTTGATGTTGCTGTTCTTTCTGACAGAGGCAAGGATGGAGTATCCGGTGTTCTTCTACATCACAAGCAAGTCATGAATACTTAATAGCTCTATGTGATGCTTGGTTTGCATATTTCTCTTGGTCATTTCATGGTTTTAGGTGAAGAAAAGTGTTTGTCTCACCCCTTAGAATAGCATCAAAATGGCAAAAAGATGTGACAAAATTAGAGGCAAACCCATTATCACTACTTTCTGTGAATTCAGATCTTTCTTTAGAACTTGACGACTTTAAAGTACTGGTCTAGAAGATATGGTAGGGATTGAATGAATAGGATTGTTTATATGTACATATAGCTAGTGTCATTCTATGTCCAAGAATGAAACAGAGAAATGAAGAGCTCAAAATCCATGTCTTAGATCCTGAAATGGTTACTTTTAATTTGTTCACTGATTTAAGGTGCAATAGGAATGGAAACAAGATTATGCAAGCCAGATGTTGTGGATAGGACTATGGAGAGAAGAGGGGTTTCCTATCTTAGTTTAATTAAATTCTGAAAAAAAAATTGTTACTTCTTAAACTCTCGTTGTTCACCATATAGTAAGTAAATGCCTGCATAATTGGCAAACATGTAGAAAGAAATCTTCTTAGAGTTTTCTGGTAGGATTCGATTGCTTATCCCACGGGGCTGATAGCCATAGTATATGTATGGAAGGGACAACTATCCAACTTGTCTGGTCCAGTCATTGCACCAACTGCCTAAAAATCCAACTCTCAGCAAAAGATATTCTTGCATGCATGGTTCCATTTTTTGGTTGGCCATTACAACCAATAATTAAGAACCAGTCTGGCTGGACTAACCAAGTCAGGTGGTTGTGATAAAGTCCATCAAAGTTGAGATTATTAGGTAACTAACCACTTCATCAACTACTACAATGTTAGACTGCACAATATGGGAGATCCAAATAGTCAGTAATAACCTTGACTGTTGGGGGAGACATCTTAGCATCTACTTTATCCTCATTTTCCTATCCCTCTCCCTTTAAAATTTACACTTAAAGCATTCACTTTACAATATCCAAAGTGGTTAAATGTACTTGGTAAAATAGGCAAATGCATGCTTCTGTATCTGAAGAACTTTAAGTGTTTTTTGACTCATTATTTCCCATTGAATTGTGGCCATTTGTTTGTGGGTTTGAGATTGCAAGCGTTTCTAATTCTGTGACATTGCTGCAGGACTGCGAAGGGTAATCCCCCAGTTACTTTTGCAGTTGCCGCATGTGAAACTCAGAATGTAAATGTCACTGTTCTGCCCTGCTTCGGACTAACTGAAGGAAGCTGTGTTACTGCAAGGGATATATGGGGTAAAATGGCACAGGTAACAGTTCATAACTTTGAATCCTAAATTCACCTGCGATGTTTTGCATAAGAATTATTTTGGAACAACATGTCCTGTCGGCATCATATGTTGATATTTATATCAATCTCACTTTTCTAATTGCTTCCAAGGGGACTTTAATAATTGTTTAAAAAGTAAATACTTTTCCATTCAATTCAAGGATGGACAATTTGATCGGGAGAATTTCAGTTGTGGACCAAGCATGCCTTCATCTCCTGGGGACACAATTTGTGCTGCAGTATCAGCTTCTGCGTGGGTGGAACCTCGTGGAAAGTGCACAGTTGCATTTGCAGTTGCTTGGTCATCTCCAAAAATAAGATTTCTGAAGGGAAGTTCATATTATAGGTAAATAGGCGGGAAATCTTAATTTCTCTTGACCTGTTAGTTCTCAAGGTAAAGATAGAATTGGTGGAACAGTGGCTGATATCAATTTTACTAAACTAATCGACATGAACATTAGAATGTCACTGAAGGTTCTAGAGCATTTAATCTGTTCTCATCTTCATTGCTGATCTATCAATCTTATTTTCTTTCTTTGTTTCTTTTTGTTGTTCTTCCCTTTTTTTTTTCTTGGTTGCTCCAAGCTGGTTGCAATCTTCATTTTTAGTTTCTTAAATTGCCAAACATACATGTTATCTGGGTATTGCTTTTTTTTATCATTCTTTACAATTTCTCTATGATAGAATAGCATAAAGCACTATGTTAGGTACTAATGGTAGGAGTATAAGGTGCTGCCTTTATACAAGACTTCTATATTGTTGAATCTGTTTTCTAAAGCACTTATTTCATTGCAGGAGATACACAAAATTTTATGGCACTTCTGAAAATGCAGCTCAGCATTTAGTGCATGATGCCCTAAAGAGTATATTTTTGTTTGCTTTCGAAGTTCAAGTTCCACTTGGAAGATTTATTATTTTGAAATACCTCGCAGAAATTTTTTTCCTCAAGGTTGCTCTTGTTTTAACTTTCTACTTTTTATCTTGATTAGATTATAAGTGCTGGGAGGAAGACATTGAGAGATGGCAAGATCCTATCCTCAAGGACGAACGGCTACCTGAATGGTAATTGTTGTTGGATTATAGTAAGGCTTTTTAATATCTTTAGTTTCCCATCTATAGTCTTGTGCTGCATGCTGACCATCTTGATGTATGCCGTCTCTCATCTTGCTTTGTCCATTTGAACTTTGACGTATGTATATGAGGCTTGAAGTTTTTCTAGCTAATTCTTTTTAGACACCTATTTGGAATTACAATAGCTGGAAGGATTGCATCATTATGTATCATGCTCTACTCTCACAAAACACCAGTTAGCCCAGACTAATGTCAATTGCAGAGATAGCAGCAATTCAAGAACTTCTTACTGCATTGTTTGAACTTGTGTGCCAATACTTTAAAAGGTACACCTTTTTTCTTGAGTGTATTCGTCTAACATCATAATTGATATTGCAGGTACAAGTTCACATTGTTTAATGAACTCTATTTCTTGGTTGCTGGTGGAACAGTTTGGATAGGTACTCATCTCTGTTTATGCCCTTTCTATTATATATGACATTAGCTTCTAAATAGGCTTTCTGTATGATTTCATCACATATGCTCAGAATTTTACTTTATCAGTCGCAAGGTACGCTTGTCATCAAATTTTCAAATTTTGACGTTTTATTGAACAAAATAGTTGTAGAATTAAGGTCTTTTATGTGTTATTTGTTCTGTGCAGACTCTTCCTTGCCTGAGACGGATGTAAGAAATGGTTTTCAGGAGTCAACAAATGGAGAAGCTACAGAAGTCAAAGTAGTTGAGGCACAGGTGACCTGCAGTGGTGAGGCAGCTAAGTATGAAACTTATGGGTACGATACAGTTAATGGTGGGCCACTGGATTATGATGAAGAATTTCATAAATCTTACTCACGGAAAGATGGATCAGTGTCATCTCAGGAAAACAGAAATCTCAGCCAACCGTTGGATTCTTTTGAAGTGACGGGCTCTCTTAATGAGGATGATGATGTTGGTAGGTTTCTGTACTTGGAAGGAGTAGAATATATGATGTGGTGTACATATGATGTGCACTTCTATGCATCTTTTGCGCTTCTTGAGTTATTTCCCAAAATTGAACTTGCTATTCAGCGTGATTTTGCCAAAGCTGTGTTATCAGAGGATGGAAGAAAAGTGAAGTTTCTGGCTGAGGGTAATGTTGGAATTCGTAAGGTCAGAGGTGCTGTTCCTCATGATCTTGGGACACATGATCCTTGGAATGAAATGAATGCATATAATATACATGATACCAGCAATTGGAAGGATCTCAATCCAAAGTTTGTGGTTCAAGTCTATAGAGACTTTGCTGCGACAGGGGATATGTCATTTGGGGTTGATGTCTGGCCTGCAGTTCGAACTGCCATGGAATATATGGAACAGTTTGACCGGGATGATGATGGCCTTATTGAAAATGATGGGTTCCCAGATCAAACATATGACACTTGGACCGTGCATGGTGTAAGTGCTTACTGTGGCTGCTTATGGCTTGCAGCACTTCAAGCTGCAGCAGCAATGGCCTATCAAGTAGGTGACAAGTTTTTCGCTGAACTTTGCAAAAACAAATTTGTGCAGGCTAAGTCGGCATTTGAAGAAAAACTGTGGAATGGTTCATATTTTAACTATGATAGTGGGTCAAGTAGTAATAGTAAATCTATACAAGCAGATCAACTAGCAGGGCAGTGGTATACAGCATCTTCAGGCTTGCTTCCACTTTTTGACGATTTCAAAATCAAAAGTTCTCTCCAAAAAATATATGATTTTAATGTTATGAAAGTACGAGGCGGCAGGATAGGTGCTGTGAATGGTATGCATCCCAATGGAAAGGTTGATGAGACTTGCATGCAATCACGGGAGATTTGGACTGGTGTCACTTATGGTGTAGCTGCTACCATGATCCTTGCTGGAATGGAAGAACAGGCATTCACAACTGCTGAAGGTATATTCACTGCAGGCTGGTCAGAGGAGGGTTATGGGTAAGTCAAATTGCGTACCAGTCATTTTTTATAGTACTACTCAGGTGAATGGTTCTATTTCGTTTGCACTTAATGTGCCTGGTGCATTTCTCCTGACAATCATGAAATTTTGATGAATTTCATCTCAAGTTTGTTGTGTCATTTTCCATAAATCTATTGCAATAATGTTTGTGTTTTCTTCTGCACTCCTTGTGTGGTCGCGGCCAACCCCAAGCCGTCCTGTCTTTCCAAGTAAAGGACAAAGAAGCTTTCCCCTTTTTTTTTTGGTGATGGGATGGTTAATAGGGAATTTTGATGCTCCAATGAGATTGTCACTAATAAAACCGTTAAGAGACCTTTGAAGGCTCCCACCACCACATCTTCCTTGTTCTACAGCACCAACCTTGCATGAAGTACCACACTATTGGCAAAGAATTAAATTCTAGTTTCTGAATGTTGTCCTTTATAGATGAACATTTTTCCAGGTTGCACTCAACTCTTCACAGTGCTCGAATTTTTACATGCCTGGGATGTCGCTTAAAAGATCATGCTTGAAAATGCCCAAGAAGGTGGTCCTTCACGTTCAGTATCAGATAAATTGATGTGATTTGTGTATTTTCTTTTATTTTCACTCTGAGCTAAGGTGAAGCTTACTCCTGCACTTCATACTTTTGTGGAAAGAATTTCTATCGACACCTTCACTTTTTCTTGGGGAAAGAGGACGTCTTTAGAAGTCTCTTTTAAATTTCCCGTAAATGACTTGGGCATCAGACACTTGTATATGGACATTGAAACGTCTAGCCCTCACCAACTGCTTTTTCGATGATGAAATTGTCTTATGTGCTGTATCATATATGCAGATACATGAAAATTCATGCGCGAACACACTGGAGTATGTGACACGTTATGCATATTTGTGTCTTCTTAGGACCAACTGTTGATTGAAATTTTATTTTCTGCCAAGTGTAGGTACTGGTTCCAGAGTCCAGAGGCCTGGACCATTGATGGCCACTTTCGGTCTCTTATGTACATGAGACCTTTGTCAATTTGGGGTATGCAATGGGCGCTGTCACTTCCCAAGGCAATTCTGGAGGCCCCTAAGATAAATGTGATGGACAGAATCCTCTTATCTCCTAGTACAAGATTCTCTCTCGGTGAGACAGGAGTTAGGAAGATCGTAAAGAAGGCCAAGTGTCTTGGTACTACTGCTCTCAGTTGTTCATGCTGATGATGACTGCAAGTTCTTCAACTTTTGTTAACAAAAAGTTTAATGATCCTTCTTCCTTGAATCGTTCACCTGCAGTGAAGCACTTGGTGGGGTTTGAGAGAAGTCCTTCCCAAAAGAGATAGGCGTCGTCTGCTTCTCTGAATCCTTGTACCCCAAGTAAAATACTTGATGGGGATTAAGAAAACTCCTTCCCTAAAGAGAGATTAGTTATGAATTAGTAGCCAATTCAACGTGTATATAAATAGCTTTTGTTCGTTATTGAATCTTGTATAAGACTCGTCTTTCTTTGATCCTTAATTCTTTGTTTCCCTTTCTGTAATACGGGCTGAAGTTCTGTTAAGATGGGGATTTATTGTTGTACTGTTAAGTTTAAGATAAAACCTCTGAAAGCTTTTTGCATAACGCTTGCAATATGCCTTTAGAAGACCTTTTTATTCTTCAAGATTGGCGATAATTCGTTATATATCCGACATTTGCAGCTACCTTTGACACGGATACCAAAAAATCCTCCACCTTTTTGGTTGCTAAACAGAGGAAATCGAACTAAGGATTGGCATAGTCTTCCTTTGCTAGAGGAGTTGGCCTCAAACCTTTCCGTAAAACGTGCTGCCATTTCGCCCTAATTTAGGAACGATCTTTTGAGCAGAGTTGAGTTGAGGTAGAAGAATCTAATATTGTGAGCTCCAAACTGAAATTGAACGGAGAACCGACGACACACGGGACCACCCCAATTTTACAACGGCTTATTAATAAAATAGGTTAACATTCCTTTTCTTAATATAATGTTTGTATTAAAATACATAGTGTCAACTGTAAAAGAAATTTAATATTTTAAAACTACATAATTTAAAATAATATTTAAAGAATTAAAAGCTTTTCAGTTTAGTGTTGTGTTGATGTGATGATAATGTTATATTTTATATTTTATTTGTGAAATTCATGAATAACTACTAAACTTAATCCAATTTTTTTTAGTTAATTTCAATAATTAACTCCAATCTAATTCTGAGTGGAATAATAAACCATCCGATGACCCGTAAAAGAGCTAAGTTTTGATGTTTTAGCCAGAGAAAGAGATAGATGGAGTCATGGTAAGGTGCAAGAGATACCTTGAAAATTTAGTGAATGCTGCAAATCGAGACGTATCAACCAATGCTTATTCCGATTCAATACAAGGGGATGCGATGTGATCTTCGTATGTTAGAATGAGGTTACTACTATCTCGTTCGTTGGAATGTACCATCAGGTAAATACTATTAATCGGGACATATCGTCCAGTCCCTACTCTAACCAGATACAAGAGACTGTTGTATTTGTTGTGTTTTCTGCACATTAATACTTTTACAATTGTTTTGAAGAAAAATTGTAGCATGCATTATGTATGATTGTGCAGATTATTGCATATAGTGTAGTGAAGGTTTCATTTCCCTTTATATTTTATTATGATTTTTCCTAATTAGTATTACCTATCTTTTAGGAAAGAAGTCCATAAGAAAAAGTTATGGAGGGATATGAGTCAAGAACTTCATCTAGTTAGGTCTTACAGCTCAATTTTGTTTAATTGAATTTAGAGATTTATATACTGAGTTTGTTAACTGATATTTATAAAATAGTTAAACTTCTGACTATAGGAGTTGTGCTTTGAGATTTTTAGCAGCTTGATATTTTATTGGATTTATATTTAATAGGTACATTAGCCTTAACACAATGGTGAAGCTTGAATGATTAAGCCTTACTATTATTAGGTGGTTACATTAAAATCAACACAGACGCTGCTATTTTCAAAGAATTAAGGAAGACTAGTACTGGTTTTGTTGTTCGAAATAGCAATGGCGAATGTATAGCTGCTGGTAGTAACATTTATCATGGGGTTTTAGAT
>JAOTAY010000001.1:18858118-18885806 GCA_025629805.1 Erythroxylum baracoense
AAACAGTCAACTGACTTTTTAAAAAAGCTCTTCTCAGAAAAGCTCTACTGACAAAAGCTCTATTGACAAAAGCTCTATTAATATAAGCTCAACCAAACAGGCACTTAATGTCGATCCTGCCAAATTGTATTTGAAAACTTCGACTCAATAAAAAAGTACTTGGAACATTTATGCCTAAAAGAGAAAATATAAACGGTTAAGGCGAATCAGAGAGTGATATGATCTTATTCCACATAAATGCAAAATGCGATGAACCGCTTAACAAATGAATTCAACTCAAAGCATAATCACATTTTTTTTTTTCATAATTCACTTACCAACACCCAAAAGTACAGCACCCTACAATACACCAGACATTGTTTAGATCATCCAAGGAGATTTCATAATTCCATTCGCTTGTTTAGTTACAGCTCAAACCTTAGAAGAAGCACCTGATGCACAAGAAGCTATTAAGAATTGGCAAGGAAAGCAGACATAAGAAGCCATTTAGTAAAGGTATCAAGATATCCTTAACGAAAGGCTATTGTCACTATCACAGCTTCTAGTAATTTAAAAAGTCCAAAACTCCTGTGTCATTTAGTCCAGCTTGACGTTAGAGTAGAGAAGGGTGTCCCTTGTGAGCGGCATATTTAACAATAAGTACACCTGCAGGCAAAAAAAGGGCGAGTTACAATGGTGTCTAATTGATGCTCATCAAAGTTGAAGTATGGCAACTCTGCACCCAATTCCAAATAGAGAACCAGAATTAGTGAGGGGGCACACATGCATTTCTTGACATGTAACTCTATGAACGTGTATAAACTTGGAAAAAAAAAAACCATATCAGATTCATATCAAGGACCCAAAACCAACAGACTTTAAGAGCAAGGAAATAAACTTTGCTCTTTCTTAACACATATCATCCTCCCACTTTGTAATTGCCTATCTTAAACTTGGAGAGGGATTATATCAAGTTCCATAACATATTTTCTTGTCAAAACTACATAACAACACGCAGGATTATCATCTTTAAACTATTAAAGTTACCTCTCCTCAAGTCACCTTGTTCACAATGCTCTAAATGAATGATATATTTTGCTTAAGATTCAGAACATAACAAAAAATTGGAAGCTAGTATGCTCTAAATGAATGCCCCAAGGACTAAGGGTTTGGGATCAATCATGGATTTGAATAAAGATTCACAATTACATTTGCATTCTATGCTTGGGAAGTTGAGATACAATAACAATAGAAATGGTAAGACTTCAGGCAAAAATTTCAAAGTACATGTGCACTAAATAGTTTAGCTTCAAAATGCAAGATCTTTCGTCCAAATTTACCCCTAGTGATAGGCCTGGATGATGGGGAAATACCTGAGTATCCTAATCACCCGGGTTTAAATCCTAAAGGCAGGTTGAGGACATTTTCAGAAATACAACCAATTAGACGATGTAATCAAAGTAAAAAGCACGGTCAGATGACAAATAAATTGTTTGGATGTCAGTTAAATCTAAAAAATGTGGAGTAGACCTTCTTGCATCTTCAGAAAGTACAGATCTCAAATCATAAGCCAATGGCACGATGACACAAACCATGACTAGCAAGCCATATATATGACAGGTTATACTTTGTGACTGTAAGATCTACCCAATCATCATCAAGTCTTACCTCACAACCAAATTTTTTTTTTAAGCTTCTTAACATGTTTTTGGTTTCCCTCATATAAACAATTAATACATGCTAAATATCAGAAATAGCATTCAGAGAAAAATCTAGCAGATAAGCTGCATCTGAGTAGAGCAACTTTTCGCCTCCACTAGCCTTTGGATTACTTAATCAACAGATCAGAATAAAGGAGCGAACAGCACTTCTTAGAGGGTGATCTTACCCCTATGAGTGTAGAAATGATAAGAATGATTCCTGTAATCCACGCAAGAGTCTTTCTAACCAAAACCACTTCTGCGACTGTTGCATTGGTTGCATTAGATGATGATTTTGTTTCAGCCAACCAACGAGCAGATGGAGAAGAATTTAGCATTATGTTGAATGACTTTTCTGAATCCAAAGGAGGTCTCTCAGTAAAGAATACAACTCCAACTATTTGACCTGCCACAAGAACCGAACACAATATAACTAATGTTGACAATTAACCAATAAAGCACCAACACAAAAATAGGAAACATGAGTTGGTAATGAACAGTAGAGACCATAAAGTTACAGCCAGGATGAAATCTACAAAAGCAGTTGTTTATTATCAATTCACCTCCACGCAAAAGAATCAAACTCCACAAGATCTGTTTAAAGTGTTTCACATCCTCAAATATATCATTTGGATAAACAAGAAATCTCACTACTATCATGAAACAAAGAATCTCAATCCAAGTAAACAAACGAAACTGCTAGTAAGGTAAATTAATTTCACCAATTTGGCATGGAAATTAAAGCATCTCAGCTTATATCATAAAATAATAGACCTTTATGAACTGTTTGCAATGCCTCAATCACGTTGGACAATGTAGCAACTAGAAGCTCCAGTCCTTGCTGCAGAACAACTTCAGGACCATGTTCATCTTGCAAAGCCTGTGGTTGTCAAATGAGTAACAGATTAAGCTGATTGGTAAGCACAAGAGAATAATTTCCTCAAATCTACAAATGCAAACAAACCTTACTATCAACTCAAACATGCCAAAACCCACCAATGTTAGATTGATAAAGAAATGAGGAACAAAATTGGAAAAGCTAGATGACAATAACCAATGAAGGCAAGGTCATGACCTTAAGGCCTGTAAAAGTGCCCATCGCCAATTCTGCAGGTCTATTGGTACTCTGTAACCAATCTTCATGCACTGCGATTGCCCTTCTACTATGAAAACACAGGGCCATAAGGCTTGAAATAAATTCCTTATCTGCTTTCTGCAAACATTTGAAATGCATTTGTTGGGATAACATTATAAAGTGACAAATTTGAAGGGTTAATCAGATATTTAAGGGGGAAAAAAGTCAACACCTTTGACATATGAAGATTAATTGTTGTGCCATCAGCCAATGGAAGAGACAACTCTCCTTTCAGTGGTTGTGATGGATTACTAACATATGATCCACCCAGTGAAGATGCCTACATTTATACCAAAGTCACTCATGAAAATCAAACATTTTTTGTGACTTCAAAGATGAGGGATATTTAACAAGATGACTGATATAGGGATAAAAACTAGAAAGGATAACTTGAGTAGAGACTGACAAAATCATCAATTTCCCGATCACTGTAATCGATTAATCCTTCATCCAAATTAACAACAGAGACTTCTTCACCTGCAACCAACCTTTCACTATGACCACATAATCCAACTGCGATCAAAAGTTACAAGTTCCCATGACAAATTTGCCACTTTCCCCAACACAAAATAGCTAATATACCTGGAAGTTCAATGTTAGTTTTATCTGATCCAACAATTTTGTTTCTGAAGGCACCGCGAAAGATGGCCTGAGCTGGGTCTGGCAATGCATATGCACAAAATTTTTAATCTAAAATGAACAAATAAAAACAAGTATCCAGATTTTTTTAAGGTACGATCTAAACGCAAGTGGACTGACCCTTTATTCCAGTAACTTCCAGCATAAAGACGGCACGGGGCCTGTCAAATGGATTGGGTACAAGAACCTCATTCAACTGACAAAAAGAAGGATCATTAACATATATGCAGTTTTAAATGTTTAGGTATAAAGATTTCTCTATTGTAAATGAAGAAATATATCATCTTTTTGTACCTCTAACAAAAAGGAAATAAAACATTGGATGGATTAATAATCCAATTTATTTGATAACATTCCAAAAATAAGTCGTAAGAAAAGAAAAGTAACATTACGTCAAATTTTCAAATACCTTAGATGAACTGGTAGCTGAAAGCGTTGGAGATGGTGAAAAACCGAGCAAGACTGAAACGGCAGCGCCAACTTCAGTAATCGACATGGAGTGTGACTGCAATTGCCAGAACAGTGTTCCGCACTAAGATTCCCAAATTCAATTGATAATAATTTCCAGACGCAATAATCAGGAAAAACTAAACACTTCACTAATTGCAGCTTTTGCAGTCCCAAGTCTAAGCAAATTTGAAAAAGAAACCAAATTCTAGTAATAAAGACTCACTTATTCTTGTTCATTTCAAAAATCTGTTCGAATACGCACAATAAATCCAGAAACATTAGCTTAGCACTAAATCAGTAATTTAATCCAATGTAATCTATGAAATTCAAATTAGGTCAGGATTAAAACCAACGAGATTCAAGATCGAGCAACCAAAATTGAGGGAGATAATGAAAGACATAAACAACGAAAAAATACCTCATCAGTTGTCGGATTTCGTATGTACTGGCGATCCTTATTGTCGATAAAGAAAACCGAACCAATACTTTCTGCCTGAACACATTAAACCAAACGAATCGAAGCGTAAATTCATTGGATCAAAAATATAAACATGAATTGGGACGAAGTCAGAGAGGGAGAGAAAGGGAGGTGCGTACATGAGATATTGAATGCAGGAGAAAGACGATGACAAGGAGATAGAAAACAGTGCGCTTAGTGCAAAAATCCATTGTCGACAGAGAGAGATCTGTGTGGTTGGGTACAGGAACAGATGATTTGTGGAGCACGAGTTAAGTTTTGACGGATCATTCATGATGCCGTTTCTGAGTCTTGATTGCAGCGGTGTCGTTTCATCCGTCCAGCTGATTCGAGGAGTGAAGTACTGGGCCTTGGGCAATGATTTAACGCCACCAGCAGAAGTTAACAATTTGATATTGGGCCTTCCGTTAAGACTAATAGGCTTAAATATAACAATGTATACTCTATATGGTATGTCACTACCATAGCCCACAGAAAGGAAAATAGAAGCCAGAGAACGATCTTCGGTCACCATGGGCCACCATTTCCATTAGGAGAAAATAATCACCACTTACGTAAAATGGTTCTCTAATGTCAATTCGATCTTCATTTTCTTTTTTTTATTCCAAAGCTAAGCCTTTTTCTTTTGATGATTGGCGTATCTCCTCACTCTTTTCACAATTTTTATAAGTTGGGAGTTCTCTTATTTAAACTTTTTTTTTGAAAGCTGTTCGTTTTTAGAAACATTAGTTAAAAGTACATTTTGAATCTTAAATGTTTATAACAAAATATAGAACAAACTCTAACATCTTGAAGCGTTCAAATTGAACCTTAATACTTCTGAAATATTCAAAACAGATCTTAGGTGAATAAAAAATTTAACAAGGTTAACTTCTTGTTAATTAAACATTACATCAATGCTGACGTGTTATTATTTTTTATTTTTTAAATAAAAAGTAGGTCTCATAGTCATATGACAAGTGAGACCACTATTTAAGATATATAAATATTTCATTGTCAAGTGGCAAGTAGGACCCATTGTCTGAAATGTGTAAATAATGGCTCCTATTTCACGTGATTATGGGACTTACTTTTTGATTAATTTTAAAAAATTAATTATGTGACAGTGGGCCCATTTTTATTTAAAAATATAAAAATAATTTCATGTTAGTTTTGAAATATTTGTTCCTATAATAGGATCATGACTCCTAATTTTGAAACAGTTCCTTGGTAGGACACTATATGGAAGCAAACTTTAAACTCAAAAGCTTCAATCTTTTCTTAGTTGGTAATCAAGAATAGGTTGAGAACTAAAGATAGATGATTTGGGCAATATGATCCAGTGTGTGTTTGTAAACAAGCTGAAGAGAGTAGGAATCCCTTATTTTTTTGCTATAATTTTACTAAAGCCATTTGGATCAGGATGATGCACTATTTATTAGTCCATAGCTATACTTTTGAGTGGGGAGAGACTTTACAGATGATCATGGATTGCACTAAGCAAGGTAAGCCAAACGGGCTGCTTATTAAAATAGTCTTTGCTACTACCATTTGCTTAATATGACGGGAAAGAAATAGGGGGTGGTACAAAGGTCTTGAAACTGATAAATATCAGATAACAGAAGTGATTATTAACTGGGTTTGAGCTGCCTTGATCGTAAATTCCAAGCAAGATGCACTTACTCCTAACATGAAAGTTACCTGGATGTTATAATTCATTGTGCCTATTGTAAATTAGTAGTATTGATTATTTTTTGTTAATTGTAGATAGATTAAGCATATCATTGTAATGTGTCTTTTGTAACTTTTGCTGTGGTTAATACAATATTTTTTAATTAAAAAAAGATTGAAAAATCTTAATTCATGCCCAAATCTAAATAGAGTATGTTGTGAGATAGTGTTATCTTTATCTTATTAAATTAATTTTTCTTTTCCATTTCTTAAGAAGAAAAAAGTGAATTTTCATAATTGCATGGTGAAAATTTAGTAGTGAAATTATATTTTATTGTAGAACTGATGTTAGTGTGGTGGAAACGGTAGAAACAGGTATAATTGGATCAATCATTTTTTTATTAGCTTTGAAATGATGTAATGTTTTTTTAATTAAAGCTATACCTTAATAAATAAGTACCAAAGCTTTGATAACTTAATCTAAAATTTTGATAAGTAAAAGATAACATTATCTAATATATGTAACACAATATATCAACTAAAAAACTACGAGGATGAACAGTGGAATCTTAATCCTTATTAGGCATCAATTTTAGTTAGAGTAACACTTAACTCAAGTTAAAGATGTCCGAATCAAAATCTAATCCAGTAAAATCTAAATAGATATGATCCTAACTTAGATTTATTCATCAGTTTGATCTAACCATGATGAATTTGACTCATGCATATAAATATTGAATGTCAAAGAACCATTCGCCCATAAGTATGACTGATATGTGTTTAAATTTTGATTCATTTGGTATGCTACACTTAGTGATTAATGCCTTAGAAATGTTTAGGATACTCACTTTAACTCATACTTGATTATAGGAACATTTTGGAAGTAAAAAAGCTAAAGTGACCCAAAAGCATGTTCATTGAAGCCATCTTCTTAATGTCTGTAATATATCGATGGATTGAAAGAAGGGACAAAGAATTTCAAGTGAAAATCACTCATGGCCTACTGGAAATTGTCACAGCCGAGAGTGAAGTCTTATGCTTATAGCCAACCAGCTACTGTTCACACCAACATCCATGCATGTACGCAACAGCTCCTATGTAAGGTGACCTAATGCTTCTCACGATGAAGCCATCTTCTACCTACTTCTCGCGGTTTCTCATGCTTCCAGCCAGCTGTCCTTTTAGTTCACCAACGTTTAATGTATAAGAGGACAAAAGTGGATGGATGTATTTCGAATAAAGAAACGAAGATGGATTTAAAGGGTGGAGTGCTTCTCACAACTGTGAGAAGCAAGTCATTTACGGGGGTGAGAAGACCAGCTATCATAAAATGTGGCCATGTGTCCTGATTTTTAAACCTAGTTTTTTACTATATAAGGGAAGGGTGTGACAGTGTGACAACAGAGAGGGGGCCATTCTGGAGAAGAGAGAGTCGCAAGCTTTGTTTCTCTTCGTTCTTCATTCTTTCATCGTTTTTCAGCTCCAACAGTGGCAATGGAGGTTAAAGCCAATGGTGAGAGCTTAAGGTTGGAGATGAAGGCTAAGCTTCCCAGTCGGTTCTACAGTGATGTCAACGCTGAGTCATATTTAAGCCATTTTGTCATATTAACATGCAATTTTTATTCAGATAGTTATGTTGTTTATGTTGATTTGATCAGGTTTTAGGATGAATGATCTTAATATGTTATTTTAATTATTCTATTTTGAACCTATTGCTATAACATTGACTGTAATCTGTAATCACTACTTTTAATGTTTGTTAGTAGTGTCTAATGATCCCGTATCGTTAGGAACAACATAACTTAGGTTAGATAACCCGAGCGTATGAGGTTGCTATCTATATTGATCGTTTTCCACTTTGTAATGAGGCTGCCAAATTAAATCTAGAGATCATATCCTAGGTTATTCGATAGTTAGGTTTAATTAATGATGGTGTCTTGATTAAACACAACCTAAGGGAAAACTGCGATTAGTAGAGCATTCAGTTAGACTCAGATCAATAGTCTGAAGAGAGACGTTAGCATGATGGAATATGCTTGATTGTGTTTAGGCTGTGATTGTACCTAGAACCGGACTTTACTCATATTCAACGCTTTAATCATATCTGTCTACTTTCTTTAATTTGTTTTTGATAGTTTAATTTGGTTTTATTTCCTAAATTGATTAAAATCTAAAATCCAACTTTTGTAATATTTTCCTAGGTTCAATTAATTTTATTACAGAAATTAACCGAACATTCTTTGTGGATTCGATCCCGTCTGACCATAACTACAAATTTTAGTGTGCAGAGTCAAATAAATTTTATAGTGCACTCAATACGAGCTGTCAAATTTTGGCGCCGTTGCTAGGAAGTGTGGTAGTTTAATTTTAGTAATTGATTTTAGTTAGTGTTTTGTGAATATATTTGTTTATATTTGTTTCTTTTTGTTATTTGTTAATTTTAAAAGTTTATGAGTTTTGGTGTATGGTAGTTACGAGATCTCCTCGTAGAGAAATTGAGCAATTTGATCTGGAGATCAAGAGAACATTACAAAGATTGCGTAGAATCAGAAACGAAATTCGAAGAGAAGATGGCAAATCTGAGGACATTGAGGGAGTTGGCTACACCCAATTTAACTCAAAGACCATTATGCATAACATTTCTGAATTTTGCTGAACATGTTACCTTTGAGTTAAAATCTGGATTAATTCATTTATTGCCTAACTTTCATGGTCTTGCAGGTGAGGATGCACATAAGCATCTTAAGGAGCTTAACGTGGTTTATCTAAGGATGAAGCCTTTCAGGGTGACCGACGAGCAAATCATGTTGAGAGCCTTCCCGTTCTCACTCAAGGATGCAACGAAGGATTGGTTATTTGATTTACCGGCTAGAAGCATAAACACATGGTTAGAGATTAAGAGGCTATTTTTAGAGAAATATTTTCGGCCTTAAAGATGACAAGTATTCGGAAGGAGATATGTGGTATCAAGTAGTATAACGGAGAATCTCTTTACAAGTACTGGGAGCGGTTCAAGAAGTTATGTGTTAGTTATCCGTACTACAAAATACTAGAGTAACTTTTCATCCAATATTTTTATGAAGGACTGTTACCGATGGAGAGGAGTTTGGTTGATGTAGCGAGTGGTGGGTTACTTTACGAGACGACTCCCATTGAAGCTAGGATCTTACTTGAGCGGATGGTCGTGAACACATAACAATTTGGCACTTGTAACGATGTTTGAAGAGTAAACGAGGTAAGTAATTCATCTATTAAACATCGTTTAGATGACCTGACATCCTTTGCGAGGCAGATTGTAGTTAGATAGGTATAAGTGAAAGTGTGCGAGATATGTTCAAACACAAGTCATCCAACTGATGAGTGCCCGATGTTACAAGAAGGAAACATGGAGTACATGAATGCTGCAGGAGGGAACTTCACAAAACAATACAACCTGTACTTTCAAACTTATAACCCAGGTTGGAGGGATCACCCTAACTTGAGTTATGGAGGGAAAAAACAACAAAATTACTTCTGAAATTGGTCGTAAGGAGCACAAGGATTCTAACCAAGGTCGTAAGGAATACAAGGAGCTTCCTCGTCTAGTTCAAGTAGATCTTTTGATGAGTTTGTTAAAACATTTACTACTAACAATCTTTAATTTCAGCAGTCTATAGCAACAGATGTAACCGTTTCAATAGGGTTTATAACAAATCCAGTAGGAAACAAAAGCAAGTACACAAAATATTGAAAACAAGTTAATCAGATGGCAGTGAGGCTCAATTGCCTAGAATCACAAAGTGGAGGAAAGCTGCCATTCCAACCCGAGGTGAACCTGAAGAATGTCAGTGCTATAACTTTGAGGAGCGAAAAGGAGATTGAGGTTCCTAAGAGAACCTTACCAAGGATTGTTACCGAGGAAGAGATCGAGAAGGAATTGAGAAAGGAAGAAATTTGTCATCGAGTACGAAGGTAAATTTCGAAAGTCCCAATATTATTAAAACTAATCCTCCACCTCTTCCAAGTAGATTGATAAGACCAAGCAAGGATGAGAAGGATAAAGAGATGTTGGAGACTTTTCAAAAATTGGAAGTCAATATACCACTGCTCGAGGTCATCAAGCAAGTACTAAGTTATGCCAAATTCCTCAAAGAACTATGTACACATAAGAGGAAATTGAGGGTTAATGAGAAAGTGATGATGGGTTTGCGGTATTTAGAAAAAAGATGCCTCCAAAATGTCGCGATTTAGGTATGTTTACCATTCCTTATAAAATTGGTAATACTGTGATCAATAGAGCTATATTGGATTTGAGTGCTTCTATTAATATGATGCCTCATTTAATTTATGCTTCTTTAGATTTGGGTCCATTAAAAGAAACAAGTGTAATTATACAACTGGCTGACCGCACTAATGCTTATCCTGATAGTATGGTTAAGGATGTTTTAGCACAAGTGAATAAGTTAGTGTTTCTTGCAGATTTCTATATTGTGGATATGAATGATGACACTTCATGTAATCCAATACCTATCTTGTTGGGGAGATTGTTTCTTAATACAACTCAAACTAAGATAGATGTTCGTGAGGCACCCTCACAATGGAATTTGATGGAGAAGTGATCCATTTCAATATTTTTGATGCCATGAAACATCCTCCTGATGATCATTGTATTGTTTTTCTGTTGATGTGAATGATCCTTTGGTACGTGAAATGTTTAAATTAAGTTGCAGGGATCATTTGGAAACGGTTTTAATTAAGGATATGGAAGTATCAACACTTATGATGAGATAGGAGAAGAGCTTATGAAAATGATAGCCTCTTTGGACTCATTGGAGAGCTCTCTAAAAAGGTATGATTTGGCTTCTATACAACTACCTGAAGCTCACCAGAAGTTGTTACTTTTTGATGTGTAGGCATCAGAATTGGAATTGAAGCCACTCCTTACACATTTGAAGTATACCTATTTGGGAGATAAGTAGACTCTCTCAATTATCATTTCGACGGAGTTGACTTCAAATCAAGAGAAAAGGTTGGTTTGAATGCTAAGAGAGCACAAGAAGGCCATAAGGTAGACTAACACAGATATCTAAGGGATAAGCACTGCATTTTGTTAGAGGAGGATGCAAAATCCATAAGGCAAGCTTAGTATAGGCTGAATACTCCCATGATGGAAGTTATGAAGAATGAGGTGTTGAAGATTCTCGATGCTGAGGTGATCTATTTAATCTCTGATAGTAAGTGGGTAAATCCTGTCCAGGTGGTTTCAAAGAAATCTGGAATCATCATTGTGACAAACGAGGAAAGTAAGTTGGTTCCCACCCGAGTGCAAACCGGGTGGCGAGTATGTATTGATTATCGAAAGTTAAATTCTACTACTCGTAAAGACCACTTTCCCTTTCCTTTTATTGATCAAATGCTTTAGAGATTGACTACTATAACTATTACTACTTTTTAGATGGCTTTTTAGGCTGTCTTCATATCCCGATCTCACCAGAAGATCAAGAGAAGACCACATTTACATGCTCATTCAGTACATTTGCTTACTGAAGGATGCCATTCGGATTATGTAATTCACCCAACACGTTCCAAAGTTGTATGGTAAGCATTTTTTCAGAATACGTTGAGAAGAGTATTGAGGTATTCATGGATGATTTTAGTGTGTATGGATCTTCTTTTGATGAATGTGTTGAGAATCTTGCCATTATCTTGGAATGATGTATAGAAACTAACCTTGTATTGAACTGAAAAAAATGTCATTTTATGGTGGATCAAGGTATAGTTTAGGCCATGTGATATGTACTAGGGGTATTGAAGTAGACAAGTCTAAAGTTGATCTTATTTTTTCTTTACCTTACCCATCTACTGTGAGGGAAGTGCGTTCTTTTCTTGGGCATATAGGTTTTTATTGAAGGTTCATTAAGGACTTTATGAAGATAGCCACACCACTATGCAAGCTTCTACAACAAGATATCTCCTTTGAGTTCGATGAGAAGTGCAAAGAAGTATTCAATAAACTTAAGGAGCTTTTGACATCCCCACTAGTGATTCAACGCCAGATGGGAACCTCCCCTTCGAGATCATGTGTGATGCGAGCGATTATGTAATGAGAGCAGTTCTAAAACAAAGAATGGGAAAAGCTTTGCATGCCATCTACTATGCTTCAAAGACTCTAAACCAGCTCAATTGAATTATTCCACTACTGAAAAAGAACTATTATTTGTGGTTTTTGCTTTAGAAAAATTTTGATCATATTTGCTTAGTGCTAAAGTGATTGTTTATTTTGATTATGCAGCTTTACGATACTTGCATAAAAAAAAACAAAACTGAGGCTGATCAGATGGATTCTCCTCCTTTAAAAATTCGACTTAGAGATCAGAGATAAAAAGGATGTGACGACAGAGAGGGGATCATTCGGGAGAAGAGAGAGCCGCAAGCTTTGTTTCATTCTTTCATCATATTTCAGCTTCGACAGTGGCAGTGGAGGTTAAAGCCGATGGTGAGAGCTTAAGGATGAAGATGGAGGGCTAAGCTTCTGAGTCGGTTATATGGAAATGGCAATGCCGAGTTATGATTAAGCCATTTTGTCATATTAACATGCAATTTCTGTTCGGATTATTGTTTTGTTTATGTTGATTTGATTGGGTTTTGGAATGGATGATCTTGATCCATTATTTTAATTGTTCTAATTCGAACCTATTGTTATAACATTGACTGTAATTCATAATTGTTACTTTTAATGTTTGTTAGTAGTGTCTAATGATCCCGTACCATTAGGAATAACATAACTTAGGTTAGATAACCTGAGTGTATGAGGTTGCTACCTATATTGATCGTTTTCTACTTCGTAACATGGCTGCCAAATTAAATATAGAGATCGTATCCTAGGTTATTTGGTAGTTAGATTTAATTAATGATCGTGTCTTAATTAAACACAACCTAAGGGAAAATTGGGATTAGTAGAGCATTTTATTAGACTCAGATCAATAGGCTGAAGAGAGTTGTAAAGACGTTATGATGATGGAATATGTTTGATTGTGTTTAGGCTGAGATTAAGAACCGGACTTTACTCATATTCGACACTTTAATCATTTATGTCTACTTTTTTTAATTTGCTTTTGATAGTTTAATTTGGTTTTATTTTCTAAATTGATTAAAATCCAAAAACCCCTTCTTTTGTTATATTTTCCTAGCATTAATTAATTTTGTTACGAAAATTAACCAAACATTCCCTGTGGATTTGATCCCGACTCACCATAACTACAAATTTTAGTGTGCAAAGTCAAGTAAATTTTGCAGTACACTCGACACGTGTTGTCAATGGCATATAATTATTTTTCTATTTTTCACACATTTTATGTTCCTTCTCTCCCTCCTTTAGTGGTGATGTTATATACTTAATTAGAAATTGCTAAATTTGAATTTTAACTATATAGGAATAGATCGAAGAAATAATTAAAAAAGGGAAAAAAAGAGTAGGAAAGGGCTCCTCATAAAGAAGACTTGGCATGTCGATGTTTTTTTATATTTCGTGGTTAACTCAACTATAGTTCGAAGGGTTTAATTATAAGAATTTTAAACTGTTCAATTTTTTGGTTCAATTGTTAATTTTTTAGTTTGTCAAATATGCTCTAAGCATGGACATTTAGCTCTTAAGTGCTATAATTGTTTAACCATGCATTCACTTCTAAAAAGCCATCAAAACTCTATACTCTTATTGCCTCATCCAGCACTCCATCAAATCCCTCATGGTATGTTAACTTTCGTGTCACTACTCACCTTATCGTAGATCTGAATAATCTCCCAATACACTTGGATTTTAATGGTGATGATTAAATTGAAGTTGGTAATAGTATAGCTCTTTCTATTTCACATGTAGGGCACTCATTACTTAAAGGCCACGTGATTCTTTACTTCTTAAAAATATTTTACATGTCCCAACAATCACCAAAAATCTTTTAAGTGTATCTCAGTTTACTCATAATAATAATGTTTCCATGGAATTTTTTTCCTAATGTTTGTTTTGTTAAGGATATGCAGGGAAGAGTAGTGCTACTAGGGATGCTTGATCGTGGCTTATATAAGTTGACTGATTAACCCTCCATTTCTTCCTCCAAAAATGCCTCTTATTATGCTCTAGTTGGTGAATGGACTTCACTCCAATGGTGGCACAATCGACTTGGACACCCCAGGTCAAAAGTAATTCGTAGGATAATCTCTATTTTTAATCTTCCTTTAAATTCGAATAAAGAATTGCCTATTTGTATGATAAGATCTTATCTTGCTATATTATTTGATATTATGTCCTTTGTTTTAGATTTATTTTGGTGCTTAAATATAAAAATTAATGTTTGTTTTGTTTTAGGAGATGAAAAGTGAGAATTGCATCAAATTGGGACTCTATTGGTGATAATTACAAAATTTTGAATGAAGTGAAAAGATTGTTACAGTAGATAAGGCTGGTCACTTAAAGAGTTAGAGTTTAACTAGGAAACTTCTTAGAGTTTAACATGGAAACTTCTTCTTATCCCTTGAATTTGAATTTGTTTTAGTTAGACATCTTTACTAGTTATAATTGGATTAGGATTAGATCAGAAAACCCTATAAAGGGACGTTCCTCACAACAAAAAGAACTTCTCTCCTCTAATGTTTTTCGCAATTCTTAGTCTTTCTTCTATTTTTGTTATTGAAGCAAAAGCTATGTGTGGCTAAACTAAATCGTTTTAATTCAAGGGGATTCAATATTCTAGTTGTAACTTTGTAAAGTTTTGTATTCCAAACTTTTATTCACGTTTTAATTCAAGTAGTTCTTGTTTTGAGTTCTCATATTTCATAAATGATTAATATTCGATTAATCTAACAATTTATTTTAATATTGATTATTCTATCACTATCCAGGAATTCAATGATCTGTAATTGTCATAAAGGAATGGTACAAGTAGCAAATAGGTTATTTATGAATTTCTATATTTAACTTATAATAAAAAAGAAAACTAAATTGAATAGTTGTAGCTATCTTGATTATTTAATTTAGGATTTAGTCTTAAATTTTCCTAAATTTAGTCATAATAATTTATTTGATATGGAATGCTATCACACCCAGTCAATGGATGATAAGTTTTGGTTTGGATGCTGGGTCTGAACCAATAAATTTAGGAAAATTTAAGACTTATTATGACTATCCTAATATGTTTCGGACTAACTGCTTGAATTGTGAAAATATTCTCTTTAAACCAATGATCAATGTTACAATTAGATGAGACATTTCCCTTGAATCAAAGTTTGGTAATCTTAACTTTCTCATTTTCGAATTCAGTTGATTTAATTTGTTTTTGTATTAATTTTAGTTAATTAATTAATTAATTAATCCAAAACCCCTCATTTTACTTTAATATTTGAAATTATGAAACTAATGTTTAGTTCTCTAGGGATTCGACTTGGTTCCACGACTACTACAAAAATTTTGGAGAATCAGAACTATTTTGGGGGGTTCGACAACTCGATCAAAATTTGGCACCATTGTCGAGGAACTATTTCAAATTTCTTAGTTTTTTTACATTTTTATTTTTACAGTTATTGTTGACCTCTTGTTTTGTATGACTTGTGCTTCTTAGACAAGTAAATTACAATGTAATCTAGAAATTGAGTAGGCAATGCGTCATTTGAGAAAAGAGACTAAGCAAGGAAGCGACATTCATTTTCAGACGTCGAAGTTGAAATAGATCTAACAATTGGTGAATTCTTTAATTTTTAAGAAGAGGAAGAAAAGACGACAAATCTCAGCCCTAGAACATTGAGGGAGTTAGCGGCACCAAATTTGAATCAACAACCCTTATGCATTCAATTTCCAAATCTTAAGGAAGATTTCAAATTGAAATTTGGTTTGATTCACTTATTACCTATTTTTTGTGGTCTTGTAGCTGAAGATCCACACAAACACCTGAAGGAATTTCATGTTGTTTGCTCTAGAATGAAGTCACAAAGGACAACAAAAGAATAAATTAATTTCAGGGCCTTTTCATTCTCAATAAAAGATAAGGCAAATGATTGGCTATACTATCTTTCCCCTGGTTCAGTGACAACATAGAACGAGATGAATAGAATGTTTCTAGAGAAGTTCTTTCTTGTATCACAAGCAGTGAATATCAGAAAGGAAATATGTGGGATAAGACAAATTACTGGAGAAACATTATATGAATATTGGGAAAGGTTTAAGGAGTTATGTGCTGGTTGTCCACTTCATCAAATTCCCGACCAACTTCTGATTCAGTACTTTTATAAAGGACTATTGCTAATGGATCGAAATATGGTCGATGTAGTATTGCTAATGGATCGAAATATGGTCGATGTAGTTAGTGGAGGAGCTCTGGTTAGGGATGTCAATGGGTTGGCCCACCGCTCGGCCAATCCTTTGTTTTTTAAATAAAAAACTTTCAAAACTATGTCGTTTTGGAAGTAATGGATGGACCCATGGTAGGCCCGTGGTCCTACCAACCCGAGCCAAAAATGAGCCAGGCTGGATCGGGCTGACTTTGACATTCCTAGCTTTGCTAAACAAAACACCTGAGATGGCTAGATAGTTGATATTAATTATGGCCAAAAATTCCCAACAGTTTGGGAAAAGGATGGATGGAGCTATTAAGCGTGTGAATGAGGTAAGTGACACACAACTTAAGGATAAAATTTCTGATTTAACGGCTCTAGTTCGTCAAATGGTTGTAGGTCAATTGCAATCGGCAAGAGTGTACGAAATATGCTCATTCTCTGGAAATTCTACAGATATGTACCCTACATTGCAACAAGACTCTCTTCAAGAAGTTAAGTAATAGGAGGCTTTCCTGGTCAACCTCAACAAAAGTATGATCCTTATTCCAATTACTACAATCTAAGATAGAGGGATCATCCAAATTTAAGCCATAGAATTCAAGGTAGCCAACAACTATATCAACCTTATATTTTTAAACAACCTCAAGCTCCTACATATGCTCAACCTTAATCTTTAAATTCAGGTATGTCTTTAGATGAAATTGTTAAGGCGCTTACTAACAATACTCAACAATTTCAATAGGAAACAAAGGCAAGCCTTCAAAACTTGGGAAATCAGATCACTCAATTGGCCACCTCGGTAAGTAAATTGGAAGCGCAAGCATAAGGGAAATTACCTTCTCAATCAGTGGTGAATCCTAGGGAGAATGTGAGTGCAATGACTTTGAGAAATGGTAAGGAAATTTAATCTGGACTTCTTTACCAATGGAGAGAGAAAAGCATGATAATGTAGAAAAGAAGGAAAAACTTCCAACTAAAGAATCAACAAAGGTAAAAATTGATTCATCTTCATCAATATCAATTAATGCATGGTTACCTCCTTTTCCTAGCAGGTTGGCTAAACTAAAAGATGATGAATATGAAAGAGAGATCTTAAAAACTTTTAAAAAGGTGGAAATCAATATACCACTTTTGGAAGACATCAAGCAAGTTTTGAAATATTCAAAATTCTTAAAGGATTTGTGCATAAATAAAAGGAAGCTGAAGGACAATGAGAGAATAATTTTGGGTAAGAATGTATTAGCTGTGATAAATAGGAAATTATCAAAAAATACAAAGATCTAGGTATGTTTACACTTCCGTGTGTTATTAGTAATAAAAAAATTAAGCGTGCCATGCTAGACTTAGGTGCATCTATTAATGTCATGCCATACTCAATTTATCGAGCTTTAAATCTGAATTCTCTGCAAGAAACTAATGTGATGATCCAACTAGCTGATCGTTCTTATATGTGTTCTATTGGAGTTATTGAGCATGTTTTAGTCCAAGTTAATGGTTTGGTATTTCCAGTGGATTTTTACATCTTGAAAATGGATGGAGATAGTGTTGAAAATTCAGCTTTGATTTTGTTAGGTAAGACATTTATGAAGACGACTAAGATGATAATCAATGTGGATAAGGGTACTCTTTCCGTAGAGTTTGATGGAGAAATAGTAAAGTTCAATATTTCTAAAGCAATAAAGTACTCGAATGATTTTCAATCCATTTATCATATGGATATTATAGATTCATTTGTGTAGGATATGTTTAAAGAAGAAAGTGTTGAAGATAAGTTGGAGTGTAAGGCTAAATCGAAAGTGAATGAGCAAATTGATGAAACTTGTGAAGTTATAGAAACATTGTCGGCAATGTTAATAGATTCGGAAATTTTAAATGATGAACTTACTATAACTCATAAGAGAATTTTACCTTCTGTTTTGCAAGCTCCAAAAATAGAATTAAAGGTGTTACCTGATCGCCTAAAGTATGTCTATTTAGGCGATGGAAAGCCATTACCCACATCATTTCAAAAAGGTTGACTAAAGAGCAAGAGGAAGGGTTAGTAGCACTAATTAAGGAATACAAAATCGCAATTACGTAGAAGTTGGAGAAGAAAAAGCCACGTCGAGCACAATGGCGTTAAACAATTGCACTTTTTATGAGGCAATCTAGAATTTTATAGTTTGTATTAATTTTTTTACTTATATATAGTTCACATTTGCTTGTTTTTGAAACATAAATTTATTGACTTAAGGGAAAAGGGGTTTAAAATTCCAAACTACTGAATCTTATAAGGCGAGATCTCACCTTATGTAATTTAGTGTTCTGGAGTTAAGACCTTTTAGACTACTAAATCTTATAAGACGAGAACTCACCTTATATAATTTAGTGCTCTAAAATTCCAGACTGCTAAATCAAAATCTCATAAGGCGAGATCTCGCCTGATGTGATTTAGTGTTCTAAAAAAAACTTAATTTTTTTAATCTTTTATTTTATTATTTAATTGCTTTATTTACTTTTTATTTAATTTAATATTAAAAAAGCCCTAACCTAATGTCTGTGTCTTTCTTTTTTCGCAGGAAACGTTGAATCAAAAATAGAGAATCAACCTCCACCACACGCCAGACCAATAACAACAATTAACACTCATCACTAAGCAACTACAATGCACCACCAACTCCAAACTTCACACGTAACTTTAGAGTCTCAAATGCACTAGCACACCACACACCTACTCACTATAACGCTACCAGCTGCACAGCTTTAAAACACAAACAAAGACGACAACGCATGCAGTGAGGACACTAGCAGTAGACCCCAAACGCGACTCCAATACACAACTCACTCAGCATTTATGCACGACAGTAGTTGTGCACCAAAAGACAAACCATGCAGCACCAGTAAATCTTATATAGACAACGTGATTGCTCTTGTTCTTGGGAGTTTCATACTTGCTCTTGTTGTGGAGCACTTTAACATTCATAGGAGATTGGTCTTACACACGTAGCCCCACCAGAAACGTAATCATAGAGACCCTCCACAGAAATTCAAATGATCAGGATTATGGGGTGTTCAAAAGCTAACAACAAGACCCCTATAAAAGGAAAATCACCGGTGAATACCATTTCACACCATCAATCTGCTGCAAGCTCTGACACCGGTACTAAAAGGAAGCATATAATACATAACCTTTCCAATACTCACATCTTAGAGGAGTCCTATAATCTTTATTTTCTTTGATTATTTTTGATGAGCTGTGAGTATATTATGCATACATTAGGGACAATGTATGATTTAGGTATGGGGGAGCGAATGTTTATATTATAATGAACGTTGTGATATGTGCTTGGACTCATGATATGTTGATTCTTATATTAATTTTTTCTCATGATAGCTTCATAATCTTCTGATTGTTGTTTATGAATAATTCTTATGTTATGATACATTTTTGGTTTAAGATCTAATGCATGAGAGAGACAAGCATGATTAAGGTTTTCATTAAATTATTTCAAGTATCTCATTGGTTTTGTTGAATGAAAATGTGCAAGACTTGATGCATTTTTTGACACCTACGTGAGTTTTGAGCCTAAGAGCATTAATCACATATGTGCTCATATATATCTTTTTGTTATGTGTTATCAATCATAGCTTGATACGTATTGAGACCACATTTTTGATGAACTTGTGTATAAAGATGATGAGGGCATTTAGGATAACCATTTTGGTCCTAAATAAACCTACCTCACTTTTTATCCTTAGAAAACCAATTTGAGACTTAACCTTTCTTTCTTACATAATAACCTTGTTACAAGCCAAAATTACCCTTTTTGTTGTTGATATCTTTAATGATTTTAAACCCCCTAAATTGAAGGAATTGTATCAAGCTTATTTGCTTAAGATTTTGACTATTTCTATGAAAAGTTAATTCGATTATTCAAGTTACAATGTTTTGAGTTTTTATGGAATGGAGGAGAAGTATTAAAAGAAAAAAAGACTCCACTTTGATATTTTTGTTTTAAAAAAGAAAAAGAAAAAAAAAGAAAAGAAGAGACAAAGTGATTGAAAGAGATATCATTTGAATCAAGTGAATTTTGATTTAAGTTAAAACTTATGTAGATAATTTTGTATGATTCCTTCAATTTATTTAGCCAAAAAGTTTCTTTTTTCATACCTTACCTAAGCCACATTACAACCCTTATAAAGCACCTTTGTTTTATACATTAGGTTCATTTTGTTTAGTGGTGGAGATATGATTCTTGAGCAAGCTTATGGAAATAACTTGCTATATTTTGATTTGAGAGCTTAATGAACCTAAACACTTTAAGTGTATAGAGTGAAATCTTTGAGAGCGTGTCAAGTCTTGTTCATTTGATTTTGATGGAATTGATGAGATGCTATGCTTTAACAATGTGTCTTATGAGTGCTTATTCTCTTGATTGTTATTTTATCTTACCTTCAATGTGAATTAGCTTTTGGATATTTCTAGATAATATGAAAAGAGATGAGAGGTTGTTGTGAAGATGATTAATGTATTGAATTGATGTATGCTTGAGGACAAGCATGATTCCAGTGTGGGGGAATTTGATAAGATTATATCTTGATATATTATTTGATATTATCTCCTTTGTTTTAGATTTATTTTGGTGTTTAAATATGAAAATTAATGTTTTTTATTTGTTTTAGGAGATGAAAAGTGAGAATTGCATCAAATTGGGACTCTATTAATGATAACTACAAAAGTTTGGATGAAGTGAAGAGATTGCTATAGTGGGTAAAGCTGATCACTTGAAAAGTTGGAGTTTAACTGGGAAACTTCTTCTTATCCCTATCATGTAGGAGTTTTAATTTGAATTTATTTTAGATAGACATCTTTACAAGTTAGAATTAGATTAGTATTAGATCAGAAAATCCTATGAAAGGGACATTCCTCACAATAGGAAGAAGTTCACTCTTCTAATGTTTTTCGCAATTCTTAGTGTTTCTTCTATTTTTGTTATTGAGGCAACAACCATGTATGACTAAGCTCAATCGTTCTGATTCAAAGGGATTTGATAATCTAGTTGTAACTTTATGAGATTTTGTGTTCCAAACTTTTATTCACGTTTTAATTCAAGTATGTCTTGTTTTGAGTTCTCATATTTAATGAATGATTAATATTCGATTAATTTGATAATTTAATTTAATATTGATTATTCTGTAGCTATCCAAGAATTCAATGACCTGTAATTATCATGAAGGATTGGTACAAGTAGCAAATAGGTTATTTATGAATTTCCATATTTAACTTATGATAAACAAGAAAATTGAATAGTTGCAGCTATCTCGATTATTTAATTTAGGGTTTAGTCTTTTTCACGGATCTTATTGCTATCATTTGTTTGATATGGAATGCTATTACACCCAGTCCACAGATGATAAGTTTTGGTTTGGATGCTAGGTTTAAACCAATTAATTTAGGAATATTTGAGACTTATTACGATTATCCTAATATGTTTCAGACTAACTACTTGAATTGTGAAAATATTCTCTTTAAACCAATGATCCATGTCACAATTAGATGAGATCTTTCCCTAAATTTAGTTGATTTAATTTGCTTTCGTATTAATTTTAATTAATTAATTAATCCAAAACCCCCATTTTATTTTATTACTTGAAATTAAGAAACTAGTGTTTAGTTATCTAAGGATTCGACCTAGTTCCACGACTACTACAAAAAGTTTGGAGAATCATAATTATTTTGGGAGCTTCGACAACCCGATCATTGTGGTCCATGTCAAATGGGCAAGAGTCATCGTCTTCATCTATTTACTTCTAATTGTTTGTTATGAGTCTTTGTTTCAACTAGTTTATTTCGACATATGGGGTCAACCCCTATTACCTCTAACAATGACAATGGTTATTTCATTCAATTTCTTGATGACTACTCAAAATTTATTTGGATTTATTTTATGAAAACCAAATCTTAAGAATATAGTATAGTTAAATATTTTCATGCCATGATTGAAACCCAATTTGGTTGCAAAATAAAACAAATACAAACTGATTAGGGTGGGAAATATCGTAATCTTTCATCTTTTTTTCAATGATTTAGGAATCAAATACCATCTTTCCGCCCCATATACCCAAGAGCAAAATGGTGCTCTCGAACGTTGTCATATAGTTATTGTTGAAAAAGGATTGGCTCTTCTAGCTCAAGCTTCTCTGTCCCTTGCATTTTGGGAATATGCCTTTTCTACAATTGCATATTCGCTAAATAGGTTGATCAATCCTATTTTACAAAATAAATCCCCTTATCATATTTTATACAAGAAGGAACCTGATTAACATTTTTTGAAGACATTTGGATGCTTATGCTATCCATTCCTTCGTCCATGTAATAAAAATAAGCTTGAGTATAGATCCTATCCATGCATTTTTATTAGGTACAGTTCCAAACACAAAGCTTATCAATACTTTCATCCTTCTAGCAATCACATATATATTGCTAGACATGTTGTCTTTGATGAACAACAATTTCTATATCTTAAATTAATTGAGCAACTATCGTCCTCATCATCTTCTAGTCCCATTATTTCTATCTCTCTCTCTCTGTCACAAGTAGCATCAAAGATGCACACTCCTAGTTTGTTTTAAAGTCTTCTCACCCCTCAGTATCTTAATTTGTCCACATCTGCTACTCCACCTAATAATATATCCAGCTTATCTACGTCATCTCTTACCTTTTCGCCACATCCTACCTCACCTACAGAGTCATCATTAGTCAACACTTCTCTCTCCACTACATCAAATACTACTCCTCCCTGTTCCCCTACACCACCACCACATCTTAAACACCTATGACCAGCAATCATTCCATAAATACCAGAGCCCATACATAATCTTTAAAACCTCTTAGATGCCCCGATTATAAAGCTCACGTAGCTATAAGATACCCTCTTCCTCCTCCTACTGCTACAGAACAAGAGCGATCTTGCTTTACTAAGGCCTTTAAACTTCCTCAGTGGTGTGCTGCTATGGAAACAGAATATCAGACTCTTCTAAAATTTGATACATTAGACTTAGTGCCACTTCCATCCAATGTCAATGTCAATGTCATCAAAAGGAATTATAAGATTAAACGACATTTAAAAGGTTCAATCGAGCGGTACAAAGCATGCTATGTTGTTTAGGGCTTTAATCAAGAGGTCAGTTTTGATTATTTTGAAACCTTTAGTCCAATTTTCAAACCTATTACTATTCGTTTGGTGCTTTCTATTGCACTTACATATGGTTGGCCTTTGAAACAACTAGACATTAATAACGCTTTCCTTAATGACGAGCTTTCAGAAAATGTTTTCATTGAACAACCACAAGGTTTTGTGGACTCCCAATTTCTTGATCATGATGTCGTCTAAAGATGACTTCATACGACCTTAAGCAAGAATCGAGGGCATGGTTCATTAAATTGAAGGAATTTCTTCTCCAATATGGTTTTCGGAGTTGTTACTCTGATTCGTCTTTATTTGTTCATTATTACAATTCTTTGATTACGTACCTTCTTTAGTATGTCAATGGTATAGTGGTCTGAGGTAATGGCTGTGAATTTATAAATGCATTCATTCATAACCTCAATGCAACCTTCTCACTAAAGGATTTGGGAGAGCTTCACCATTTTCTTGGTGTTAAGGTTCAACATCTTCCTGGTGGTCTTTTCCTATCTCAATCTAAGTATATTAGGGACCTTCTCCAGTGGAATAAGATGGATAATGCTAAGCCTGTCTCTTCTCCAGCAAAAAGTGGTTCTCAACTAACAATTTCAGAGGAAGATATGACTGATCCTAGCCTATATAGAAGTGTCGTCGGTGCTCTTCAATATGCGATAGTAACCTGTCCTAACATTTCATATGCTGTTAATAGAGCATGCCAATTTTTGAGTAAGTCTACTATCAGTCACTGGCAGGCAGTCAAGCACATTTTTCGCTACCTAAAAGGAACGTTGCATTATGAGCTATACTTTTGTCCTACTAAAATATTATATTTTGGATAGCATTTGAAATTACCTAACTCAATATAATATTTTTAAAAAGATAATTCTCATTATAATAATGCTAATCAATAGATGATATATCTAAAAAATGCACGCTTAAAATAACCTTTTATGGCCCTTTGCTATCTTTTTTCAGGTATAAAACATCTTTAACTTTACTTAACGCATGCAATAATGATGGATAATATATCTTGGATTCTATATGTGAGGCCGGTAATCATGATTTTGTGACTAAAGTTGAAATATGCACTATAAGAAAATAACAAATTACCGACGGAACATTACCGACAGAAAACATTATGTAGTAAATTAGTGACGGAAAGTCTGTCATAAAGTAGGTGGCACTAGCTCGCAAAAAAAACAAGCATCTTGAATACTGATGAAACCACAATTTCGTTGGTAAAGTACCGACGAAACTGTATTTTCGTCGGTAACCATCGAATTTTTTATAAAATAAAACGACATCGTTTGGTTTTAATCCAAACAACGTCGTTTTATTCACTGACTTAACAACCCCGAAGCCCCCCTTCTCTCCCCCCCCCCGTCTGTTATTTTCTCTCTTCTTCCCACCATTAACATAGTCAGTTCGCTTCCTCCCAAGCTTCAACCGTCAATTTTTGCTTCATTTTTGGTCCATCGTGCATCATTTTAAGGTAACAAAACTATTGGGTTTATTTTGTCTCCAAAAAATAAAGGGGTTAAATGCTTATATATATGACCATGGGTCGTTGGGTGAGTTTTGTTTGGATTGTTGGTTTATGCATTTTTACATTAAATGGTTGGTTTATTTGTGGTTTGAATATGTTGTTGTTGGTAAATAATGAAAAAATGCAATTGTATGTGTTATATCGAAAGAAGATAAGAAAGGGCCAAAAAGAAACTATCGAAAGCTGGGTAAAAGAAATTGGAAATTTATTTGAATAGTTTAATAGTACTATATAGATATGAGATGCAATAGGTAGATTTGTAAGGGTTTAGATGTATAAAGAGGATTTATTGTTACATCGTTTTTGTTGTTTTTACTTATGTTGTTTTTATTCTTATAGGTTTGCATCTTCTAAAACTATTGTTAACAGAGGAAGAAATTGAGGCTGCCCATGGTTACATTTTATTGAACTGTTAAGAGGTTCAACCTTTCGTGCAGTAAGTTAAAATTGATTGTTTGGATTTTGAAATTTAGTGTTGTTCACAACTGAAATACATAATAACGTTTTTAGATTATACGAAGAGTGGTTTTGTGAGCCAATGCCCGAGAAAACACAAGATGATATCAATAAAGAAGTTGGAAGAAATTTCCTCGATGGTTCGAGAAATATATAAGTTTTCACTTACAGTTATTGAAATGAATGAATTATAAGATTAAAGTGTTCAAATGACATTATACTGTTTAATATGATAATTTCTTTTATGTAGGCCATAGAAAATCCAATTGAGAACAATTTCATGTGTAATCTTGCGAAAGGACCTTTACGAACTGTTAAATCGTATCCAATGTATTTCATTAATAGATACAAATATCATATAGAATATCATGGTCATAGCATGACAACAGTAAATAGTGAAGTTTGTATATAGGGAGAATTGATGGATTACTATGGTAAAATTATTGAGATACTTGAAATTGAGTGCCCTACATTGCCAATAAAGTGAAATGTGATGTTTAAGTGTGACTGGTTTGATCAAACTCCAAATGTTAGTACAAAAGTGCATAACTGATACAATCTAGTTTAAATTAACCAGTGAAGAAGATTTGGACAATTTGAACCTTTTGTGTTGGCAATGCAAGCGATCCAGTTGTATTATGTCCCTTTTCACAGCTTACGACGAGATAAGTCAGATTGGTTGGCCGTTTGCAAAGTTAAACTTAGAGATGTTTTTGAATCACACGGAAAAGGAGAACAGAGAATTGAAAGTGAAGTGTTTTAAGAAGATGTTTGTGAAATAAATGCATCTGTTACTTGTGACGAGAATGAAAATTTGAACGATCCAAATAATAAATATGTTGAAATTTCATCTGGAGAGGATAAGAAGGTTGAGAGATCTGAAGAGGAGCCTGAGTTTGATTCTAATTCTTCAGAAAAAGAAGATGATGATTTTGATTTACAATTAAGTGCTAATAACGATTAATTTGTGTTGTAATAGAATATTATATTCAATAAATCAATTATTGAATTTTCAATAAACTGTTATATATTGAATTGAAATTGTTATATTTATGGAATATTCAATTAAATATGAATTTTAGGTTAAAATATGTCACCAAAGATAAAACAGGACATGATGGGACTAAGGTTCAGACCACGATCTAAAGCCAGTTACTGTCCAGGTGAAGCATCACATTTTGTAGCTGCAACCGAATCAGATGTTGTACCTCCAGCTACTATACTTGCAGATGAGGCATCACCTTCTGTACCTGTTGCTGCTGCTGGAACCCCTCCCCCGGCAGATCACGAGCCCGACGTCCTACGTGACATCTGGACGTGTTCCCACGAAGGAGGAATTCCCCACCAGGTCAAACTTAAAACAAATAAACTCATTTAACTTACCTCCGAACAAAATTTAGAGGTAAATCATAAGAAAATTTAATAAGTGTTGACCCCGAGAAAAATGCGTGGTGGGATCGTAAAATAAGCATAGACATTAAAACAAGTCAATCAAGAACAAAAATTTCAGAAAAATATTTAATACACAATTTAATAGATAACAATGATTTAATTAAAAAGGCTAATAATGACTTTCATATGATTTAAAAATTTTTGAAGGGTAAAAATAATTTCCCCCTATTTATAAAAATAATTCCATGTCCAAAAATAATCTAAGCATATTTAATTTGGTAGAAAAATCAAAAGAGGGCCTTTTTGAAAATTTGAAAATCAGAAAAGAAAACAAAGAAAAATCGGATTGGAAAATTTTAAGTCGCGAGCGTGCAGAGGAGGCGCCCTCGCGATCGCGAGCGAGAACCGCGATCGCGAGCAAGAACCGCGATCGCAAGGCGCGAGCTAGACGCGCGCCCTGGCGACCGCGAGGCGTTCGCCCTGCGAGGAGCCTCGGACTGGCTCGCTCTCGTGACCGTCTCGCACTCGCGAGGGGCCGCGAGGCCAGTCCCTATCAGGCAACAGGAACTTGAAAAATTCCTATCTTCTCACTCAGAACTCCAAAAATTTCAAACTTGGTATCAAAAGAAATCTAAAAAAAACTCTACAACTTTCCTGAAAAAATCAAAAACCAATTTGGCCTTTAAGACCCTCAAAATCCAATGCAAAAAGTCTGCCTAAACAAAGAAAATGAAGAACACCTAAATAGCAGCAGAAACTCTAAACACTCTAACTTTCCACCCTAAGGTCCAAAAA
>JAOTAY010000001.1:18885906-18912220 GCA_025629805.1 Erythroxylum baracoense
AAAAATACCCTTATGTACCTTACAACATCCACACTTTAATTCCATCAATCCATGAATTAAATCCTCCTAAACTTGACCTAATAGTTAACCTTAATCAAAAATAATTTATCTAACAATACCAAAATTCATTCAAATCATGTTTACTAAAATAAACAAAAAAATTCAAGGCCCAACATGTACCGTGAGATTCAATGTTTTAAAAACGGATGTTAAATCAGTAGGATAAGAAGTTTAAGATTTAAAAAGTTAAATCGTCGTAAATTTTGTTAAGAATGAATAAAAATAAAGAATTTAAAATAAAATTGAATAAAATTAAAAATTTTAAAATAGGATTTAAAGAGAACATCCTTACCATCGAAAAATTTAAAGTTTAATTAAAAAATATATTGTTAAACGAAAATTAATTGATTTATTTTAGTTTATAAAAACTTATTAATTTATAAAAATTGACCGATTAATTAATAAATTTATCGATTTTTAATAACAAGAATTATTAAACTAAATTGAAAAAAAAATTTAAAAATCGAACCAAAAAATTAGATGGTTCAAAATTTTTATAATTGAACCAACCGAACCGGATGAAAATTTTAATCATTGAAATTACAAGATCCAAATTATGGGGTTAATTGAAGGTCAAGACATGCTTAGCCTTATTAATGAAGATATTCCTACACGTGCTCAAGAACACCAATCTGATGAAGGCAAGAAAGTTGCAAACCAAGATTTCATCTTGTGTTCCTGCACCTGCTCAAGAACACCAATCTGATGAAGGCAAGAAATTTGCAAACCAAGATTTCATCTTGTGTTCCTGCACCTGCTCAAGACCACCAATTTGATGATGGCAAGAAAGTTGTAAACTAATATTTAATCTTATGGAAGTGATCTGTTCGCTTGCTACAAGGATAGATCACTAGTACATTACCAGTTGACACTCTTAGCGATCTTTTCGTTAATATGTGGAAAACTTTTGAAAATGAAAATGATTAAGAATCTCAAGAGCAAGAATTCTATTTACTTCATAAGCTCCAATTTTATTCAAAGGATGGTTTAGTTATAGCTGAATAAACCCTAAATTTCAGAGATATTTGTGATGATCTAGCTATTATAGGTAAAATAATTAATGATCGGCAAAAGGTGTTTGATCATCTACGAGGATTGGGATCTAGGTACGAGTCATTTATGACCTCCATGCTCAAGCCACCAATTCCATCATATCATGAAATTGCTCCCTCATTACAAGGCTATGAAACTACGAGAGGTAAGCATAAGTTGTTGGATTTAATCCAACATATGGATATACACGCACACACACACACACACGCGCGCGCGCGCACACACACACACACACATATGAATTAATTGTATATTATGAGCTATCATAAAGTTAAGCCCGGTTGAGCTTGGATGACTCATCATTAATAGATAAAGATGAAGGAGAGATCTTAGATGATGTAGCGAATAAGATTACAATAGATATACATTAGCTCTAAAAGATAAAGACCATATGGAAAGATCATCTGAAGATAGTAGAATTTTTTATGGATATGAATGTATCAATCCTAGTTAAATGTAATATCGTATCTTTTAGTTTTAATTTAGCTAAATCCTATCAGATAGAGTTCTATTTAGATGTGAGTGTCATCCAATTAGTTAGTGTGATGTAATCTGATAAGGATAGAGGTGATCTAGTTAGTTCAGTTCAATTAAGATTCAGAATTGTGAAGCCAGAGGTGCTTATAAATAGCTTATTTGGCCCTTCCATTTGGAGAGGAGAGATAGAGGGGAAGGGAACACATTGAGAGAGAGCATTTATTTGTATACTTTTAGGAAAGTAATAAATGTTGGTTTTTACAATAGCTTTTGCGTATTTATTGTTATCTATGATTATTTAATACTTTCGTAATGTTTTTAATCGAATGTGAGAGTTAAACACTTTGAGGTTCATAAGACATTTGAGGACAAGGTTTTGTTAATCATCGATCACGTGTCATCTCGGTTTGAGATTTTAGAGGCACAAATCCAACAATCGCAACATCAAATAGTGGACTTGATAAAAGCACAAGAGGATCCTAGATTGGAGATCAAGATCCTAAAACGTGTCAATGCAGGATGTTGGGTGTACTGAAAGTATTTTGGTGAAGGTGTGAGAGCCTCAAGTTTTTGATGGCATGCAGAGTGCTGAGGAACTTAAAAATTTATTGTGGGAGATGAAGCAATAATTTGCAGTGACAAAGGTGCCTGATTTGGAAAAGGTGTTAGTCATAGTTATGTATATAGTGAAGGATGCAAAGCTGTGGTGGAGAACGAGAACCTCCGATGACATCAGTGTGGGTAGACATTCCATTAACACTTAGAAGAAGATGAAGAAGGAGCTAATGAACTAGTTCCTCCTGAATAACACTTCATGTATCGGGACGGAGCTTTGTAAAGGTTAAAGCAAGACAACTTGGTGCAAGAGTATGTAAAGAAATTCACATCTTTGATGTTGGAAATGTAGATCATGTCTGAGGAAGACAAGTTGTTTGACTTTATAAGAGGCTTTCAAGGTTCGGCACCAATGGAGCTTCGAAGGCAAAATGTGAAAGATCTCTTAAGCGTGATGATAGTAATTGCAGAAGCCTTGGTAGATCTCCAAATTTCATCACCAATTTAACTAGCCATGAGGGCAAAAAGAATTGTGGGACACATAATGAATTAGAAGAAAGCAAAGAGAAGATAGGTTAATCTTCCCAATGTAAGTCCAAGAAAGAAACAAATACTTCGAAGGTCATGAGACATTTGAGAACAAGGTTTTATTGGTCAACGATCACATAGGAAGACTGAATCTTGATTACATGGACTTAAGCGAGATTGTCGGTCACTAGGTTCAGCAAAGTAGAACTAATGATATGGAATTGCCACCATGCATATTATTTTGTCATTTAATAAATTAAATAGAACAAACTTATCCACTTGTTTAATCAAGTATTAGGAGTTGGGGATGTCAAACGTTAATGTCCTTCTAGAATCTTAGATAGTTCCATGAGCTAGCTCCAATAGTTCACAATTTCCACATTAATCAATTTCATTATCCTTGAACTCGAGATTATTCAGAGCATGCTGAAGAGACCAATTATTTGAAGAAATGGTATTTCACAACCTACCCGACCTGCCTGGCCACAAGGCGTTTGCCTTACTATCATCACCCTTCTACTTTCTAGAGATTCATCCTCTAGGCCCTAAGTTCCATCATGGAAAACTCCACTTCACAGACTCCAGGAAAGTTGGCAAACGTATATGTTCGTGTGGAAAATAAAAGAACTTTTCATGATTTTTCAAAATAGATTAGTTTAATTAAATAAATTGAATAATACAAAATTCTTAATTCAACGCAAAATTTTAAAGAGTGTGATTATAGATTATTTTTTTAAACACTAAAAGATTGCATTATTTCTCAAAATTGTTTTTCTTTTATTTAATTAAATATTATATATTTTAATATTTAATTAAATAAAAGAAAAATAAGTATTATATAATTTAAATCAACTAAACATGATATAGATCACGTCATAAGAATCATGAGAGAAGATGGCATACTCAAATGTTACTAAGAGTTTATGAAAGGATGTAACACATATATAACTGCGTAACTCCCTGTATAATACTTGTGTCCTAGTCTCATAAAATAATGATGTCGAAGTTGCCCACTAATTCTTCTCTAATAAATTTTGAAATCCCAGCGAGTAATCTTTTATTAAAATTTTCACAATGTTGCAAAATTAGAGAAAATTCGAAAGAAATTTTTTTACTTGATTTCTGAAAATTTTTGTGTATATATAAGGTATATAAAATCATCATTACACCTAAATAAGGTAAAATACTAACTCCTAGTTATGATATAACTTTATTTCCCATACTACTCTTAAATAAGATAAAACACTAATTTCTAATTACGATGTAATTATATTTCCAATTAGCCTTTCAAGTTGTAGTGCATGTGCTAGACCTTTAAATTTCGGAGCACTTTTCAATGACATTCACGATATGCCTTAGGAGGAAGGCTAGCTGAATTACATGCAGGTGGGAGGCATACAAAAACACTAAGGCAAATATGGGCTAGTGGGATCGGAATTGGTACAAATTTTGGTAGAGTCTCAGACCTTGTGGAGATTAACTCGACCTAGGCTAAGGACTTGATGGACTAAGGACTTGGCCCATGCTCGGATGAATGGACCACGACTAGCAGACTTATTGTGGGAAGCATTGGATCAGGCTAGTATGATATGTAGGCTTCGACAAGATCACACTGCATCATCAGCGGATAGAGATCGTAAGGAGATATTGGCTGATGTGGCGATAACTAGGAGTTAGAGTTGCAGTGGAACTCAACATTTAAAGATAGTAGAGATCTTCAAGAATAAGGATGCTAGTTTCCTATTTAAATGTCAACTCTATCTTTCTGTTATCTTGTAGATTCTATCTTATTAACTAAAGTCCTATTTGGATGGGGGTGTCATCCAATTGGTCCACGTGATGTAATATGATAGAGATAGACGTGATCTTAGCACGATCTTAAGCAGTTCAGTTTAAATGGGATTCTGAATACAACTTGGCTTCCAAGTTAGAATGTCTATATATAGCTCATTCAAACTTTGCTCTCCTCATTCAGTTAGAGAGAGCATTCCTAGTATTCTTTTAAGGGAAAGTAATATAAACGTTGGTTTTACTGTATATCTTTTGTTTTCCTTGTTGCCTTTATCTTCTTGTTGCTCCCGTAGCATTGTTTCTTTGAGTGTGCGAGGTAAACATTGCAAGGGTCGTTGAAGGTTGAAGTTTTACTTAAGCGGACCTAAGTGAGATTGTCGTGCAAAGGGTGTTGATGATCAACTTCGTTGAATGTTCGAGTCACAAGGTGATCTTTTTATCAAATGATATCAGAGCCAAATTTTGGTATAGTTGTAGGCAACTTGACAGAACGAGTGACTAGGTGGAGGCACTCATTGGGCCAATTCCTTAAAGGGAGAAAGAGGTCACATCTCACAATACTCGATTCGAGATGTTAGGGGCATGGATCCAACAATTGCAACAACAGATGGCGGATTTGTTGAAGGCACAAGAGGGGGCCTAGTTTGAGATCACAGTGCTGAGGCATGCCATTGCTAGAGATCTTGGTCATACAGAAAGCTCATCACCAAAACCTTCAGTGGTGAAGGTACGTAACCTAAGGTGTTCGAAGATGTGCAAGACGCCAAGGTGCTTGAGAATTTCTTGTGAGATATGGAGCAGTACTTTACGGCTACTAGGGTGCCCGATACTGAGAAGGTCAATGTGACGGCCATATACTTGGATAGGGATGCCAAGCTTTGGTGGAGGACGAGGACCTCTACTGAGATCAGTGCGGGTAGAACTTCCGTGGATACGTGGGACCTTATAAAGAAGGAGTTGAAGGATCAATTTCTTCTATTGAATACATGGCTTGCGAGAGATGCGTTGAAGAAACTGAAACAAGAAGGTTTGGTAAGAGACTATGTTAAGTCTTGTGGTTCTGTATTACTTAATATTGAAAATATGTCAGACGAGGACAAGCTCTTTAACTTTTTGTCTAGGTTACAACCGTGGGCACAAATGGAGTTGTGGAGACAAAATGTGAAGGACGTGGTTGGTGCAATCACGGCCGCTAATGCCTTGGTGAACTTTCGAGCGATGAAGGAAACTAAAGCAAGCTCCTCTAATTCTATAAAGGGCAAAGGCCATGCTCAACAGGAGAATACTGAGGGGAAGAAGAAGAAGGATTCTAAGAAGGGAGACTTCAAAGGAAAAAGCAAGCAAAATAGTGGCTCCGAGAGTGGGGAGATGTCGTCTAAAAAGGGCAAGATTGCTTGTTATCTGTGCGGTAGATCACATTATGCAAGAGAATGTTCGAGGAAAGAGAAGTCAAATGCCCTGATAGCCAAAAAAGAGGGAGAATATTCGAATGATGCGATGCTAAATCCGATTGTGTTGTTGAATGTGGTTAGTAAAAAACCTAATCCTTATGATGATCTAATGTATGTGAGAATACAAGTTAATGGGATAGAGGTGACCACGATGGTAGATACAGGTGCGTCACATTCTTTTGTAATGGAAAGGATGGTGCGCAAGTTAGGGCTTAGAGTGTCCAAGACCCCGAAAAAGTTAAGAACTCCTACAGGTAAGGCACAAAGTGGTGATGGGAGCTGTTTACAACGTCCCAGTGAGCATAGGGAGTTGACGTGCTAAGATGAATTACATGGTCATACCACTTGAGGATTTTGAAATGATATTAGGGATTGACTTTCTTAAGGCAGCCAAGACAGTGTTGTACCCAAGTTTGGGAGGTATGATGGTTATGTATGATGAAAAATCCTTCTTTGTTAATTGTTGTAGATTTGTTAGTGGGACGAAGGAGACTACAACACTGGTAGCACAGGTGTCGGCTATGATCATTGAAAAGGAGCCAAATTATGCTTAATAAAGCTTGAAACAGAAGGTAAGTAAGGAGCATACCATTGCCAAAATTGCAGAGGGTTAAGGTGACATGAAAAGATCAGTGAATAGAGCTCTTCTTAATATGTCTTTAGTCAGTGCGGTGAGCCTTGAGAAGATGAGTCCAAGTCGTTGCAAAGACAACCTGGATTGGGAAAATGGTATATTGGTGAAGTGCCAATTGATATGAAGGCTTGCTACCATCTTCAAAAGCTAACTAAAGGGTCTTCAAAGAAACCACACGTAGAGGAGTACCAATAAACTAATTTGACGAGGGCATCGAATCCATCTGGTGGGGGTGGTTTGTTAGATCTTTAAACTCTAAAGCACTTCTTAGCAACCTTCACAATGTGCCTTAGGAGGAAGGTTAGCTGGATTACACGCATGAGGGAGGCATGTGAAAACACGAAGGCAAATATGGGCAAGTGGGATCAAACTTGGTACAAATTTTGGTAGAGTCTCGGACCTTGTGGAGATTGACTCGACCCAGGCTAAGTACTTAATAGACTAAGAACTTGGCCCATGCTAGGATGAATAGACCACGACTTGAGGACTTGTTGTGGGAAGCATTGGATCAGGCTAGTGTGCTATGTTGGTTTCGGTAAGATCGCACTGCATCATCAGCAGATAGAGATCTTGGGGAGATCTTGGATGATGTGGTAACAACTAAGAGTTAGAGTTGCAGTGAAACTCAACATCTGAAGATAGTGGAGATCTTCGAGGATAAGGATGCTAGTTTTCTATTTGAATGTAAACTTTATCTTCATGTTATCTTGTAGATTATATCTTATTAGTTAGAATCCTATTTAGATGGGAATATCATCTAATTGGTCTACGTGATGTAATATGATAGAGATAGACGTGATTTTAGCACGATATTAGGTAGTTCAGTTTAAGTGAGATTCTGAATATAACTTGGCTTCCAAGTTAGAATGCTTATATATAGCTCATTCGAGATTTGCTCCCCTCATTCAGTTAGAGAGAGCATTCCTTGCATTCTCTTAAAGGAAAGTAATATAAAGGTTGGTTTTACCATATCTCTCTTGTTTTTCTTGTTGCCTTTATCTTCTTATTGCTTCCGGCATTGTTTCTTCGAGTGTGCGAGATAAACACTGTGAGGGTCATTGAAGGCTAAAGTTTTGCTTAAGCGGACCTAAGTGAGACTGTCGTGCGAAGGGTATTGATGATCAAATTCGATGAAAGTTCGAGTACAAGGTGACCTTTGTATCAGCATGCATCTTAAATGTCCAATTTGCCAAACAAGTACTAAAAATATGATCATTTGAGAGCTTTGATGAAGATGTCTGTTAGCTAGAACTGTGACCTTACATATGACGTAACAATGGTTTCTTACTTGAACTTGCTGTCTAACATAGTGATGATCAATCTCTAGGTGTTTAGTGCGCTCGTGAAACACCAAGTTAACCTTTTTATGGATAGTAGATTAACTATCACAGAAAAAGGTCGTGGGTTCACGATGAACCATACCCAAAGAAGCCAATAAAGACTTCAACCATACCATCTTACTGGTAGCCGTAGCTATCACCTTATACTCATCTAGACACAATACTCTATTTCTTAATCTTCCACGAGATTGGTGATTAACCAAGCATCACTAAATAGCCAATCACTAAACAATATGAAAAGGAATAACTTGTCCAGTCTCAGTCACACAAAGCTTGAAGTCGTAAATCACCATCAACTTGAAGGAAAATTACCTGACCTAGTTTCCCTTTGATATAGCGCACAATGCATATAACTACTTTAAAATGCTCTTTACATGGTGCTTAAACAAATTGCAACAATACAAGGACTACGTATGAAATCTTAGGCCGAGTGATTATGAGATAGATGAAACATCCTATTAACTGCCTAATTCACCATCGGCAAAGCCTAGACGTTGACCCAACTCCCTTTGAGTGTCTACTAGTTTGCTTCCAATTAGCCCTATTTTGGATAGTATATCTAAAGCATATTTTCGTTGACACAAGAATAACCCCTTAAATGAGTGGACTACTTCAATCCTTAAGAAATACTTCAATACCCGCAAATCTTAAGTACGACTTAAAAGTTGAATAAGCCATTGTGTCATTCCCTATTAAAACGATGTTGTCCATATACAATAATAATCCTAAAATACATTGTCTTTTCCAGAAAGTAATCAATGAATAATCTTTTTGGGATTGAACAAAATCATACATCTTTAGCATTGTGATCGTCTTGGTCAACCAATTTCGACAAGCCTAGTATGGCCCATAAGCTAACTTGTGTAATTGACTAACTTTATCTTTATGACCTATCCAGGATCTAGGGGGAAGCTTCATGGAGTCTTCCTCTTCTAAGTTACCAAGTAAGAATGCATTGTTACCATCCATTTGATGCAACTCTCAACCTTGCGCAACTGATATGAACATAAAAAACACAAACAGTAACGAGCTTGGCAATCCATGTAAATGTCTTACAAAAATCGAGATCTTCAATCTGCGTAAAACCCTTCACCATAAGTTGTACCTTGTATCTCTTAACTATCCCATCTAACTTGTGCTTGTTCTTCAATACCCACTTACAATTAATTGATTTTTTTGGGAAAAATTCTCTAAAGATTATATTTTATTTACTTCAAATGTAAAAATTTCTTAAGCCATCGCATCTCACCATTTTGTGCTTTTCGCCACCTCTGCATAGCTCTTAGGCCTAAATTTCGAACTTATAACTATAAAAAACACCCAATGGCCCTAAAAAAATTATCAAACATCACATAATTCACTAAAGGATAAGGAGTACCTAAAGAGCTTTCATATTATGGTGGTTACGAAATGGGGGAAAACTAATCTTTTTTAGATTGTTCTTCAAAAGATTTCCAAATGACATATTATAGGCTTTGAATTTCTATTTACTTGAAGAACAATTTTGAATAAACCGCTATGTATGTTGACGTACAGTTGCATAGGTTCTTAGCGTACAATTTTTAGGGTACGACTGAGGCTTAATTTTGGTCAAAAAGGGCCCTGAACCTTAAGGAACAGTAGAATAAACAACATAGTCCCCCAATTGAGTTAGTTGACAAGTTGTTTATAATGGTCTATTTCTACTTTTTGACCTCTAGTAATATCCTCGTACAAAGCAATCGCACTGCCCTTCAACTCTGGATTTTTGCTCTCAATGTTGTCTTCGCTCTCATCATCTGTCTCTAGCATTATCAAAACTTTCCTCAGATTCGACTCTCAACCTATTCATCACTTTTAGTAAAAGGAAACATGTTATTCTAAAATGAAACATCACGAGAATAAAAGAAATCACCTTTAAAAAGGTGATAAGCCTCCAACCTTTCTTTTCATATGGGTATCCTACAAAGATACCTTGCCTACTTTTGAGCCCAAATTTATCCTTCAGTCTTGGATTATTATGCAAACAACATAGGTAACCAAACACTTTAAAATGTTTGTAGGATGACCTCATACCAAACAAAATCTTATGAGATGATTGTTAATTCAATTTAATATTTGTCATTTTATTTATCAAATAAGCCACATTTAAAACAAACTTACCTAAAAAATAAATAAATAAAGCAGCTCGAAATTGCAGTGCCTTTGCTACCTATAACATATTCCAATGCTTACATTCTACCCTCCCATTTTGTTGCATGTATCCTTGCAACTAGTTTTATGAGCAATAACCTTCTCTCTATAGAATTCTTACATTAGTCCTGAGTTAAAACCCAACCCAATATTGCTCTGTATGTGTTTAATAATCTTTCTAAATTGAGTTTTAACTAATTTTTAGAAATCTATTAGGTATCAACTAGCCTCACTTTTTTCTTTCAATAAATAAACCACATTAGTAATAAAATAGTGCAATTTACAACATTATTATTACTCAATAGGAAAGGAGAATAGAGTTTGTTTGGCTAAAAAGCAGGCATCACATATATTATTGTTCTTAAAATCTATACTAATAATATTAGGAATAAAAGATAAGTGTTGACTTGACTGATGTCTAAGATATTGACTCCAGACTATAAAGGAGTCCACTCTCTTTGTCTTTATAGTCGAATGCAGCTTTGTAGACTTAAAGCTTACCCACTCTAATCAGCATCCTTGAAGAATAGTCATGTATTATACAAAGCTAATTAGAGAGCATAATTTGACAATTTAACTCAGTAATCAACTAACATATGGAAATCAAATCGTAAGTCAAACTAGGCATACAAAAGACATTAATCAAAGTCATATTTTGACTTAGCATGACTCGACCCATCATCATCGTTATCTTATTTAACCCATTTTGCAAAATCGCTGGTAGAGGCGCTACCTATTTGACATCACACATCAAATCTAAATAACCTATCATATGATTTAATGCCTCGTTGTCTAATATGCATGTAAGGTTTTTAGTTTCCTAAGTAAAAAGCTTTTCGAAGTTATCATGATCTAGAATTATTAGTGAAGATTAGGAAAAAACGTCACATATAGTTTTAAGCTACTGGGTTTTGGTGATGTTTTTGGTGACAAATATATATCGTCACTAATGGCTATTAGCAATGATTTTAGGACTTTTAGCGACAATTATTTTTATAGCCAAATGTCATTTCTGTTGTAGTGTTTACGTGTCAAACACAACATATATTGCCATAACTACTATACTATAATAAGTCGAATCACTTGGGAGTATATTTTATAGTAGTCAATTCCTTTTTTTGAAGCATATTCTTTTACTACCAATCTTGTAAGGTATCCCTTCATTTGATCATAAGCATTTCACTAAATCTTGAAGACCCAATTATACTAATTAGCTTCTTCCCTTATATTATGGTACAAGTTCCCAAATTTATTGTTTTTATTTTCTTGTTATTTTAATTGATGTTTTGTTTTCCTTAAGTGAAATTTTGTAATCATCGAAGTTGTCTCCTAATCCTTCATTTTTTTACACTCTAAAAATCTTAAAATCTCTTACAAAATAGAAAACATATATAAAAGGAGATAATTATAAAGGATCTCAATAAGTATTGAATTAGTGGTTATGTGATAAATGTTATTTGTAGCACCATTCAGCAAATAAGATCCAATTTGACCAACTATTAGGAGAATCACCATAAAACACCAAAAACATGCTTCCATGATTTTGTTTATTACTTCAATTTATCTATCAATTTATGGGTAACATGAGGTAAAAAATTTTAAACTATTCCTTTGTAGTTTGAATTTTTTTTAGCCAAAAACTCTTAAGAAAAGTGAATTTTTGTCACTTACAATAACTTTTGGAATTCTATAATATTTAAAATATGATCAATAAATACTTATGTTATTTCCAAAGTTATACATAGATGTTTAGTAGAAACAAAGTGTGAATACTTACTAAGTTTATCCACGAACATAAGAATTATAGATTTACTTCTAGATGGAGGTAATCCCTTAACAAAATTCATGCTAATCTCTCTGACATTCCTCCAATATTGGTAAGTGCTACAATAGTCCCTAGTATAAGTATTGTCATATTTGTTTCTTTGGTATATCAATTATTTCTTAATATAGTTCCTTAAATCTTTTGCTAAACTCTTATAATAAAACATGTTTTACACCTTTTTACTGGTTGTTGTATATCTTAATGTCCTCCTTAAGGTCTATCATGAGTCATGGGTATCAACTTCTTCTTTAACTGAATTGCCAAAACTTACTTTCAATCTACCTTCTACCTGAGTAACCCATCTTTCCATCTATAAATTCCTAAACATACTTCTTCTACTTCTTAATAAGGTCTTTAATAGTGGTATCCCTTTCCTTGTTTAATATCAATCAGGTTATTATGAATATGATCTACTGCAAAGGTTAAAAGCTCAACATTGGTTATTCTAAATAAGGCATCAATTGATTTATTTTCTTTTCCGCTTCTATACATAAGTTCAAAATCACTTCTTAATAATTTGCGAAGCCATATTGGAATAGTGATAAAATTTTTCTCTAATAGGTATCTGAAACTTTGATGATCTATTTGTAACTTGAATGTTCTTTTATTAAGGTAATGATGCCATTTCTTAATGACTTTAATGACTACTAAAAACTCTTTTTCATATGTTGAAAGCCTCACATACTTATTTGTCAGTATCTCACTTAGGAATGCAATAAGATGTTTGTTTTATTAAAGGACTATGCCTAGACCTGTTTCACTTGCATATAACTCTATTATAAAGGGTTATGAAAAATTTGGAAGTACCAATACTAGTGCAAATGTGAGGGCCTTCTTGAGTTATTCAAATGCTTTCTTTTGGTTTTCTCCCCACTCCCATTTTACAGCAACCTGTTTCTTTAACATCTCTATCATTGGCTTAGATAAGTTTTTGTAATGTTTAATAAATCTCCTATAGCATCTAGTCCTCAACTCCTTGAATGATTGAGATGTAGTTCAATTTTGAACAGTCTCGACCTTTTTTGAGTTAATATCTACTTTCTAAATATATTTACAATAGCAAAAGTAGTATATTTGTCTTGCTTCAAAAATACATTTGCGCCTTTTAGTGAACTGGTTGAGGGTATAAAGTATATTTATAATCTTTTAAAAGTGTTCAAATATTGTTAAAAAGATTGTTTTCAAATTAGGATATTATCTAAGATGACTTTTCTTAGATATAGCTTGATTATTTCATCATGAGGCCCTAAAATGTGGAAGGCATATTGGTTAAGCTAAAAGGCATCACTAAAAACTCAAAAGTATCTATCATATGTCCTAAAGGTTGTCATTAGATTATCCTCATCATATATATGCATTTAGTGATATCCAAACCTCATACCTAGCTTAGAGTACTAGCTTGATCCACGGATTTCATCAAATAACTCTTTAATCATAGGTATAGGGAAATTGTCCTTGATAATATGTTTGTTAATCTCTTTAGAACCAATGTATATTCTTCAAGAATTATCATTCATTTTAATTAATACCAAAGGTGAAACACAAGACTTGATATCATGCCTAATGAATCCCTGCTTCATCAATTCTTAAATAACTTTCTTTATGGAATCTTTTTGCTCTTTAGAATATATATATATATAGTCAAATATTGATATATATATATTAATGTTGTGCCTAATGAATCCCTGCTTCATCAATTCTTAAATAGCTTTCTCTATGGAATCCTTTTACTCTTTAGAATAATATATATATATATATATATATATATATATATATGGTCAAATATTGATAGTCTCCACTTATTCCTTTAATTCAATTTGATGATCATGTGTTCTTTTCAGTGGTAATCAATCAGGCTCGTTAAACACACTCTCAAACTTAGTTAACGGTCTATTCAATTTATCGAATGTGTTTGGATGTTCCTTTAGGTTAACTTGTTGAATGTGGCATTTATATATATGCGGTCAAATATTGATAGTCTTCACTTATTCCTTTAATTCAATTTGATGATCATATGTTCTTTTCAAGGGTAATCAATCAAGCTCCTTAAACACACTCTCAAACTCAGCTAATGGTCTATTTAATGTATCAAATGTGTTTGGATGTTCCTTTAGGTTAACTTGTTAAATGTGGCATTCAATTAGAAATAAAAGTTGTAGCATATAAAAACTTCCACATTTAGAGTTTTAAGAATTTTGTTAAAGCCCTTGCTAGAACTTACTTGAGCCCTTCTGCTATGATTTCCTATCAATGCTTTTATATGGTCTTCCTACTTGAATCTGATTGTGTAAGTCCTAAAATTATATAACATGTTAATTAATGTGATTAACCATTGTACTCCCAAAGCCATTTCATAACCTCCCAAGGTGATAAGATTAATGATAGTACAATTTCAAACCTCCACTAATTGTAATTTGGAAAGGTGTCATCTCCTTAATTTCCCCACAATCCTTGTTAATGACTGAAACATCTCAGAAATTACAAGTACTATCATTATCAATTAGCATATGCAAAGCTCTCTTTTGATGCAATCCCATAATCGACATTTGTTTGTACTCATCTTTGTCGTATGATCTCATTGTAACTTAAAGAGATATATTAGGTATTAGCCACTCATTATCCTTTCCTATTTGTTCTTCATTTTCCTTACTCATACCTTCTTCCTTTTTTATTATATATAATTAATTCTTACATTTATGCATTGGTTTGTAATGCTCATCGCACAAAAGACATAGTCCCTTTCCTTATTATTATTAAAATCCTTACTTGGGCCTCAAATATTCTTAAAGTAGTTAGTTTTATTAGCACTTTCCTAGGTTTTAAGAGTGGACAATATTCCATTGTTGAAGTTGGTTTTAATTTTTGATGTCAATTAAGTTACTCCCTTATTCACCATTTCACCACTCCTACCTCTTAAGCTATGCAATGGTTTAGTGCCTCCCTTTTCATCATGTAATTGAATGCTAGCTATTACTTATAACCTCTTATTTCCGTGCAGACACATATTCCTATTTGAGACGTTAAGAATCAAGCAAGTTAACTTTGAGCTCTTATTTTGATTTTAGTCCTTCTATAAAGAATCTTATTAAGTAGTTTGCTAGGAGTGATATTGAAATATCTGTCAAACTGAGCACAGTATTCCAATATCTATGCGTCTTTCTTCAATTCTTTTAGCTCACTTACAAGATTTTCAAAGATCTCCTAGCTAAATCTCTAATTAAGGATGGAATACTAACTCTACCCAATCTATTGGTTCTTAATGACTTTTATTTTCCAAAATTAATCGATACCATTCTTAAGTTTGCTCTTCTAAATACATTATTCTTATTCCTACTCTGAAATTATCAGGGGTATGATCAATTGTTAAAAAATTTCCACAATTATAAAACTATCCTTTGACACCAACTCTATCAAATATAGGAAATTCAATGTTGCTAAGTCTTACTGGTATAGTATAACCTTCATTTTTTGATAGGGGTTTAGTGGCAGTACATATGCTCTCCTTCCTCGCTGGTAGTATTTCATTGCTGCTTTTAAACTTCTACATGGTGAATCATTAACTTGAAATCACAATCACCTATTTCCTTAACTTAGTTGTCCATTTGGTATTGATTCTCCATCAATTAATTTTCATTTTACATCTGAGCTTTAAAGGGAGTCTTCATGTTCTCCTCTGTCCTCTATAGAGTGCCCTTTATCCCTTTTGCTATAGTTGATCTGTCGAGGCTTGACTACTTTAATACTAAGATTTTACACATGTAAATTGAGTAGAGAAAAGATAATGATTCATAAGATAATGGAGTGAAGAAGTACACACTACAACAAAAAACAACTTTGGCGACGATATTTTTGGGGACAAAATGAAAATTATGGCCAAAAGATAGTTATCGGCGACGAACTATATTTTTGCTGCAAAAAGTAAATCTTTTTGTGACGTTTTACTTAATCGTCACTAAATAAATGTTTTTTGCGACGCATTTTGAGAATCGTCTAACATTTTGCGACGACTAGCTTAGTTAATCGCTAATATTGGAACCTTATGCAATGATTCATATTATTCGTCGCTAAAAGTTCTACTTTAGGTGATGAAGTTTTAGATCGTAGCTAAAAGTTAGATTTTTGCGATGAATTTTCAAATCATCGCTAATAGTGATTTTATATCTTATGTATTTCTTACGAGAATTTTGATGAATTTTTGTGTGTGATAGTATTCTTAAAAATAATAACGTTAAAAAGATAATTTTTTAATGATAAGTTTGCTTAATAATCCTAAGGTTAATTATAATTGACATTTATATGATTTTTCATATATTTTCATTTGCCTTCTTTATAAATTTGTTTAAATAGCTAATGTAATCAAACTGTATAAATTTGTTTATATCGATGGATTTCTACACAAATCATTCTTTAATAATGCCTATTGTACATATTACTACACCTCTGTTCATATATACAAAAAGAATCGAGTATCTAAAAAATTGAAAAATGTTTTTAAAGTTTTAAATATATTGTTGAAAAAAACACGCATAGTAGGTAATTTTAAATTTGAAAAGTAAATATTTTTTGGACATAAAAGATAAACATATGTAAAATTTCAATGTTAATAAGATCAAAATATCATAAATTAAAGTTTACTACTATTCTTAATCATTAGTATTTATTGATAATAAAATAATAATACAGATAAATATTGAAATATGTTAAGCAATATAATATATGGTATATAAGTACTACAAGATGTTAATTAGAAGTTTAACAATTCTTATAGGTAAAATAATAAATAAAGTTTCACACCTAATAGTCCATTGAAAAGGAAAAGAAATAATTACTCTTTTGGATTCTAAGTGACATTAGAGTCAATAGAAAAAGTAAAGGGGTTTCCAATGTCAAGATTACCAAAAAAGCTCCTTGGACGTTCCCAACCATCAATTGAAACAGTTAAAGATCTTCCCTCAGGGTTTGGTGAATTGAACAACTTCTTTGCCTTAACTAAATTTGCAGAAGATATAATAAACGATTTCCCAGATGTAGTATGCATTACAGTATTAGATGAATCGCATGTAGCATGCATTTCATCTAATGAGCAAATAGTATAGGACAATTAAAGCTAAATTAAACGTTATTAGGAACCCAAATTCAAACACATGCATACCCCACTGATAAACTCCATCATCATCACAATGAATGGACATAATTTTTGCAATGGATCACTGTTCCAAAACAACCGTTTTCTCTAATGTTGTATGCACCATCGGGACATCGCCACCTCCTCCATTTCCATCTATATTCTCTTGAAGATTCGAGAAAGATTAACATAAACATATAGTATATAAAATCATATGTTCATATAATAGCTTCATAAAAGAAAATGAAATACAGATAATAAGAAAAGAGAGGTAGTTCAGATGAAACTAAAAACCTTGAAGAAGAAGATCGACCATGAAAGGCAAAGGGTGATCAGTGTTTGATGAGAAGATTTGTATTGCATCGATTTGTTCTTCATTAGGGAGAATTTTGTCACATTTCTCCTAACGGAACCCATTTACGCCATCGAAAACTATTCACCACGTTAACATTCCGCGATGAATTAATGTTAACAATTTTATTATGAAAAAGTTAATAAAAGACTTATTTGAATGTTCCAATATTTTAGCAATGTTAATTTTGTGATTTATCAATTGAGACTACTTCATATGATAAATTTGAGAATGTTAAGTGTGTATGTACTATGTTTAGGGGATTCATTAACATCCCTTGTAGCTCCTAAATATGATTGCCTTTATGTACATAAACATCACTTGCAGAATCCTCTAATGTAAATAGTTGTGCAATTGTGATGCAGCTTTAACTTATCTTAATAATTATCTTATTAGTTTTGAACTACTCCATTATATATATGTTTTCATAATATATATATTAATAAATTCAAATGTGTGTATGGTATATTTGGTCTTTTAAGATTAAGAGTAATAGGTTTTTGTTTTGAGCTACTCATTTGACTTTTAATTGTAATGTCTAATCATAGCCTCATAACACATTGAAATAAAGTCATTTTGATGGATAAATCTGTATACTATAAGTGGTAGAGATTTGGTGTAAAAGAAATCATATGGTAAATATGTATATAAACATTTGTTGTAGAAGTAGCCTTCATTCTCTAACAGACATTTCATCAAGTAGTTAGTAGTGATTTCTCAAACAAGCATGGAAGGTGGAAAAAAAGTTGACCCATACACATCCAATAAAGAAACACAATTCAGTATCTTCCAAACACAAACACAAACAAAAACAAAAATTCATATACCATAAGCAGAATACAAAACTCATATAAACTCCTAAACATAGTAGTAAAATAGAGCACAAGAAAGAGGGTTCTTGAAAATACAAAAGAAGAACAATACCAACACAGGTAATGACACTTCTTCAACAGTGACGACCACAACAAAGGGGACAACGTTTATTGGAAGGTAAACGAAGAGGAAATATGACGGCTAACATGAAAACAAAGAGCGGTTCATTTGGTGTTAATAACCTAGTAGAAAATGACATCATTTTTTTATTCAAAAGAAAAATGCCATTTGGCGTGAATTCAAAAAACCATCACAAAATGGTGAGCCATTACCATTTGATTTGACCTTTGGTAATGGCATTAATATATATTTATTGCGATATAATTAAAAAATAATTGCAATATAGTAAAAAATGGAAATCATTCTTAAATATTAATATGATATTCTTAGTAATCAAATTTAATATTATTGACAATGATTGTAAGTGTAAAAATAAATTTAGTTAACAACAATGCCATTTAAAAATTTATAAAACAAACAAAACAAAATTAAATTTTATTACACAAATTAATTCTTTTTATTAATGTCTTTTAAAATATATGATTTGACAACTTTATGTGGTGTGACAAAACTATATTCACTATATATAAATTGGGTGCCATTATATAGAAATTTTATATTAGAAAAAATTCTATAAATATAAAAATCAAAATAAATTAATTATTCTTATTAATTTCTTTTAAAATATATGATTTGACAATATATAAATGGTGTCACAAACTTCTATTTACTATATATAAATTATATGCTAATTTGTATCATTTATATATTACAAAAAATTTGGAAAATATAAAAATCGAAACCAATTGGCGACTATTTTAGAAATTCGTCACCAAATATGATATGTAGTGACGAATTATGCATAGCATCACTAATAGGTTGATGGTGTATATACATTTGGTGATGTTTTTAAAAATAGTCACTAAATGTTGAAACATTTCAAAATATAAAAGAAAAAGACATCGTTTGTTGTGTAATGAACAACATCGTTTCCTTTCTTTCTTAAACATTTTGTTGTGTACGTACATTTGGTGAAATTTTTGAAAAGCGTCACCAAATGTTGGAATGTTAAAAAAATGAAAACGACATCGTCGCTTTTAGGAGGGAAACGACATCGTTTCCTTTCCTTTTAAACCAAAAGGTAGAAGCCTTTCTTCTTCCCCCGCTTATGCTGTCTTTCTCTTCTGCCTTTCTTCCCGCCATCATATTCTCTCCAATCCTTTGTCCTTGTCATCTTGAGATAAGTGTAGTTCTGTGTTCTTGGTTATCCCTTTAGTGTTTTTGTGCTATTTCCTTCATCTTTGTCTTTGTGTTTTATTGGTGTTGTTGTTTGTATGTTGTTTTAGTGATGTGTATGTTTGTGTTTTGTATTGTGTCAATGTGTGTTGTGTATTAGTTGAAGGTGATTGTGTTGTGTGATAATAATGAAGATGGTGAGTTGTGTAATGTGTATTGTATGGGTTGGTTGAAGGTGAATATGGATTAGAAGTAGTTTGAGTACTACATATGAGATGTTCGATAAAAGTTTTGTTAGACTTTTTAGTATGTTTATTCCTCTGTTTTTTTGTTCTGCCCATGTGTGTTGTCCATATATTACTGCAACGAATGTGCATAGTGATAATAATGAATATTTTGATATGGGTAATATGTGTTGAATGGGTTGATTGAAGGTTTTAACTTCGTTGCTTATTATTGTAATTGGGAGCTTAGTTTTTATTTAATTAAATTTAATATTAGTATTCGAATTTAGTATTACATTCTAAATCATATTCAAAGTTATTGGAAAAAGCTTGATTATTAGAATGTTGTATTAGAAGGTTGAAGTTTTTTTTTGGAAATTAAACATACGTGTAATCAAGGATCATCATTATCGAATACATAAATACTACAAATCTTTTCATTTTAATGAGGAGGCAAGAAGACATGTTTCCAAACAGATGTCAACAGATGTCTCCAGAAAATTGGAGTAAAAAATGTGTGATTATTGGCCCTTTGCTAACATTAAGGTTTAACTTCTTTCTCTTCACATTTGCTTCCATTAACCTCGTTACACAATTTAATGACCATTTCTTTTTTTATTTAGGAAAAGTGTGAGCAAATCAAGGTTAACAGAGGAAAAATAAAAACTCCTCATCACCAAGGCTCCAAATCATTTGTTGTCGTACGAAATGAATATGTAAGTTTTTTGTTTGGAAATTATAATTATATTAGTAAATACAATATTATTTATTGTATTTTCAATTCTTTTTTCTCATAAAACAGAATAAGAAGGAACTACATGAACAAGTGTGTGATAGGATCACACTATACAAACTCACTCACTATAAGAAAGGTCAAGGGTAGATGTCAGAAGAAGCGCAAAATAACTATGTAAGAATAAAATTTTGTTTAAAATTTAAGTTTATTTATTTATATAGTATTAACTAATAATATTTGAATTGAATATTGATTTTGTTTTTTATTTTTAGAAAAAGATGCAAGAATTGTTGCAAAAATCATTGTCTGACGAAAATAAGTCAAATGTAGATGAGATTTGCAATAACGTGCTTGGTATAAGATCCAGCTACATCAAAAGTTTTGAATTTGACCCTAAGTCAACTGCTTTATTCTCATTAAGACTAACATATGTTGACTGTCTTGAAAAGGAGAACCAATCGTTTAAGGCTGAATTAGATTGTACTGAACAAAAGATCGAATGTAATAAACAAAAGTTGGCCAAACTTGAAAAGATAGTCAAACAAATACTTGGCCTAAATTATGTAAGTAGTATTGACGATGAAAACAATTCTTACTTTGTACATAACTATTTTTGTTAATGTTTTTATTTAACATTTAATGATATTTTATTGTATATATAAAACGCTTCTAATTTCTAATTATTTTAATTATATTTTCGTATAATAAATTATAAAACAAAATATCTAAATATTACGTAAAATAACATGGATTAAAAAAATCACTAATAATTATAACATGATAAAATTTTTAGTAATAATGTTTATTAAAAAACTAAAATCGTAGCTAAAAATATTCGCCTACATTTTTAAAATTGAAAATTTTTAGCTACGTATTAAAAACATTGCTAATAATATTTAGCTATGTTTCAAAAAACGTAGCTAAAAAGTTTTTGCTATGACTGCTCTATCGTCATCAATAGTTTTATGTGACGATTAAAAATTCATCGCTAAAGGTTATTAGCTACAAGAAAACTAAGCGTACCTAAATATCATTTGCGACAATTTTTTGTATCGTCGCGGCTCATTTTTTGCTACTATGTAGCTTGTAGCAAAAAAATAATTTGCGACGATTTGTTAAAAAAGTTGTCTATAATATTTTGCCATTGAGATTTTGCAACAATTTAATGTTGTCGCCAAATGTTATCAGCTATGAATGACGGAATTTTAGTGACAAAATAAAAGACGCTTATGTTGTAGCGAGAAATCTAGATAACTGTTGAGAATAAGCAAGGGAGGAGATACAGTCTTTTTCATATTCATTAGCTGTCGATTTGTTTGTAACAATGGCTATTAGAACATACCCTTATCCACCGTAGATACATGACACGTGTTTTGAAGTTTTTAACATCCGTTACAAGTTGACGGTGCATATTAGACTATGTGATAACGTACGTTTTATTTTTCTTTTCTCCGTTGCTTTCTCACTTTTCTCTTATTTAATTATTCGTAACACGTCTTTTACTTGTTTTATTGGCCAATGCTGTTATTAAGGATCAATCACAATAATCAAAAGATAAGTATGAAAAATAACAAGCACATACAAATTTATATAGTTTACTAATATTTAGCTACGTCCACAGGTGATTAGAATTTTTTATTTCACTGTGAATGTTTTTCAACATATTATATACTAGGAGAATAAAACGTATTTATATACTTAGGAAAATGCAAAAGACATAGTTAGATTCGCTACCGTAGGCTTGGTTTAAAGTTTAAATATATTGTCAGGCTTCATATCTCAATAAATGCATGATAGTTCTCAATCTATACAAGGTGTAAACAAGTATTAAGAGTCAAAGATAGATAAATCAATAGGTACTTTCGGTTGATCGTAGAAAAATTAGGAATTTACTTTCTAGTGAGTATTGGATTGAGAGTTTTGATATGCGATACGAATTTGATTTGTTAATGAAGGTAAGGAATAGAGGTCAAGGGAGGTTAAGGAATTATAGGTGAAAAGAAGAGGAGATTAACAAAGGTTAAGTAGTTTTATTAAGAATTAGGTTATCGAATTTATACTTAGGGTTATTAAGAAATAGATTGTCGAGCTAACTTAGAAACCACTTGTGGGTAGATATGTCTTAAAGAATACAGGTGACGTGACGGGATCACTTCTCTGGAGGAAAATAATATCCTATGATTTAGAAGGTGGTGAATTATGTTAATTGTTATTAGGTGATGATAATCTTAACAATGAAAGAAATTAAATGAATTATTGATGAAAAAAAGAGAGCACAGAGGAAAAGAATACAGAAGATTTGAAAAACTAAGTGAAATAATATATGTAAATAAAGGATATATATCTTTTTTTGATTCATTTGAGGATGCACAGAATTGAGATTTGGAACGAGAGGAAAAGACCAGATTTGTCCCACTTCCATCACTGATTTCTTAGTATATGCATTTTGAGGTCATTTAATATCCGCTTAATTTTATCTTAGTCCATCTACTTTAGATGAATTAGTTGTAAGAAAGAAGAGCCACGTTCTTTGTATGAGCATTCGATTAACCACATCAACAAAATATTAATGGAGATGACGTTTTGGATTGAATGATTTGATAAATTAGAAATTTTTTAAAAATCTCAAAAGGCTTGATATTTGTTATCTCTTATAAATATGTGTCTATTATACTGAATTTTTTAGTGTATAATGGATATTTTCCCAAAATTAGTAATACTACTCAGTTCAAGGATTCATTATAATCTTTTTATTGAAAATTTGATTGCTAGATATATTGCTTCCTCCAGCTCTTCTGGCTTCTCTTTGCGGTTCTCTTCTCACGCTTAAGGCTGCTACAAATCTCTTTTATTGTCTCCGTGATCGCTCGATCCTTTTGTTTTTGACCTTGCACTCGATTGATCCTGTTTTGTGTTAATTGTAGCAGACACATAAGTCGTTTTGTTTCTGCAACTTCTTCTGTTGTACATTTGTACCTCATTTGGCATCAAATGTTCCCAAATGTCAATTCAAGCGGGCTCCTTTAAAAGGTTATTTAAGATAATCCTTTTGTTGTTAGATACTATCAAATCACAACACAAGATTAAGATCTATCATGTCAGATCATCAAGAGCAATTAAATAGCGGAAGCATACCTAAATCCATCTTAATAATTACGTATAAGATGTTGCGGTTTGTGTTGATCCTCTAATAAATGTCTTTAGGTTGTCTATCTTTTCTCTTGATGAGGTTAAAGAAAAGAAACCCTTAAGTCTCTCTTGGAACCATAACCACATATTCATATGCTTAGTGTTAATTACCAATTTGCCAATCATAAAATTAGAAATATAACGCTGGAGTTTAATTAGACGATTTGAACTCAATAATTCAAAACTTTATTGACCACTTTTGTTTAGTCTACACATAGCTTGAGTTATATTTTAATTAGACGATTTGAACCCAATAACTCAAAACTTTATTAGACTACTTTTGTTTAGGTAATACCTTACAATAGCCCATAACATTTAATTATACATACATACATACATATATATACATACATACATACATATATATATATAAAAGTCCACCCCAAAAAAAAAAATCCAACGGTTGTGGCTTTAACTAGCTAATGTGCTTTTAAGTTAAGAATATGCAAAAGGGTACGACTCGTATCTAACCATACAACTCCCTGATAAATACTTCCCTCCTGTCCTCCTAAAACAGGCATGTCGAAGTCGACGGCTAATCCTTCCTAAACAAGTGAGGCACTTATCAATAGATATATCCCTGGTGCATTGAGAAAATCCATAAATCCTATCATTACTATCGCTTCTTATCTCTACGCTCTGAGCTGCGTATAGGTCCCCATTGTTGCGAGTTCCTGTCTTCAGGAGATCCAGTAGGACTAACCTGGCTATTGTGAAATCATAGCGATGCTGAAGACCTACCTTTTTGGGGTTGCATTGGTAGAACTTATTGTGGCGATCAAGAGAACCAAAAAACTCCTTGTTTGAGTACTTCAACATACAATCATCATACCAAATAATTGCTCTCTTGTTGCTTGGACAGCGCTTCCTAATCTCGCGCCCTGCGTCCTCAAGACAAGTTTTGCATCTCTGGTTTCGAACATCACTTGTACAAAGGGCAAGACCATGCACTCGGCCAGAGTTTTGGCCCAAAGATTCTCGACCATAACCTGAGTTCGGGACAGTAGAGAATAATGAAGGTAAGAGTTGGTTCATATTAGACACAAAAGCGTCATTGGGGCTATAATCAGGTGAAGAACAAATATAACTGAGCGGATCAACTCCATTAACAGAACTCTGAGGAAGATTAATGAGAGCAAATAACAATGGATAGAGAAAACTGATGGCCAAGATTGAAAAACGCATCATAATTTGCGAGGACAGGTTAGTGGTTCTGAAAGGATTTGAACAGTTTATAATATTACGAGCATGTTCGGCCAACTCCAATGACGTTAACAATGAAAATCTCACCAATGGCACGTAGATTATATAAACTCCAAACGATGGAACCATTTCACTAAACGATTAGCTTGTGGCATAAGTTGCCCGTTAGACTAACCAAACTTATAATTTACATATGGTAATGAAGTTGTCACAGAATAAAAAAAATTGGAAAACGAACCAACATTTAGGTTTGTCATGTAAGTCCAAGCCGGATCGACTCGGCCCAGTTGGAATAGGTTTCGAGTAGGGTTTGAGTTTTTTTTTTCAATTTGCAGATTTGGGTCAGTCTGAAGGCTGGCCGATCTGAAGCTCTATCTTTGGTCTATTAATTGTATAAAATAATATCGTTTTTTACAGTAAAACGACATCCTTCAGTCTTCAGAATTCAGACAATATTCTTCGAATTTCGACAGACTTTCTTCGACAGACAATCAGACGTCCTTCTCGTCGCAGTCGCCCTCCCCTTCCTGCTCTTTGTTGCAGTTGTCATCCTTCGTCCTTTATCCGATAGCCCTCCTCCTTCTCGTCGCTCCTTAATCCAACAGGCAAAAGGCCTACTACAGACTATGTAAGGTTTTTTTTTTAATCAAACATGTAGGCTTATATGTGTATAATTGAATATAAAGGTTATCATGTAAAGTTGAGCCCACTTAATTAAAGTGGTCTAATATATTTATGATATTTTGGGCCTCATGTATCTATTTTAAGTATGGGCTTTATATGTGAAGAGACCAGGTTTATAATTTCTAATTTTATGATGAACTAAATTAGAAATTATATTAGGGTCTTACCTTAATATAAGTGGTTATGGTCCCCAAATTAAACGTACGCTTAATTCTTGTTTGAAATCTTATCATCAAAGAGAAAACAGAGAGTTACAGAAAACTCTTTAAAACAGGTTACGTTCTAATTTAGAAGACAAAATTGCAAAATTCCATTGCAAATTTTACGATAGATTCAGATATGCTTCCGCTTTTATTTTATTCTTGATGATTTGATATGAATGGATTCTGTGTTTTAAAGGGATTAAAACCCTACAAGTAGTATCAGACCAAATTCATAATTAAGTTATCAAGAATGATTACTTGGTTTTCTTTTGTCTTCCGTATTGTCTTTCGGAGTTTCTTTCGATTCTTTTCTGTCGATTCGATTACTGCATATACGAATATATTTCGATGGTGGTCTTGATTTTGTATATGTATTTGGAGATAACCTTTTGATAGTTTTAAAGAATCGTTTGTGGCCGTTGGATAAAGATTGGAGTTTTACCCATTAGATAAAGAGTCAAATTTTGCTCATTGGATAAAGACTAAGTGCCTGTTTGGTTGAGCTTATATCAGTAGAGCTTTTGTTAATAGAGCTTTTGTCAGTAGAGCTTTTCTGAGAAGAGCTTTTTTAAAAAGTCAGTTGACTGTTTGGCTGTCAATTAA
>JAOTAY010000001.1:18936079-18950100 GCA_025629805.1 Erythroxylum baracoense
TATGGGAGGAAGTGTAGATCGCCTCTATATTGGGATGAAGAGGGTGTCAGGATGATTGAGGGCCCGGAGCTGATACAGGATACAGTGGATAAGGTGAAGTTGATCCGGAGTCGCATAAAAGCGGCTCAGGATAGACAGAAGAGTTATGTAGATCAGCACCGGCGAGATATGGAGTATAATGTGGGAGATAGAGTTTTCCTTATAGTGTCACCGTGGAGAGGTGTACTGAGATTCGGTAAGAAGGGCAAGTTAAGCCCTAGGTACATTGGTAGCGAGGAGATTCGAGCTCGTTTGGCAGTTGAAAAAGGCTCTTAAAGATTGGATGGAACCAAATCAGGTATTCCGCATTATCTTCATTTGTAATCCTTTCACGTCCGATCCTGGGTGCGTAATAAAGTCTACTCTACACGTTACACAAATCAGATCACTGCGGTTTCCTGCCTAGGACAAAGCTTGCGGATCTCAAGGCTTGCCTTCTCAAGGCAAGCTCTGCAATTCTAAGTTGTGACATTAGCTGTACAAATACCAATCCCGTGTACTTGGTCTGAATCTTGACCCCAAGACTTTCCGGCAAAACCTCTAATGGACGTGGCGGAGGGTAACCAGGCGATGAGTTTGTCCCTGTTTGGGACAAAGCGATCGTTAGACTTATGCTTAGTGTTAGAACAAATGTGCCTGACTGGGAGGTCTGTTCCATGAACGGTTTGAAGAATAGCAGCGAGTGGACACAGGAAAAGAATGATCACAGAGTTTAAGGACCATTCTTAATTTCCCAGAACGTTTTCTTAAAGGTAAAGGACAGCAGGACATATGATGCTCGTTGCCGACTACTCCATAGGATCTGAGGTCCATTTTAATTTAGCTAAATTGTATTTGGGAGCTTTGCTTAATCAGTTCATTTTGAGAAGAATCCTAATTGTGGTATCGGCCACACTTCATATTACAGTTATAATAAAATACATTTTAACTTCTAGCTGCATATGCAGTAACTGTTAGAATTTAAAATAGGCCTACGGGCCCATACGAGAAGGAAAGTTAGATTACATATAAGTCTAAGTGAAGTTCCATCCTAAAACTAATTGGTGATAGGAGGAGTAGCCCACTAGATTTATATATTAATCTTCTTTCCTCTCTTTCTCCAATGTGAGAAAAACTCTCCCTTTTTATATTTCAACACACCCCCCTCACGTGTGGGTCTAACACCAATTGGTGATAGGTGGAGTAGCCCACTAGATTTATATATTAATCTTCTTTCCTCTCTTTCTCCAATGTGGGACAAACTCTCACTCTTTATATGTCAACACACCCCCCTCACGTGTGGGTCTAACACGTGACATAATCTATCATTTTGAGGTGTTAACGATTAACGTAAGAGTAACTTACTCTGATACCATGTTAGAATTTAAAATAGGCTTACGGGCCCATACGAGAAGGAAAGTTAGATTACATACAAGTCTAAGTGAGGTTCCATCCTAAAACCAATTGGTAATAAGTGGAGTAGCCCATTAGATTTATATATTAATCTTCTTTCCTCTCTTTCTCCAATGTGGGACAAACTCCCACTCTTTATATTTCATCAGTAACTTGTCACTATGTGGAGACACTGGCCAAAGCAAGATTGTTACAGTAAAGAAAAGATGGTAAAAACGTTATAAAGACGTTTACTCCACTGTCAATTCGTTACCTTATATCAAGATAATACATAATTGCAAGCCTTCGGTAACGTTATAAAGACGTTTACTCCACTTTCAATTCGTTACCTTATATCAAGATAATACATAATAGCAAGCCTTCGGTTCTTTTACTTCGTCCCAATTTTATTGTTGGCCTCCAACTTAAATTTTTGCCCTTCCATTCTTTTGCCAACTATAATATTTTATTTTAAGCTTATTGCTAGTGGTATGAAGATTTTAGTTTATATAGTTATACTCTTGTTTAGGACTGACGCTTCAGGTCAAATTTTGGTTGCTTTGGTCTTCAGATGGACTTTTCAACTAATGTTGTCCTTTCCATGACTTATCAGGGACTTACCAAGCTATTTAAACGAGCCTACAGCTATTTACATCATACCAAAATCAGCTTTAAACATAATACGATTCATGTGTGAAGTCTATATTAGCTTAAGGACTCTAACATTAAGGCTTACATTAAAAAAATCCGAATTTTGAGGAAAATTAAACAACAAAGTTATAAATTAAGGCATTGAAGTGTAATAAAATCAAGAAAACTGAAAAGCTTGCCGTTTGGTTTTAATAGGTTCCATTGATATTTTTTTATTATGGATCATTATTTTCGATTCAAGATTTTGATTTTTTTTCTTTTTTAAAAAATTATTTTTGTAAATGTTAATCTCAAAATAGTTGTATTGTTATTATTAGTAATAATAGTAGTTGAAGATAAAATAAAGTACTTGTCAATAAAATGGAGGTCATTTCAGTGGAGGTTTTTAACATAGTCTCTAAAGGCATATATATTTTGATTTTATTTACTAACGTCACCTTTAGATTCCTTAAGAGAAAGGTGAGAGTTAAAGTCACATATGAGCAGCAAGGCCATTGCAATTTGCTCCAAGCTAAAATAAGTCGTGCCAAAGATGCTTCTTAATACAATTGTAAAAACAGAATTGAGAAAGAAGAATTCTCTGCGTTTTTGTTTGTCAAAATCATTATATCCTTAAACGTATATCCATGGTTGATTGTATATTTCTTATATAGATAGATTGTCAATCTCATGTATAAATAGGCCTCTTATGTAATGTTTCACAGATTATAATTTATATTAACATCCTCCCTTCCAACTTAAGGTGGTAAGGAGCTAGACATCTTGAATTTAAAATAAAACTCCTTGAAATCGTCAACGTAGATGTAATTTAGTGAAAATGTTTGTGATCTAATATTGTAATGAAGTAGGGACAAGTTAGATAGTGTTTTAAAGAACATGATGTCAATATGATATCATGTAAAGTGTCAATAAAATTGAATATGTTTAGTATGCTCATAAAAGACATTATTATGAACAATTTGTATGGTATTATAATTATCACAAAGAAGAGTTGTAAAAGAAGAGAAAGCACCCATATCTCGAAACAACTAACATAGCAAAAGGATCTTAGAGGTTGTGTCTGCAAGACCTTGACATTTTACTTTCTTGCTAGAGTAAGAGATAATTATTTGTTTTTTATAACATGAAGGATGTGCAAAGGAAGAAATAATAGCTAGTAAAAGAGCAATAATGAGTAATATCTCCATCTTAATCAGTATCAGAGTATGCTCATACGTCCAATAGAGAAGAATAACATGAGTGAACAGCATGAAAGAAAGTACTTCTGATGTATTGAACAATATGAAAAATAAAAGAGATGTGAGTGCTACAAGGAGCTAAATTAAATTGGTTGATAATGTGAACAGTGTGAGCAATATGAGGATGGGAGACAATAAGGTGTATAAGACTATCAACATAAGAAAAAGTAAGTTAATATTGAGTTAGATGAGATTTAAAGAGAGTTTAGGAATAAAAAAAAGTATCGTGCATAGACAATTTAGGTTCTTAAAAAGTGCCTACACTTAGAACATGTGTACTAGAGTTATCAACAATATCGACAGTATGAAGAATAGGAGTTTTTGACCAATCAAACATAGAGGAGTTAGAAGTAATATGGTTATAAAAAGTAAAATCAAAGTGCCATGAATAGGAAGTACCTAACGTGATGGATAAAGTAGAAGAAGAAACTATATAAGAACCTAGTTGAATTTATTATAGAAGGGTTTGAAGATCTCTCAAGGAGAATCTAGGAGATGTATACTCTATTGCACCCTCTATGACAATTAGCTGCAATAGAAGGCTAAAAAGACATCTATTCATCATTAATAAATGAACAGATGTCTCTATATGAAGGATGTTGAGTCGGGTCTTTGATTACAACATTAAGGCTTGCTAAGATCCTCAATGAAGGAAAGAGCTACAGATAGACTTAAACTCATATTTAAGTTCAATTATTTTAATTTCAATTAGAAAATTGATGAATAATAAATAAATTGGGATAATTAAAAGGAATATAAAATTTTAAATTTGATACATGTAGATAAAATGGTTCTACTTGCAGTAAGTGCTACATGCTTAATTAAAATGTAATATTTTATATAATAAATAGAAAGAATATTTTTATGCACTTAAAAATTTTCACATATATGTAAGTGTTAACATACATTTTCATGGCTAAAGTAATAGAAATCTAATCACTTGAGGTAGGAAAAGAGATACGAGTATAAGCAAGTCGATATATTTTGTTTTATATTTGCTTTGGCCATAAGTTAAGAAGGAAACAATTTCTTAAAAGTGTAGCTATTATTTGAAGTAAGAAAATATTGTAATGTGCTTGACCATACAAAAACACTGTAAGAAGCTTATCCTAAAATATGGTAATGGTAACTATTTATAAAGTTTTAAATTTAATTTTTGTACGCATAATATTATGAAGTTCAAATCTTCTTACATGTTTTTAAAGTAAAATTTTACTAATCCCAATATTCGTAATTTTTTGACTTTTAATTATTTTCATTATAGAATCTAAGATAAGTAGTAAATATCAAAAATTAATTTAAAATATGATAATAAACATATGATAAATTTATTTAGATATCTAAATGACAATTCTCCTCACTTTTATTAATTTTTTAGTTTTATGCAATTGATTATTAAATGATAAATATGATCCATTTAGATAAAAATAATAGTTTTATATTTTCATATTGACAATTAAATTTAGTAAAAAATTATCTCTATGTTTAAATTTAAAATAATTGAAAAAATTAATAATAACGTTAATCAAGCTCGACAAAAGTTATCAATCAATTATATAAATTGATGAAGATAATTATGTTGATGATTGTATACTTTTGTTTATAACAATAGGATATTATTTAGATATTTTTACTTTAAAATATTTATATAAATTATAAAATAATAAGAAAGAAAATATATTTTTACTAAAATTTTTCATAATATGTTTGCATGAGAATTAATGTATAAACGTTATAATTTATCCTTAATTAATTTATGTTTTGAATGTAATATTTTAATTTTTAGTTCTAAGAGATTTGCAATTACGTTTATATAAACATATAAATATTTATGAATATAATTATTTAATTAATTTTTATTAATCTAATTTCGTATAAATTTAGAGAATCTAAAAATTACAGTTGTATACTTACTTTCGAAAAAGAATTGTATTACTTTTTTTTTTGAAAAAGAATTGTATTACTTATTAGTGAAACCCTCTCTTACACGTTATTAATTTTCAATTTCCTGATCTTATCTTTATTCCAAAAAAAAATTCAATTTCCTTACGACTAATCCAAGAAATAAATTCCAAAATTTAGAGAATGCAACTCTAATATTTATTTTCTAATAAAAAAATTGCACTTGTGTTGATTGAATATTTGGAAGTGGTAATCATCTATTGATTACATATTTTTGTTGAACTTATCTAATAAATTAATGACTTAAAGTTAAGTAAAAATTTTGATTCGATTGATTTATAATAAATCTTTTACGATAATAATAATATAAATAAATAAATAAAAGTTAAAGAATAAAATTACTTATATATTACTTTCCAATATGTTTTTATTTCTAAAATTCTACTGTCTACAATTAAATATTTAATTTTAACAAAATACTATAAAATATAAAATAATTATAAACTTAATTTTCAAATAATTTTTTAATTTATTAATAGAATATAATAAAATGACTAACTAATTTATAGAAATCATATTTATAGTATTTAATACTAAATACTTAAATAATATTTATCTAGTTTAATTAAAGTTCATTTTTATGACTTTTAGAAATTATGAAAATACAAAAATTAAAATTTATTAACAAAATCTATTTTATTAGAGGGTAAATTAAAAATATATTAAAATTATCTAAATTTCACAATACTAGCTTGAGATTTTAAAACAATAATTTCTAATTAATTAATATTTATTAACATAAAATAATGTCAATGGGGAAGGAAGCTGACGTAATAGGAGCTCCACAGCCAGCCAATTGTTTTAGGAATATTAAGTGCTGAATAGACGATGGATCTCTTATTCTTACTCTCCCTCAAGGTTACTGACATTATATTCCGAGCTCTTTAATTATCAAATTGTTCAACTAGCAGTGACATGGTTCCATACCCAGATACTTGCATAGTCAACCCTCATCTCTCTGCAAATGATTTCTGGTTACACGTGCAACATATGGAAAAACTGATATAACGTGTAATATTGATGTCGTTAATAAGAACGTTAACGTGGACTTATTTTTGTAATAAATTAAAAATTTAGATATTTTAGTATCATTTTTTAAATTATTATATAATTTCTACTAAAAGGATATACCCTATTTAGCAAACAACAAATTGCATTAGTTGTTAGCTGATTCTATCAATGGTTAGCTGGTAGTTGATTATATCAGCTGATTTGATCAGCGGATAACATCAACTGTTTATTAAAAATGTTTGATAAAATTAACTGTTTAATATTAACTGTTGATGTGTAAAATAACTTCTGAGGACATGATTTTAAAAAAATCAACATTATATGAATATATATTTCTTAGTATTTCGTTGAATATTTTTATAAGAATTTAGATTTTAGATATTTAATTTTAAAGAAATTAAGTTTATAACTATAATTAAAAACATAATAATAATAATAATAATAATTAATAATAATAATAAATAATAATAATAATAATCATCATCATCATTATCATCATACATCCAAACATAAAATATAACTATCCAAATAAAGTTTAAATACACAATTCAAATAGAGCAAAAGAAATGAACATCGTCATTTAAAGCAAAGGTTTATAACAATTTAAAAACGATATCTAACTGCCATTAAACTAGAAGCAATATTATCACAAATAGTTATCATCTTTCAAGTTCTCTGTTCTTCAACGCCTTCTTACGTAGAATTAACTTCAACATTTTGAAATACATTTGGAGATATAAATTCAGGATCTTGATCGATGATGTTAAAAGTTAGGTCACTAATTGTACTTCTTCTAATATAGTTATGCAATGCAAAAGCTGCACAAATTATTCTATTTTGATCAATCAATAAATACTTAGGCATTTTCTCCAATATCTTCCATTGAGCCTTAAGAACACCGAAAGCCCTCTCAATACAACTTCTCAACGATGAATGAGCTCGATTAAAAACTTCTTAAGATCCTCTTAGATTTGCACTATAAAACTCTGATTGATGATATCTTATCTTTGGATAAGGTGTCAAATATTCTTCTCTTTCTGGATAGCCTTTGTCAACTAAGTAATATTTAACTGAGTGTCCATAGAGGAAATATAATTATTATAGATGATATCAATAAAAGCCTAAATCATGAATAGTAACTCTTACAAATCTTAAAATTACCTATTGGTAGTTTTGGAAATTTAAGTCTCGGAATACCAATTGTATCAAGGAAAATACGATAATCGTATGCTGGTCCCTCCTAACCCACTAAAACATACGTAAATAGTAGTCACTACCAATGCATTTGTAGTCGTTATTCCTTTCCATCCTCTATATCTCATCTGATCCTCCTCTGTAACAACTACCGCTATATATGTACCATTAATAGCTCCAATGCAATCTTAATATAAAACAATGATCATAAGATGATAAAACAACATTTTTCAAAAAAAAATATAATGAAAGGAGAGTAAGAACATATTGAATTACCTTAAAATGTGGCACATATCTAGTATCATTGGCAATTTGTTGTGGAATCTCCTTGAATTCGGGATCTTTTGGTACATCCCTTGAAAATCCACCCATGACACTCAAAACTTCTTTAAAAACTCTACTCACAGTTTCACCTGAATGTTGAAAGTGCTCTTGGGTATCTCTATTAGGGAAACCTTTACCTAGGACATACACAAATAAACCGAATTTCTCTAAAATAGACATCCTATGGAAAGGTCCCAAACCATAATTGTTTTCCAAAACTATACATAATTGACGAAATGTATTTTGATTCATCATAAATGTATTAAAACACCATTTTTCATGAACATTCAAAAATTCATTCATCCATAGTTCTCCTGTTTGATAGGAAGTCATGTGTGGTTCCTTGTATATGTGGTTAAAAAATACACACCCATGTAATTCGCTACACAAGCCACCGAATCCCAAAACTCAATCTCATTGTCCAAAAATTGCTTAATTTGCAGAAATTGTATAATTTGCATAACATTATCATCCATGCCTACAAATCAACAATTAAAATTATATTCTAAATACACATAGCACTTATATATCTAAATATAAAGAAATAAATAATATGATACGTAATAAAATTATAGATTACTAACAAGATAACATAATATAATATAATAAGCTAACCAATTTCATAATGTCTTAGAACATACCATGTCAACATAAATGCACAAATAATAAAAACGATAAACTAAACATATTAATACATAGATAGAAATTATGTTTATTGTTTTTTATGTTTGTCATACTTATACATAAACTTTATATATTCAACTCTCTTTGTATAATCTGGTAAACCGAAAAAAACGACCCTTCTTTGCTGATCTTCAATCAACAAGCAAGCAAAGTAAAATTTACGAGTACCAAATATCATAAGCCACACAATCTAATGAAAAATGTTGGCAGGGAGCAACTAACGATGATGAAGGAGAACAACTAACAATGGTGACTAATAAGTGTTTAGGGAAGAAGAGAGAGAATCAACTTACTAAAGAAGATGTCATTGGTCGTAATCTGATCAACGAACTGTTGTAATATTCTTTACTCTGCCTATCAGTGAAATATAGGAGAGTTCTGCGTATAAAGATGTTGTAATATAAGATTGTGTTAGCTTTTCCATTTTAAAAGTGAAAAAAGACAGTGGAGTAGCTGTGAGTAGTTAATGAAGTTAAATGCAATAAATACCAAAAGTAGCCCTCCACGAAATTAAATCAACTTTCTACAAACACCTACAATATACTTCGGTTCATACAGTTTACTGCACCAAATCCATATTTTTCTCAACTACTATCAGACTTCATTTAATGAAACTAAATCTATCTTACATTTTATTTATTAAATCTCATATTGCATTCATTAAATCTCATATTGCAAGCACTGATGTTCCGTTAAATCAATTACAGTTACAATCCTAATCTACCGAAGGAACATCGAGTTAAATAATTATCTTAACAGAAGCGTCTTTCAGCAAAATAGAGTGATTGAACCATGTACCTGGCTGAAGCTACAGACCATCTAGATTTAAAAGATTCAAAGAGGGACAGATAATGTTAAACACAGTGTAAAATGAATATAGACCATCAAGGCATTATTGAATATATGAGATGGAACATCTAAGCGAGATCTTTGTAATCAGATAATGTTAAACACAGTGCAAAATGAACTTCCAACTTTAGAAGTACCTCAGATAGTCCCACTATATTGTAACCATTGCTCAATTCACTCGTATTCTTCACCTGTAGGGTTGTAAATTATTGTTTGGATGTAAATTAAATTCTATTTACAAAAATAGGAACTGAGGAACATATTTTTCTGATTAACTTTACCAACTTCTCGCAAGCAATTGTTGTTTGCAATCAAAAGCACAACAGAAACTATTAATTACGTGATATCACAAAGTAATTACTAAGTACTTCTTGAACTATCAGTTCAGGAATCACCTGTTCGAAAAGGGGCATCGTCCAAGAATCCCACGATCCATCTCCGATCTCCCTGAATGAAGGAAACGAAATTGCATGATTCTCTCAAGATGGAAATAAAAACATGTATTATTCATATTGCTATGGATATAACCATAAGCAGGAAGAAATTTCACATACATTATTAAAATTTTTAAGTAAACAATACTACTCTCTAATACAGGAAGGACTGCTTAAGAACAAAGGTTGTTAACTAACATCCAACCATCTTTCACATGCTCAAGATAAAAAATAGAAAAGTTAAACTCAGTGGCCCAGAAATCTGCATTGCACAACGATACAACCTAAGCATAGCAGATTACCAAATAAACTAAGTTATGCTGTAGCCACAGCAACCGAAATATGGAAGAATAACTTACAAACAATATTCGTCAGAGTCATGCCATTTGTCTAAAAGCTTGGTAAAGTGTGTAACTCCATAGTTGTTGCATTTGTCACTAATCCCTGAAACACGAAGCAAAAGATATGTCAGGAAGATTAGATAGCTAGTTCATATGATCAAAACAAGCATACCATGATATTTGGTTAAAAGGTAGTAGAAACTTGAAATTAGCAATTTCTGGAAGGGAAAGTTAATCTGCTCTAAAAATGTCACCTCCAAATTCATAGACAATCTCCTTTTTCCAAATTTTCTAGATCGAACTCCAGAAAAAGAGTCAGAGGTAAACTTTTGTCCAAATGGGAAAGAATGAACTAGGAAAACAACCTAGATTGTAAGGAATTCCCTGAACAATTGCTACAAGAAACCTACCTTCATCACTAGGCTTTGCAATGAATCAGAAAAAGTAACAGAATCCTAGGCCTCATAAAACATTTGAAGGATATTGAAATCTTCATGGACATTCTCTGGGTTTTGGTGGGAAAGAGAACAACCAAATAACATGGTTTCTTCTTCTTCTTCTTCTTCTTCTTCTTCTTCTTCTTCTTGACCTAATAGAAAAGGATCAAATCAAGACCACCAATTACTAAAAAGTTCCATCTTCTATAGAATTTTGCGACATCAACCCAAGAAAGGGACAAGAAACAAAGAGAAATAATACAAAGAACCAACTGAAATCAGAAATAGAAACCCAAAAAGTTCAAGAAACCATTTTCTTTCCCTAAAATGACTAGCCAAAACCATCAATAGTCAAATGGTTAAAAGTGTGGGTCAATCATCCACTAACGAACAAAGATATGTAGCGTAAACAAAAAGCATCAGCTCATATTAAAAGAAACAAAAGGGAGAAGAAGAAAGTGAAGAACGATCCAAGATCTTTGAACAGAAGAAAGCATAACTTACAATGCAAAACAATAAAGGGAACAGAGAGTGTGACCTTAACAAGAATGCAAGTAACGACCAACAAAATGACCAGAACCGTAATTGCTGTTTTCGGAAGAGAACCCTTTTTTTTTTCTTCTATCTTCCTTCAAAAGCAACAACAAACTTAAACTTTCATCAACTTCCTGACCAGCACTAGAATCAACAAGTATAAAACTCTTGCCATTCCTCTTTTGCTAAACAACGATCGGTGACTGGCGATCTGGAGATGTGAGAGCTACAAAGATATGAAATCTTTTGAGAACTGGAGAACATTCTGGACAACCTAATGAGATTTGAGACCTAGAGCAGAGAGGAGAGTAAAGTGGGGTAATTTCGTAATAAATCAATCAGCTGTCTCCAAACACTGCAATTAATGAGCGTGTGAAAAATTAGCTAGTTGGGTTTCTAAACAACTAATCAGCGTTTTAATATAGGTCAAACCACTAAATTGAGTCAAACAACTAAAAAATAACTGATCTTCTGTTAACCAAACACGGCCAAAGACATTTTATAAAGAAAAAGCTGCTTGATATTGGTTAAAATTTGTGAACATTGGCATTGATTTATTAGAGAAATAATTTTATTTAAAATTTATTAAATTTACTTAATTTTCATAAATTATGAAAACTATAAAAATAGTTTTTGTTTTCTATTTGTATTTTTCATAATATGATTTTTATTAACTAAGTATATTATTTAATTATTAATGAAAATATAAATAATTTAATTCAATATTATATATTTAATTATATAATATTAATTATCAATAAAAATATGAATAATTTATTTTAATAATCTAATTAAGCTATAATTAATTTAAATGCTAATTATTTAAAAAATAATTTTAATTAATATAATTTAATTTTAAAAATATCTTCAAAAATATATAAATTTTAAATAAAATTATATTAATATAAAAGTTATCTATAAATAAAAATTTGATTGTTAAGTTATTTATCTTAATAAAATATAATAATTTTTACTGATATTTTTCAATCATTACATAAAATTTTTATGTAATATATAATTATTAAATACCAATAACTAAATATATTTTTATTTAATTTTTAAAAAAACTTAAAACTAAATTATTTATGAGAAAAACAGAAATGAAACGAGTTAACGTAGGGGCTGTTTGTTTTTGTTTTTTTAAAGTTTCTTGTTGCAGTTTTTGTAAATTAAAAAACGACCCTTAAAATCGTGTTTAGTTAAATATTTTTTATATTTCGTTTTTAAAAATTAAAAACAGCAGCTATTTTACGAAAACGTAAAAATAACGTTTTCGTGATTTCTAAAAACAAGTTTTCATCTATTTTGAAACGGTTTTTTTCACAAAACAAATCATATTCTTTCTCTCCTCTGCACCGACTTCGTCTTTTGCGTCTTCAATATTTCTGCGTCTTTAATATCTCCAGGTTTGTTTTCATATCTATCTGTTGCGTCTGTGATTTCTCTTCTCTCTCTTGTCCATAACATCAGACTCATCATACTTCTTGCAACTATCAATACTACTTTCTTATTTTCTCTTTGTATTCCTCTGAGCTGAGTATATTGTAACAAAATAGAGAAACTAGGCGTGATCGAAGAGAGATATGAACCAACACATATATGAAACAGGGAAGAGAAATATGAAGAAAATAACAGTACTATAGATGTAATCATACTTACCAAAAACAACCATGTTGAACTTCTGCTTTGACCATAAGTTTTTGCATTTTTTAGGTTGATAAAGAAGATGTTGCACTCTCGTTCTTCCTCGATGTGTTTCAGTTCTTCATTTTTTGCTTCACCTCCTCTGCTAAACATAACAAAAACTTCGTCTTTTTTGGCAAGCTAATCCTTTATAAAGAACCAACATAAAATAGCCCATGAAATAATGTTATTAAAACCGAAGGCCCTGTTTTCTTGATCCTCACGTTATTTTAAAGTTGAGACAGCTTAGTTGTTTTCTTCTTCCTCACGTCTTTGTAGCTGATTTGTTCTTGGACTTTACGTCATTTAATGTGGCATGTGAGGCTTCTTGTTTACTTATCTTCATGTCATTTATTGTGGCTGGAGGCTATATTCAACGTTGTCTTCTTGTCTTGGACTTCAAGTCATTTATTGTAGCATGTGAGGCTACATTTACGTCATTTATTGCCTAGTTGCAATCAGCCTATATTCGTGGCATGTAGAGGCTTCTAACATGTTAATACATGTTAACAAAGATGTCTAACAATTGACCATTACCTGAAAACGTTGATAACACGTTAATACATGTTGACAAAGTTGTCTTACAATAGTTGAAAACGTTGGTGTAAGACATTATTGTAGCACATTAAAGTCCATCTTTTTCTATCAATTTTGTGTTGTGTTCAAAAATTTTCCATTTGTACCATCGCTTCTTAACCCTTTGCTCATAAATCCTGTTAAAGTGGCCTATTACTTGAAATTCACATATAGTGAAAATCTAATTTGTGTACAAGTTTAGACACCAAATATTTTTTAGAAATTGTTATGGTTGTCACAAGATTATTTTGAACCATATTTAACATTTAATACTTTATAGAAATTGTTGTGATTGCTATCACTTATATGTTATTACATTTAGTGATGGATGGTTTGAACAATATGAATGATTACAATGATTGTATGGAAGTAAATGAAAAAGATGGGGTATGGAATGATACGATAGAGATATATTTAATCTCCTTGATCGTTGAAGAAGTGAAGAAGGAAAATCGAATGACTACTACCTTTTCCAAATTTGGTTGGAAGAATATTAAAGTAGGGTTTCAAACAAAATTCAATAAGGAGTATACTGATATTCAATTGAAGAAGAAGTATAATAGATTAAGGGCCAAATTGAAGAATTTCAAGAACTTACTTAAAGAAATTGGAATCGGTTACAACTCTTTTACTGGTGAAGTTAATGCTACAAATGAATGTTGGGAAAATCTATTTAAGGTAAAATATGTCTTT
>JAOTAY010000001.1:18950200-18964019 GCA_025629805.1 Erythroxylum baracoense
GGAAGACCTCAAGGTCCACAGGAATTGTTTAACTACAGGCATTCGTCATTGAGAAATGTTATTGAAAGATGTTTTGGTGTTCTAAAAGCAAGATTCCCTATACTTAAAAACATGTCGAGTTATGATATGAAGAAACAAAAATACATCGTTATTGCTTGTTGTGTTATGCACAATTATATTAAAATGTATGGACAAAGCGATGAATTATTTGACAGTTGTGTCGAAAATAAATGACAAATTAGGGAAAGTGAAATTGAAGATGCAAGTTTACAAGTGGAGTATAATATCACTCAAGTACAACTTCAAGGTATATCTTGGAAGCGAGATGAAATTGTTAGGCAAATGTGGAGTGATTATATTATTTCTAATTGATTTATGTTTCTTTTTGTAAATGATAGTACTGTTATGTTTTCAAGAATTATAATATGATGAATATTTTTATTGATATGCTTTTCTAATTTATAGAATTTTATTATATACAATTAATGTGTAATATTTAATTACATTTAATTTGCATATACTTAAATTTTAACGTAAGATAATTAATTAATTTAAAAATATGATGTATGATATAAAATTATTAATATAAGATTATAATTAAAAATAGAAACAAGATAATAAAACTAAACATGTTTTTGTTTTTGTTTTTAAATACTAATCTCAATCAAACAGATTTTTATTTTTTATTTTTATATTATAAATCTCAGCCAAACATATTTTTGTTTTTAAAAAAACAAAAACAAAAAAAACAAAAATTAAAAATTACAATAGGAAAAAAACAGAAGTGAAACTAAAGGCCCCTTAGTATTTAGCCCTCTTTTTCCATTGAGACTATAAAATCGTGAAACTCAACGATCACGAGAAACCGTCAATTTTCTTCACGTTAATAATGAAATAAGTGTGAATATTACTTGATTTGATTGGTAATTGTTCAAAATTGAGCTTCTTATCTGTTGCAATATATGGGCGTACGTGATTTGGTGTTAAATTCAGAGAATATGATCGAGTAATTGGGATATTGCTGCTGTTAACCACAACTGGATTGAGTCCAAGATTCCAAATTGAAAAGCTTTGAGCCATTGAGTCCAAGATTCCAAATTGAAAAGCTTTGAGCCGTTCTATATTTTGATACTTTGGAGGTTGGTTTACACTTTTGTTGTTACTGTAAGTTGGAATTTGATCATATTCTTCAGTTGAAAGAAATTGTTTGTTTTTCCTTTTGTGATTTGTCTTTTCTTATATGGCTGTGTGTGAATTTATCCGAATTCGAATTTGGGTTTGATGGGTTAATTTATTTTCTTCTTTTTTTTCGTAAACCGTCAATTAAAGGTCTTTGCTTTTTGTGTGCAGTTGGCTCTGGGTAAAGTCGGATTGTTGAACAGTAATTATGGCGCAGAGTAATTGGGAAGCTGATAAAATGTATATGTGACTTTCCTTTAAGATTCTTGGTTTCTATTTGACATTAGTTTATTTACATTTCTCTAGCTTTTTCTACCCATGTAATAATTTTTGTTGGTGCTGGTACATTTCATAGGCTTGATGTTTACATATATGACTATTTGGTGAAAAAGAAGCTACATGCCACAGCGAAGTCATTCATGACCGAAGGAAAAGTTTCTCCTGATCCCGTAGGTAAGGTGATGTTTTCAAATATTTACCACTTTCTGTATTTTAGGCAATCGGGTATCTTGTTTGGATAATGGAGGTTGCATTTGAATGATATGTGTATAGTTTATGGCTTAACTTCAGTTGGCTGACTACCACTTGAAGACTGTGTTAAAAGGTTTTGTTTAATCATTTATCTTCTGGCTTTATATAAAGCAATTGATGCTCCTGGAGGGTTTCTCTTTGAGTGGTGGTCTGTCTTCTGGGACATTTTTATTGCACGGACAAACGAGAAACATTCAGAGGCTGCTGCAGCATATATGGAGGTGGTATCTTAGATTTCTAATGAGAAGTAAAAGACTGCTATCTGATTGTGCACATTGTTAATTACACTCTGCTGTGGTCTTGACATTCAGGCACAACAAGTAAAAGCAAAGGAACAGCAGTTGCAAATGCAGCAATTGCAATTACTGCGTCAAGCTCAGTTACAACGAGGAGGTTCAAACAATACAACTCTTGGTGGCCCAGTAAATGCTTTAAATTCTGATGGAATGATGGAGCAATCAAATGCTAGTGCAATGGCAGCAAAAATATATGAGGAACGTATGAAACATCCTAATGCAGTGGATTCAGATACATCTCAACCTCTTTTCGATGCTAGGATGCCCCTCCTAAAATCAACAACAAACCATCCTGGGTAACCCCAGTTGCAATATCTTGTAGGATATCTTTTTAATTCTTCTCATGTGTACTTTTGATGCTCCCACAGTCAGTTGGTCCAGGTAAGTCCTGGAAGTGTGACACTGTATTGCAGCGCATGCAATATCTAGCGTAGTAACATCTTAATTCTTTGCATGTAGCCAGTTGGTCCAAGGAAATCCTGGAAGTGTGACTGCTGCATTACAGCAAATGCAGGTACAAAACAAAGTAGGTGACTGTAATACTTTGTTACATTTTTCTTCAAAGACTGACATATTTGATGCTCTTTAGTTTCCTTCTTAATTGGTTAGATTTATCGATTTGATCCTCAATATGCAGGATACCAAAGGTGATATTAACTCAGGTGCTCGGAGATCCTTACCCATGTCTCCTTCTTCAACTTACGAACCAGGAATGATCCATTCAAGACCTGGAATAGGAAATGCAGGTAGATTTACCTTGTTTTGAATGATGAATGGGGTATTATTTTTGTAACAGTTTTGCTTTCCACATGAGCTTTGTTGACAATATTAGTCTAGGATTATTTTTGTAAATCAATTAGTTACATTTAATGATATCAATGATAAAAGGGTTAGCAGACAAATGATAGCATACATTTAAATTCCAGGTGGTGGTGATGTCCGTAGTGATCTACCACAGCTTGTAGTATACTTATTTGGGACTGATGAAAGTAGCTATTAGCTTCTGAACTCTTCATATCCCTCTCGAAACTTGTCCTTTTTTGCCACTTCCACTTGACATTATCAATGAAAACCTACAGTGAGGTTTTAACCGACTTAGTTGTTAAATGATTGTGTATTTGTTTTCCAAACAGTCCAGTCTCAAGGAGGGTTTCCGTTTTATCTATAAAAAGTTGTGAGGATGCCATGCCTATATCCAGATTTTGGACCCTTATGCTTGTATCTTTAAACTTTGATGATTTTACATATTCAAACACATACTTAATGCTACTGCAGATTTCAAACTAGGGGTAGAAATGGTGGGATGCTTTGGGTAACTGGAGACAAGACCCTAAGCTTCAGGGCAAATTACAATAAGAAAGGCATGAAGTTAGGTAGAAGTGATGTTTAAGGTTGCAAACCAATTGATTATTTATGCACCCTCTGATAGGTTACACATCGCCTCATGCAAAGCTTCCTAATGTTTCGTTGAAGTGCAAAGAATATTGGGCCATGGGCTTGTGTTTGAGTTGTTAGATGCAATATTTTGGATGATAGAGGTCTCTCTCTCTCTCTCTCTTTTATATATATATATATATATATATATATATATATTTATTATAATTCTATTATTCTCTTTTTTGATTCCCTTCCGTCATTTCTTAAGTCCCATAGGTTTGGTTTGATCCTGTAAAATCGAACCCATTTTCTCATTAAACAAAGGGTACAAAAAATTAGATTGATTTTTCGATAAAAAAAAGTACTATGTGAAATCTTCGGTTTTTTCCTCTATCCCTATCCCTATCCCTATCCCATAGGTATAACGTTTGAATCAACAGAGAACCTCTTCTTCTATATCTGTATGAATCGATATTATTACATTCCAATTCCTTCTCGACACCTCCCAAGGAAAATCCCGAATTGCATCCCAAATTGATGGGTTAGTGTGAGCTTATCCATGCGGTTATGGACTCTTCGAATAGGAATCCATTTTTTGAAAGATCCTGGCTTTCGTGCTTGGGTGTGTGTATATATATATATATATAGGGGTAGGGTTGTAGTCCTAATTTTCTCAATAACTGAAAAAAAAAAAGAACTCAATCAGGCTTTAATAAAAAATTCAAGGCCTCTTTTCGGTTTTGAAACATGTTTAAAGAGTTGAACAAGGCCGATAAACTGGTCCATTTTGAAGGAACGAAAAGTTGTAGGACATGAGGTAGTGTTGTCTTTCCTAGCAATATCAAAAGATAAATAAGGAAACTGTTGCTTAATAGACACTAAAACAGATACTCCAGGGACAAGTTGTCATCTTCCAATAGCATTGGATGAATCTGTACTCCAATCACCAACACCAAGAGAAGCAGTGCCTTGTTGCACGTATGTTCTACTACATGCCGACTAGAGCCTCTTTTCATCTATTCTGCTTCAGGCTGCTTCCCTCTTGGAATACTTTTCTAGAGGCAGGTTTAAAGATTGTTGTGGGAGTGAAGTCAAGTGTAGAATTCACCTGTTTTTATTGGTAGTGGGGACTTTTAAACGAAGGAAAAAAAGTAATGTGAAAGACTAATGCGGTAGTGTAACAATTAGTTGATGAGGAGAAATTATTCCATTTATATTTACAATTTGTACAGATTGCTGATAATACATCTTGGGGCAGTTTGATGATATATTGTTGAACTTATATTCGGTGCCTGTTTTTGTGACCTTACTAGCAAAGGAAATACTTATAAGCAGTTTGTGGAAAAAAAGGCGGTTTATTTCTGTATGATGTAACAATTAATTAGTATTTTTAGAAATTCAATCCCGCTGACCATTTTTGGTTGGTGAACCAGCAAATGACCTCAAACTGGTCTATTTTTCCTTTGCCTGTATGATCTGCTGACTGAGTGAAGTTGGTACATTTCGTCTAAGTGATAAAGAACATCATTTTCTTTCTTGTTGATCAAAGTGACATCCTACTGTCATGTTTGTTAGATTCTACATTGTAATGCATACTTACCACTTAACTGTCCACTCCTTACCATGAAACCGAGTTATTTCTTGCTTGTATTATATAGTCTATCCTCTCATCTTGAAACTTTTTGTTGAACTAAAGGGATTTGTTTTACTAGAGTTTTAAAAGAAATGGGAGAAAAGAATAGAATTTATGCTTGTGATGTCATTGGAATTCAGAGGTATTTAGATGGAGAAGATGTTTGGCTACTGGTTGTTTGTGTGCATTTGTGAGAGAGAGAGAGAGAGGTTGGTCGTGTTTGGGATGAAAAAGGACAAAACAGGAAAACTACTGCACTTCGGATTCAAGCTTCATATCTTGCAAATCTTGAAGTAGATCTTCTTTTCATCCTTCTAACAGTGGCTTGTGTTTACTTCTTTTTAATGGCTGAGGATATGAGACTAAATCACTTTACACAGATTTTGATTTTAAAGATTCATTTGAACTTTTAACTTTTCTCTTTCTACATATGTGAGCCAACTCGGACAAGAGATAAGATATATGGAGAAACTTTGGAAACTAGGGAGATGGGGAGAGAGACAGCCCACCTGTCCAATCTCTAAGCCGTAAATTGTCGCCCTGGCTGTTATGTCTAGCCCTGCTTAGGAGTGTGAGCTCAGGATAGGTCTTAGGCACTATATTCTTGATAAACAACTTTCAATTTACATAATGCTATTATTTTTATATAATGCAAGAAATTAGGATGTCTACCTTGATGGGATTGGAGTTATTTTATTGGTTGGGCATTTATAGACTCTAGAGAACGGGAAAAATAGCTGAGTGGTTTAGTGGTTCCCTTGCAATACAAAAAGTGAACCTGTTGGAGTTGTTTGGTTCCTTAATCAGCTAAATATTGTTTTTCCTATTAAATTCGTTTCTTATTCATTTTTGTTCCTTTATTATTCAGGGTTGAACCCTGGAGTCAGTGACCTTCCATTGAAGGGGTGGCCATTAACAGTACGTTCATTATGGAGAATTTTTTGCAAATCGATCCATTCCAAATACAAATCAGTTCTTACAAAGAATGCTATCTTCTATCATATAGGCACTTGACCCAATTAGGCCAAGTTTGGGTGGACAGGTTCAAAGACCTCTTCTGCATGGTGCAAGTCAGTTTCAGCTTTTACCTCAGCAACAACAACAGCTTTTAGCACAGGTTCAGGCACAAGGCAATCATGCTAGTTTACCATCACATGGAGATGTAGATCCACGAAAGCTTGTTGGATTGCCTAGAACCACTTTACATGCTAAAGATGGGAAACCAAGTGTCAATGACGGTTCTGTTAGTTCTCCGATGCAATCAACTTCATCCAAGGTAAGTTTTTATTCCTCATACAGAGGAAATAAATACCCTTAGTGATGTCTGCATCTTATTCTTAATTATTCTGGTAAGAACAACTAATTGCTTTATCATTAGTGTATCTGAACGCAGATAAATGTGCTGCAGATACAATCATCCTCTCAGCAACAAGAACCTATGCAACTACAGCAAGCACCACAGGTTGTTTCCATTTGAACTGACACAATGATTTCATAATATAGCTTGGATTGAGTTTAGGTTGAAATTACTTGAACTTCACATGTTTGAGCAACCAAATCCTTTTAAAGGCTGTAAGATGCCAAAAGGCAATAGTTGATACTTGTCTGTGGCGTATCAGAATAACAGAAAGAGGAAAGGTCCTTCATCTTCTGGAGCTGCTAATAGTACCGGCACAGGAAACACGGTGGGTCCATCTCCCAATTCTCAACCATCAACTCCATCAACTCATACTCCTGGTGATGGAATTGCCACTGGGGGGAATCTCCAGCATGTTAATAGTACATCAAAAAGCTTGATGATGTATAGTAATGATGGTACTGGAACTCTTGTATCATCCGCCAACCAGCTGGTATGTTGTTCTTTTCAAATATTTGACCTGCATAGCTAGTTTTTAAAGAACATTTGGTAGGCACACTGCTCAAAAACCCTTATCCGAGCTGTTCGCAAGGGCCAACTTGATCCTCTTCCCTAGGGATCCCAAATAAGGAAACCCTAGGAGAGCCGCCGCCTAGTCAGTGCTTATTGAGCTTAAAACTCTTTAAGACTTACGAAGGGCATATGCCACTCTATCTGTTGATCAGTCAATTACAATGCAGTCAATAAATTTCAAATAAGAAGATCTAACCCTTCAGTTTACTGCCGTTGGCTAGCATGACCTGTGCAGATTAATGTTTCTAATTAATTGGTAGTCCTGCTTGTTGTATATTATATGCTTGATTGTAAGCAGGCATTGATCTTTTATAGTTATATCAGTTTCTAATGCTATTTTGTGCTTGTGAAATACTCTATTGAAGCTACTGCTCAGAATTTAACAATAAAAAAAATTAGTGCCAATATCTAATTTTATTTCTAATTGCAGGAGGACATTGAAAATTTTGGAGATTTTACTTCCTTAGAAGAAAACGTGGATTCTTTTCTTTCACCAGATGATGGGGATGGGAGAGATTTATTTGGCACATTGAAAAGAAACCCTTCTGAACATGTCCCAGAATCTTCAAAGGGTTAGCAATTTTACGATCTTTTTGCATCTTTGCATGCTTATGTAGGCCGGAAGAATCAGTAGGTTCTTGTAATCTCAGGTTTCTCCTTTAGTGAAGTTGATTCGTTGCGTAAAAGCAATGGAAAAGTTGTTTGTTGCCATTTCTCTACTGATGGAAAGTTGTTGGCCAGTGCTGGGCATGATAAAAAGGTATTAGTTCACTAGCCCACAAGAAGTTAATTTTGTATCTGTATTATGCATCCCCATTAGATTTGACAAAATCAGCCAAGTCTGACCCAAGGTCAATGGGTTTTGGGAAATCAAGGCCAAAAGGATGCAGTTTGGGAAGTAAAACCAAACAAAGTTTTTGGCGGCCTGCGCCTTCTCGAGCCCGACCAGGTTTGAGTCGTGCCTTGTGAGATCGGTCTTGGCCGTCCTGGCTCATTGCCATCCTTGGACCCCTATCCAAGCCTTCATTTTGCTAGATCATCTTTACTATTTCTGCATTTATAAACTTGGATCTCCGAGATGTTAATTCATTGGTGCATCCCTCTAGGGAATAAAATGCTTACAACATCCACCTAATAAGGGCTTTATGCATTGTCATTGATATTATCGCATAATTTTCCTCTGTTACTATTTTTATTCCTACTTGACCTCTGATGACCAGATGCTTAAGGAGATGATTTAGGCTGGCCATAACAACCATCCCTTCTATTATCAATTGAGGAGAACATGAGATTCTTATCATGTGGTTTGGCAATGCCTAAAAACTTCCATTAATATATTTGACTGGTCTACCCTGAATGAATCAGCCAAATGTGCACACAGAGTAGGTCCTACTTTAGCTCTACCTTGTCTTCTCCGTTACCATCACTGAGGCCTTTTGTTTTCAGTTTTGCTCTTTTGCCATTGAACATCCATTGTTATCTATTGCTAAGTTATCAACTTACATTTTTGCAAGAACTTCTGATGCAATGTTTTACATCCACATTGTGAGGAAATATAACCAATCTTTCTAAAACTTGATAGATCTACCATCACTGTCTCTTAGTGGAAGTTTTATGCAGCTTCATGAATATTTTTCTTTTAAGTTTGACCGGAGAAAATTTAGGAATGTTTCAGAAAGGAAAGGTAACATTCTGAGACAAATTAACGACTCAGTTGCTTCTAATATTTTATTAGCTTCTGGGGATAGTAGTAGTTGATACTTGGTAGAAACAACTATAGACTTGGTAATGATATGCAACTGATTGTAATAATATGAATGCTAATGTTTTAGTGTCAATAGGTTGTCTTTTGGAATATGGAAACTCTGCAAAGTGAGTGCACTCCAGAAGAACACACCCACATAATTACTGATGTTCGTTTCAGACCAAATTCAACTCAACTGGCAACATCTTCATTTGATACAAGTGTGCGACTTTGGGATGCTGGAGACGTAAAATTCTACCACCTCCGCTTTTCTTTATGATGCTTATTAGTTGGCCCCTCCAAGCAAGTAATTTTATTTGTGTGTGGTTGCCTTCAGCATTTTCCTTCCTTGAAAGCTGCCTCTGTGTTCTGAACTTAAAGTGCCAGTTTTTTCTGTTTCTTTAATACGTCGATTCTTCTAAACTAGCATTGATGTACATGAACTGTTGTAAAGATCAAGAAGAGAGTTTCCATTTGAGGATGGCTAAGATTTTTATTCAGGATTTTGTGATAGAATCAATATGCATTTTTCTGTGACGGCTTTCGGTTCTTTGCATCAGTTATCTTGTGAGTTCAACGTCGTGTTTTTCTTATCTGATTGAAAATTTTAACCACCAGTGTTGCTTGGTCTGCATACAACAGGACACTAATGAAGCTCGTATTTTTGCAGCCAAGATTTTCCTTGCGGATATTTACAGGTCATGCTTCTCATGTGATGTCCCTTGATTTCCACCCTAAGAAGCACGAGCTCTTTTGCTCCTCCGACAGTAACAATGAGATTCGATTTTGGAATATCACACAGACACAGTATCCTTGCACTCGCATAGCAAAGGCAAGCTTTTATCTTCTTTCTTCTTGTTAACTTCTGTTTTTGACATGTTGACAGTCGTACTTGGTGGAGCAGGGAGGTAATGCACAAGTTAGATTTCAACCAAGAATCGGGCACCTTCTAGCTGCAGCATCAGAGAATGTTGTGTCGATCATTGATGTTGAGACTGACAGTAGGACACATTCGTTACAGGTATTACATCTTTAGTTGAAAGTTGTGAATACAACTAATGGTTTCTTATTTAGTAGGTGATCTATGTTGAAGTCATGACGTCTTTGGATACTCAGGGTCACACCACCGAGGTACACTCTGTTTGTTGGGATGCAAATGGAGATTACTTGGCATCTGTCAGTCAAGAGTCTGTCAAAGTGTGGTCATTGGCATCTGGAGAGTGCATTCATGAACTCAATTCAAGTGGGAACAAGTTTGAATCCTGTGTTTTCCACCCAAGTTATTCCACCCTCTTGGTCATTGGAGGTTACCAGGTGCTATATTTTTTCGGCTTGAGATATATTTATTCTTTAAGCTTCAATTGGATTTCCCTATCCCTTTTATAAGTGAGAGCATATCCCTGTTCTTGGCTCACACATATAACCATAAAATTTTTCTTTAGTGGCTCCAATTTAGATAGGCTTGTCACCCAAATTGTAGGAAACAAAATCTTTCCTTCAACTTCAAGGAACCCCCGGTGTTTATTGCTGGAAATACTTTGAAGTCAAATGTGGCAACAACAATTTTGATTCACTTTATAACTGTTGTAGATTACTAATGCGAGTTTAATCTAACATTTTCTTTTACCCTTTGTAAACTGTCATTTTCATCCAGTCGTTGGAACTCTGGAACATGGCCGACAACAAATGTTTGACCATGCCTGCACATGAGTGCGTGATATCAGCTCTCGCACAATCACCAATGACGGGGATGATTGCTTCAGCAAGCCATGACAAGACTGTGAGGATATGGAAATAATTACCTGTTATGTTGTGCCAAATCCATAACTATTGATCATGTAGGACCTATTGATGCTTAGAACAGTGATCCTTCCGAAAATAACAAATAAATTCCATGACATATGATTTTCTTTTCAGGTCCATTAGTTCTTACTTTTCTTCACAGGGTTTGAGGTTTCCTAGGTTGCACTGCAGGGCAGGTGTCGTCAAGAGTGTTGTTTGATGTCAGAGCTTTCTAGTTAAAAGTTTTTCTTCCTCGTCAAGACTGTTGTTTACAAATGTTAATACTCAAAAGTGAAAATGGAAACCATATATAGTTTTGTTAGATTTTTCTAATAATAATGTTAGGGATGAGTTCATGGAAGTTGTATGCTATGTTATCTTAGTTCTAAAGGGATAAAAATTAGGTATAAAAAGGTGATCTCGTAAACAACAGAAAAATTTTGCTTTCAACAAACATATACAACCATTTTTCAATTTAATTTAGTAATTGTACTATAATATTGTTAGAACTACGAGGCCTTTAGCTAAAAAATCAGGAGTTCATTACATTAAATATAGGTTTAATTAAAAGAATTCAAAATTTACTCAATTTAGTAATTTAGTTTGATTTTAGAAAAGTGAAAATTAAGTTTTTTTTTTCAATTCTAACATGATATTAATATTTTCTTTAACATCGTTGACGTGGCTTGTCACATAAACAAGAATCTTAAATACTTATACACGTCAGACTTAATTAAGTTTAACTAAATTACGTCGTTTTGAGATTAAAATCTCTAAATCAAACTCACTACTCAAATTGCTAGAATTAAAAACCTTAAATCAATTCGTACTCACGTATAAAGAAAGAGTGCCCAAGGTGGCAAACTAGGATTTCATTCAGATTGTTAGAAACTCTGTCGTCGTCGTTTCACACCACATGACAGAGTTTGATTTAGGGATTTTAATCCAAAAAAGATGTAGTTTAGTTAAACTTAATTAAGTCTAACATGCATAAGTATTTATAATTTCTGCCTTATGTGACAAATTACGTTAGTAATGTTAATGAAAATACTAACATCAGGTTAAAATTGAAAAAAAAAATTGAAAGTTTGAATATTTAATTATCACCCTTTTAAGTTTGAGTTATAATTGTAAAATTAAGTAAAGTTTGAAATTTTTTTAATTAACCCTTAAATCTATCATAATCGGACTAGTTTTTAAACAAATATCATGATTTAAATTCTTCTTAGCTATAAGCTCTATGTAATTAGAGAATTAGTTAAATACATACTTTTCTCAATAATTTTCACCAAATAAATTATTAAATTTTATTTTTAGTTACGACATTATATTGATATTTGTACAAAGTAGAGAAATATTTTAGTAATTATCAAATTATGGAGATCTAGAAAATTAATTGAAATCCCTTAAAAGCCTTACGAACAATCAAACCTCATATCTTTTGTGATATGAATCCAAAAGTATATGTCCAACTTCTGCCATTATTCATCATTTTAGAAATAAGGCAAAACTAAACAATCGAAGCAGTGTTCTTATCCGATGTGTTGTAATGTAGTAATTGAACATTACAATTTTGGAAATAATAGCACATTAAAACGTTACTAATGAAATAATGATTTGGTGAACCTTAGCATGGGGCAGGTAGCATAGAGCCGTTAGTAGTTACTATCAGTTGTTTAGTTAGTTAGGCTGACGTAATTGGCGGCTATATTATGATATTACATCAGTTTCTTTCACTGGTGCTGCTCTAAAAGAAAGTCTTTGATGGAGGACTTAAAAAGCTAGAGAACAACGGCTGTCGTGAGAATCTTTTTGCGTACACTAGGATTAAATATAATTGTCGAAATTAGTCAAATTTTAAGTCCCCTAAAATCTATTTCAATTTTACTTTGTGATCATCCATAAATGAAGACCTATGTTTTCAAATGTCTCACATCACTTGTATACAAGTGTTAGCACATTCAAGGGATAAAAAAGAGAAATAAAATATAATTAAAATTTTATTGATATATTCATAAAAGATATAGCTAAAAGAATTTGACTTATTTCTTCCTCTTAACACTTTACAATAACAACACTCAAGAACTTTATACTCAATATTTTCAATAAAAACTCTCTTAAAACTCTTAACTCTTTTACAAATGATTGAATATCCTCTACCCTTCCAAATCAACATACAAGGTGTCTTATATGAACTTACAAGAATTTAAGGACTAGATAAGCAAACTACCCACTCTTTTCCATTAACATGTTAAGTTAGTAATGAGTTACCACTTCTTTCACTAACTTCATTAAACTAGTGAGGAGTTATCCATTTGAAGAAGTGCTCCCACTTTGTTAGCTCACTACTTGCATATTTTTATCATAAGTTGTCACATCTTCATACCTTGAAAACAAATTCCTTAATGAGCATTCGATTTAGTCATCCTAAGCTATCTTTGCGTATGGTCACAAGCATATATATAGTGCAATCACAATGCTCCATGATCTAAGTTAGCAATAATTTGAACCATCATTAGTAAACCTCATATATTTACATACATTTCAACCTTCTTGTTGAAGTTAAGTGCCTTTATTTAGTCTCACATTTAAATCTTACCTCTCGCCAAAGATTTTCATCAATGCACATTAACGCATACTATCACTTGCCTACTCTTAAGCTTTCTTTGATAATTCTCATTTTACCTAGCCTACTTATCGGTCTTAGGCTTGGCAATATTGACCCGGCCTGGCCTGGCCCAACTCAAAGTCAACGAGTTTGGCCCGGTCAAATCGACCTACGGATCAAGAAAAATTGGCCTGTGAATGGATGGGCCGGGGCCATGGGGGACCAGCCGCGGGCCAGTCCGTGACCCGTGATAATTATAATTATTTAATAATAAAATTATATTATATTAATTCTAATAATTTAATAATAAAATTATATTATAAAAAACCCATATCTTATTAAAACAATGGTAAATTTAAAAACAAATGTAATTCAATAATTTTTGTTTAAACTTTAACGTGAAGAAATTTTAAAATAAAGGATGCCTCCTTAATAATTATACCCCTTTTATTCCATTTGTTTATTCTACCTATATTAAATCTATGTGCATATATTATATATTTAAAAGTCCAAATATTGACAATAAATAAAAATACATACTAAATTTGGGAAAAATATAAAAATAATTTTAACTATAACTAATTAACTATTAATTTAATAATTTATTAACTTTTGATATAAATTTGTAATTATTTGAATAAAATTTTCTAATTAATCATACTATAGTCCATTACATACATCTCAATAACTTTATTATATCATAATTGATTAATTATATGTTGTTATAATTTAAAGTTGT
>JAOTAY010000001.1:18979362-18991066 GCA_025629805.1 Erythroxylum baracoense
TCTTGTGGTTTACATTAATGTTTTATTATTCAAATTGTTGTGATGCCATGTGGAGTAACTGTAGTGATTGCACGTAGTGCTCCCTTATCATAGGATATGTATCGGAATGACCTACGGGCGTCCCAGTGCGTACCCTATGGTAAGGGGGTGTTACAGAGACCACAAGATACCTTGAAATGGACCTTAGGTTGAAGATTAGTTGGATCACATGCATGAAGGATTCATATGAGAACTCTAAAGATTTAATATGTGCTTAAATAGAAGAACCATAGCTAATAGACTTGACATGGGTAAGCATTGGACCAGACCAGTGTGCTATAAAAGGCTTTGGGCTTGGATGACTCATCATCAATCGTCAGAGATCAAAGGGAGATCTTGGATGATGAGATGGATAAGATCACAGTAAATATACATTAGCTCTAAAAGATAAAGACCATATCGGAGGATCATCTGAAGATAGTAGAGTTCTTTATGAAAATGGATGTATCTTTCCTAACTAAATGTAATCTTTTATCTAGTTAGTTGTGATGTAGCTAAATCCTATCAGATAGAGTCCTATTTAGGTGAAGATGTCATCTTATTGGTTAGTGTGATGTAATCTGATTAGGAAAAGATGTGTTCTAGTTAGTCTAATTCAATTAGGATTCTGAATTATAAAGCCAAAGGCATTTATAAATAGCTTATTTAACCTTGCTCCTGGGGAGGAGAGAGAAGAGAGGAAGGAAACACATTGAGAGAGAGCATTCCTTTGTATATTTTTAGGGAAGTAATAGAGGTTGGTTTTTACTGTAGCTCTTGTGTGTTTCTTATTGCCTATGATTATTTAATACTTTCATAGTATTCTTACTTAAGTGTTAGAGTCAAACACTTCGAGAGTCGTAAGGCATTCGATAATAAAGTTTTATTGGTCAATGATTATGTGGGAAGGTTAAGTCTTCTTAAATGAGCCTAAGTGAGATTGTCATGCAAAAGAGCAGACGAGACTTCGATATAAGTTTGGTGTCTAGGAAAACCTTTGTAACAACTAGTATCAGAGTCATATTTCGGTATGGCGGGAGACAGCAATGTGATAGAGCATGTCAACAGTGTGGAGGCACTCATAGGGCCAATTCCTCAAGGGAAGGAAGAGGTCACTTCCTACTCATCTCAGTTTTATGCTTTGTTGGGTACAATGAGCCTTATAAAGGAGCGTTCGAATAAAAGTAAAGATAAACTCGACGGGGAGAGAATATGGTACGTTGGAGATGTATCAATGACTAAAGAGTCTTCAAGAGAACCATATTTGGAAGAGTGCCCATTGATTATTTCTACGAGGGCATCAAATTCTTCTAGTGGGGGTGGTTTTCAAACCTTTAAGTCCTAGTTGCAGAATTGTGCAAGCATTGGAGACTCTTGACCAATATTTGACACTCGAGGTGATGAAACAAGACAAAGACTTGTGAGTAGGAAAGGAAAACAGGCATTGTCGATGAGTTGGCATGCATTAGTGCACATTGGTAGAAATCTTTGACGAGATATAAGATTCAGATGTAAGACCAAAAGATAGCTTAAGATGGACCTTGGGTTGCATGTTAGCTAGATTAATGCAAGAGGGAGACATGTGAGAGCTCTAAGGACTTAACGTACGCTCAAATAGATGGACCACGACTAATAAACTTTACATGGGTAAGCACTAGACTGGACTAGTGTATTATGAAAGGCTTTGGGCTTGGATGACCCATCATTAATTGATAGAGATTAAGGGGAGATCTTGGATGATGTAATAAATAGTATTATAATAGATATATATCGGTTCTAAAAGATAAATACCATATGGAAGGATCATCTGAAGATAGTATAATTCTTCATAGATATGGATGTATCTTTCCTAATTAAATGTAATCTCTCATCTTGTTAGTTGTGATGTAGATAAATCTTATTAAATAAAGTCCTATTTGGATGAGGATGTCATCTTATTGAATAGTGTGATGTAATTTGATTAGGATAAGATGTGATTTATTTAGTTAGTTCAATTAGGATTCTGAATTGTAAAGCCAAAAGTGCCTATAAATAACTTATTTGAGCCTTACTCCTAGGGAGGAGAGAGAAGAGAGGAAGATGACACATTGAGAGAGCACAATCTTTTATATACTTTTAAGGAAGTAATAAAGGTTGGTTTTTATCGTAGCTCTTGTGTGTTTATAGTTGCCTATAATTATTTAATACCTTTATAGTATTCTTACTCGAGTGTGAGAGTCAAACACTTCAAGAGTTGTAAGGCATTCAAGAATAAGGTTTTACTGGTTAACGATCACGTGGGAAAGCTGAGTCTTAATTAAAGGGACCTAAGTGAGATTGTAGTGCAAATGAGTAGACGCTACTTTGCCATAACTTTGGTATTTGGGAAAACCTTTGTAACAATAGGCTTCTACTTTTTCTACTTATGCATATGAAGCTTTTGTCATTTTACCCAACTTTTTTTTATATAATTGTTATTTCTTCTTCAAATTAAAAGTATATTTTGAACTTTGATGTTTATCATAAAACATAGATATATTTTAATATTTTAAAGCGTTCAAATTGAACCCTAATATTTTAAAAATATTTAAAATAGACTATAAGTAGATAGAAAATATAACAAGGTAAACTCATCATTAATTAAATGTCATGTTAATATTGAAAAGGTATTTTTTTATTTTTAACTAAAAATAGACTCCATTGCTACGTGACAAATGAGACTCATTATTAAAAACTTATAAAAGTGAGTTTCAATTTAGATGAAAAGTGAGACTTATTGTCAAAATTCTATAAAAGTGGGTTTTACTGACAAATGATAGTAGGGTCCAATTTTTAGTTGATTTAAAAAAATAATTACCTTGAAATGGGTCTCACTTTTTAATATATATAAATAATGTTTTATAAGTATTGACATGTGATATTTAATTGATCGGGAGTTAATTCTTTTAAAATTTTTAATTTATTTTGGGTATATTTTGAACATTTTGAAAATGATGAAGTTTAATTTAAACGCTTTGAAACGTTACAGTTTAAATTATATTTTATTGTAAATGTTGATGTTTAAAATACACTTCTACCTTCTTAGTCACGAAGTTTTGGGTTTATTGGCTTAATATAAGTCTTCTGCTTCTATAAACCTTCACTTCACAGAGACAAAAAGGGATGATATGATAGGAATAGTTTGTATCGACATTTTTATTAAAATAAACCATGCCCATCTTAACAAACTTTTTAAAATTTATTTTGAACCTTTCCATTTTGAGTTATTATATAGAAGAACAATTTTAAAAACCATTTTCACTAAAATTCATTTATCACTTTAAAATTTAATTCTATTAAATAAATATTAGAATTATAAATTATTTCAACAATTCTTTAATTTAATAAAATATTGTTTTAGAATTAGTTTGATAAAAGTTAAATTTAAAGATGTTTAAGTATATTTTTATTGGAAGTTTTGAGACCTAAGTTGATAAAAACTAATATATCAAAATTTGAATGTTGCAACGTTAGGAAAGGGAAGGAGATTTTTTTTAAAATAAAATCATGGACAGAATTACACAAAAAAGTTGAATATTGATTGTGACAGTTGATTATTGTTATAGACGTTAAGAGGGAAGTCAAACAGAGGACGGGATCACAAATAGGGAGTGGAGCGTGGATTACAAGCTCGGGCGAAGGAGAGTGGTGGTGGTGGGGTCTCCTGTAAACAATGGAGAACTTCAGGAGAGATAATTCCACGTGGCCACTTACAAAGGGTATCCGATGCTTTTACCCGTCTCGGTAAGCAGTCATCATGTAAATCTCGTCATACGAGATAATGTTAGGATATTATCTTATCGTTTTTGTGTTGGATTTTGGGTTTCATGTTTTGTAGCATTTTAATTCGATTTTTTAAAAATGAAATGTGAATTTTAACTTCAAATAATTTTCTTTCTATTCACAACAAATGGACACTTGCTCTCGAGGTTTTTGTTTATTCAACATTTTTGTATTAACAAATATATCAAGAGAGTTTATCTTATTTTTAAATCATATAAATATTTATATATAAGATAAGTCTCTCTATTAATTAAGACTAAGAATGTGCATTACTGAATCTCTCATTACTAGTTAAGGATAAAGTTGTATATTATTAGATCTATTCAAACTCTCTATAAAATTCTTACCTGAAGTTATTGTTGTTTATATAAGATAAATTTAATAAAATTTTAAAGTTTTCCTTCACATAAGTCATTTGAAAACAACCTCTCTACTAATTAGAAGTAAGGCTTTATATTATTAGGCTTTTCCGAATCTTTCGTCTCAGCGAGATTTCTACTAAATATTGTTATTTTTAATAAAATTTTAAAGTTATTTATATATGAATATTCTAAGTGAAAGATAAAAATTGGATATATTACTCATTTTAAAATTATGTGAACTTATTTTAAATAAATTTAGAAATATAACGAATAAAATCTTATTATAATTAAAAATATTAATTAAAAATAATCACTTAATAATTGTTTTGAGCTGAGCTTCTCACGATAAAATTAAAATATTTATCTCTCTCTATCCTCTTTCTTGTTTCTCTCTCCAGACTTGCTAGTCCTAACCAATAACCAACAGCTAAAGCCATCTTTGAACACTCGCACTCTACACACCCAAAAACATTCTTGTCTTCCCATTTTCTTCTTTCTCCGGTCTCTCCATCTATGAGAAATACATAGATTAGCTTCATATATCTATATATCTAAGGGAGGGCGTGTGATTCAGCGTCAACAAATGGGCAAGTACATGAAGAAAGCCAAAACGGCAGGCGACGTTGCGGTAATGGACCTCTCTCTCGGCGTCCGTACACGCGCCAAAACTCTCGCCCTCCAACGCCAAGCCCATCTCCAGCCTCCTTCCGCCTCCGGTGTAGTCTCTGGCGGTTATATTCAGCTCCGGAGCCGCCGCCTTGAGAAGCCCCCTATCATTTTACGCGATTCCAAGCGCCAGAGGTATACGCACAACAATCACCAGGAAAACCCTAACCCTAGCCCTGATCCTAGTCCAAAAGATGTTGCTTCTAGAGTGCGAACAAGTTCGGATTCTGAGTCACTCGGGTCAGGTCACGAGGAGGAAGTGGGGGTGTCAAATAAGGGAGAGCAGATTCTAGAAGATGACAAGAGGATTGGGAACAGTAGTCGTGAGAGTGAAAGCAAGGATTTTGGTGTTGAAGCTTCGTTTGGAGAGAACTTTTTGGAGATTGAAGGTACAGAGAGGTGGGTTTTTATTCTTTTCTTTTTTTCAGATTCTTATGTTCCTATTCATAACTCTTACTTGTTGGGGTTTCTGTTTTTCGAACTTTGTGTCGGTTGTCGAGAAAAGTAGGAAGGAGCAGAGAATTGGGAATTTGATTGTAATCACTTTTTAACTTAAAATGAGTGTGAGTTTATCGGATTTGTTTGGAAAGAGGGGATTTGAAGTGAAAATGTAGATTGATCGAATTGATTCATAACCCTTTTCTTTTGTTGGGGTTGGGATCCGGGATATATGTAATTCTTCGCGCTTTCAGAATTTCTTTTTGTGTTTGTTCTAACGAGCCCTATTTATCAGTGGCAAATTGTGTTCTATATTTTCTTTTTTCACCTTCAAGTTATACTTTTGTTGCATATTTTTTCTCTGACCTTTTTCCTGGACTTTGCACTACTTTGTTTGGTAAGTTTTTGCTACTTTTGTATGATGACCAACTTTTTCTCTTTACTGTTTTTTGAACTTTTAGTCGGTAAGGATTCTGCATATCTTTTTTCTTTTTCTTTTTTATATTTAAGACGCAAATTATGCCTGATTTGGTTGAACAGACACTTTTGCTTTGGAATTTTTTGCTTAACCCCTAAGCTTCTTTATAACTTCCATCTCCGTGGGCTATAATATTCATGTGACATTTTTACTTTTTTCAGTTGCTTAACGAGTAGTGATGTTATCATTTGATTTGTCAAGTGAGGAAGAAAATAGTAATTTTACATGTGACTAGAATGCCTTTTCCCATAATTCAATTTTTACTATTCTACAACTTGAGTGGTTCTGTTTCAATGTTCATGTCCTACAAATAAGATATGTTGGTTTTTTTTGGATCATAGAAAGCCACTGCATTGTTTTATGAAAACACGTCAAATCTTTCATAGCTGATTTTTTTCCTTGATTGATGCCCTTTCTGTGTTAAGGTTAAGTTTTGCTTGGCAAATCTTTAGAAGCATTGTTATTGTGTTTAGTGAGCTTTCAATTGGATAGAGTCATAAGTAAATTCATGACTGGTGTTACTCACAGAAATTTTGTTTGTTGGTGTTCGTTTGGAAGACATCAACTCGATTACAAGTCTATGTAAATCTGCTAGTATTCACATGATCTTATTCTTACACGCCTCATCACGCATACACCTGGAAATTTTCCAATAACTTTTCTACTGGTTTAATATATTTCGTCCGTTGCTATTTTGGGTTTGGGCTCATCATAAGGATATATTTGGAGTGGACAAGGGAAATGGACTTAAGATGAATCTTCATATGAGGCAAATAAGGCATTTCTGGCCATACAAGTGATTATTTGATACCATCTAAGTGAAGAAAGGGATAGAATCATAATGGAGGAAAATTTAGATCCTCCACATTTCCTTCAACCGAAACCTGTGGATCTCTACAATGCATTTTAGTAGTTGAGGTCGTCATGAACGGAAAATTTCCAGCTGCATTTTGTGGTAGCTTCAACGTCTCTGCTTCAAGTCTTTTCAAGTGTTTTGCTGTTTGTGGTTGATGGGTTACTGTTCCTTCACGGAAATTTATGAGAGTTGTCCGCCATTAGCATGATTGGGCTAGTGGGTGAAGTGGTAAAAACAACAGTATGTGTTAACAATTTAATCTTTTCAATTTTGTTCAGCCTTATTTCAATTTTCATGTTAATGCCATTTTCATGAGATTGTGACTTTACAGTTTTCGCTGGAATCACTAGTTTGTAACACAGACACACATATAAGTTAGTATGATATTTTAACTCGTCTTATGTCAATTATCTTTTGTTTTTCCTTTACTTTCGTTTACAGGAGCACAAGGGAATCTACTCCTTGCAGTTTGATAAGGGATTCAGAAACCATAAGGACCCCTGGTTCTACTACTAGGCCATCCAGTTCAACTGATGCCAACAGAAGAATACAAAACTCAGCTCATGAGCACATCCCAACAGCTCACGAAATGAATGACTTCTTCTCTGGAGCTGAAGAAGAGCAGCGGAAACAATTTATTGAAAAGTATAACTAAATTATTTCAAAAGCATTTCTTCAAGCTTTCATATTTTCCATCTGCATAGCTTACTTTTTATTTCTTTCCAGTTAACAAAGAAAATTTTCTTCTCATTACCAAATGCAGGTACAACTTTGACCCTGTAAAAGACAAGCCACTTCCTGGACGTTATGAATGGGAAAAATTAGATCCATAGAAGGCGATAGTGTTCGTTCCATCAGAACTTATTTTTCCTGCAAACTCAATTGCTCTTTAAGCTTAGTGATGTTTGAAGTAGCAGGAAATAGCCTTTTTTTTTTTTCATAGTGATGGTTTTGTTTCCATTTTCCATCACTCTTCTAATTGTAAAGAAGTAGGTAAGATGTGTAGACTAATGGTCTGTAACATTACAGGGGTGAGTTACACAACAAGATACAAATCACAAGTCCTTTGTCTAACAGATCATCTCAGAGAGGGGAAAGAGAGAGGATGTAGGACTAGGCTTAAGTCTTTGTTAGGTCAGTCTAGATGGTACAGAAATTAGTAGATTGTCTTTGCCTTTGCACTGTATTCTCTATCCCTTTGTCTATACTTGTACTGATGGAACCTCCAAAACTACTTGAAATAAATTATGAGGCTTTTCCCCTCCAAATTTTTGTCTCTTCGTCTATCATCTACTGCCTCTCTGTCTTTATAGTTAAACATATCTCCATGTGAGCCAATTCGTCTTCATTAACTACCGATGATGCCTGCCTATGACTGGTGCAAAAACATTGTTGTTCACTACTGATTAGACATTTTAACCTCACCTGCCATAGCGGTTGGTGCAACTGTGACGTGGGGTAGCTGCTCCGGTGCTAGATGTATTTGAAGAATCTTTCTCCACTATCATACCCAACTCTGTACTCTTTTTGTCCTCAACTTACTTGCCTGTCCGCGACCGTTTGTGCCAAATTGTGCAAGTTGTCTCATGCTGAAAGGAGAATCAGAAGATTCCAAAGAAAATGCCTCAATCCGCTTATTGAGTTTCTTTGATAGGGAAAACCAGGCAAGTCATTTTGACATCGCCTGGCTTCTTTCTGCTTACTGCATAACTTATAAACAGTCAGTATAGATAATTATGCTAGTTAAACCGAAATGTGTATTAGTTATGGATAAGTTTTGGCAAGAAGAATCATAGAAAGTCGTGGGAATTAGAGTGAAATTGATCTTTTTGTCACGGTAGACAATTAGGCAAGAAGAATGAGGAAGCTGAACTCTAATGTCAAATGACCATTAACTTAGAACATGCATGCCTCTTCTGTTTGCTTCTAAAATTAGTCGGATGTAACTGAAACGAAGATTGCCTATTTTCGTAGGAATCAACAGAAGGCTGAGCAGGAAGCCGCTGTCCATATTGTTTGATACTGAGTGACAGTGACTCATCTCATGTGAATTAGTCTTGTCACTGCTAGAATGATAAGTTGTCTTGATTAAGATGCAAAGGTGGTTATAGTGGTGGGTGGTTGGAACTGCTTATCCTTAATCGATGTTGGCTGAAACTTTTAAGAGAATCTTCAATTTCCAATGATCCTATCTTTTCATTTTCCTTTCAAATCTGAGTTGGAGTAGACTTCAAGTGGACATTTATTGCTTTTTTTACTAATAGACGGCCTTAACGAGGAAACCACTCCTACCTCACCTACATGCAGGCGATGACTTTTTTACTGCAAAATCTATGTGATCTGACATTTTGGGGTAAAAAGTAAAAACATGCTCCATGAAAAGTGTGGAGGTAGATTTGGGCATTGAAGAACAACGGGTGGCCTATTCTGCAGAACCAGAATGCTGTTGCTCAAAGCGTGTGAAAAATCTTGTGGGTTGATGACGGTTTTTTTAAGAAAGATTGATCAGAAAAAGGACATGGCACTGGCAGGTTGACCCAAAAACTTCTGCATAATATTTTTGGATCCTAGCATTGTGGGGTTGGTAATGAATCAGTGTTGGGGACATGTCATGCGTGGCCTTAACGTAAAACTAACAATGTCCTTCTTACTAAAATGAGGAAAGTGTACACTACCACTAACATTGAGCTTTTACAGTAACAGGCCAGTCAAAACTCAAAGCAGCTTTCAATACATTAGTGTTTGAACTTTGAAGTAGCCAGCCGCTGAATGAGAATAATACATGAGAGTGGTACTAGTTAACTTTCTGCCTTGTTGGTCATGATGTCATCTCACCGCCTTTCCAAATATAATGCATTATAAGTCCCTGACTTAATCCATCTACACAGCTGCTCTTTTCTCTAGTACTCGAACCCTAATTATTGCTATATATTGTAAGATTCTTTTTACAATAGTAACATCCCTAATTGACATTTATTTTCTGTCAACTAGTTAGAATTTGTCATTCATTATTAAATACCTACCCACCATATTGACACATGATGGCATTGTAAACCTCTAACTTGTTTCACATGCAAAGTGCAAATTAGTCATGTAAAGGGAACTGATTTTACCAGAAGATATGTAGCAAGCTTTTCTTTTTCTGACGATGAAAATTACCCATTGAGTTGTTCACTAACTCAACCTGTACATGAGAAAGGAGACAAAAAGAGAGTACATTGTAAGACCCGTAATAGTGATTTGAACCCTTTAATAGTGATGCTATTGCTTCAAATGTCCTCAAACGGGATTTGACTCAACAGGATAAAGGATCAAATTATTTTTTAAAAAAATTGGAGCTAACCTTTGTTTTATAATAAGAATACAAATTAAACATGGTATAGTAAAAAGTATAGAGTGAAGGTTAATCTAATGGCTAGAACTGGAATCTCCGGTTGGATTGGATTTGTCCACACATGCTTCTTGAGTTTACCACGAACCACAACTTACAATATACATAAGTTTGTCTCCTGATGAGGCAAAACTTTCACCACTTCTTCTATGTAAGTCTAAGATTTTTGAGTGAGAATCACTCTTGTTTAATTATCAATGTAGAAAGTGAAAGAAGAAATCGTGTGTATAATTCAATGCACAAGGGGATATTTATATACAATTTGTCTATCTAATTATCCCTAATTTTGTGATATACAATCATATCATTTCAAAGATAAAATCAAAGATAATGAAAAAATCATTATCATATTATATCAAAGTACATCTTATGAAGATAAGATCCAGGTCTTTTATACATCTTATCTTATTGTTATTATTGTTAACACCCCCTTAAACTCAAATGTCATAGTAGATTAGAGGTTGAGTTTGGAAACAAGATCTATAAAGTGCAAGGTGGATGATACTTTATGAAGATGTCAACAATTAGAGATTGCTAGGAAATGGGAACAATTTGTATAGTTCGTTGAACAAGATGATAATCGATTTAGATGTATTTGGTTCATTTATGAAAGACATCATTATGAGCAACTTGTATAGTCCTGTTATTATCATAATAGAGAGGAACTACATATAAGAAAATACATCTATATTTTGAAGCATCTATCGTAGCCAAAAGAGTTCAAATGTAGTATCAACAAGAGCTTTATATTCGGCTTTTACACTAGAACGAGAGATAATTATTTGCTTCTTGCTGCACAAAGAAATGAGAGATGTTCCCAGAAAGAAAACAATAACCAATAATGGACCGACAGTCTATTGGGTCCCTAGTACAATCAACATCAAAGTAAGAATATAGTTCTAACCAAGGTTTTAAGAACCGAACCGAACCGACCTGTTCGACCGAAAAAATTTTGAACCGGCCAGTTGTCTGGTTCGGTTCTATGTAATAACCTTTGAGTATAAAAATCGGCCTGTTTATGGGAGAACCAGTTGGTTTTCAGCAACCGGTCCAACCAGTTTTGTCAAATACTCACCATTCAGATACCTAATGCTACTAAACTTTCAGATTTCGTTCATACTCTCTAGCCTCTTCTCCATCTTCTCTTCACCATCTCTCACTGCCTCTATGCATATAGGTAAATATGATACTTGGGGGTAACCATAGATGCAGAAATCGATTTCTATTTGTTATCTCCTTGGGCAACTACTGTGAAGTTAATCTTCTATTCTCATATCTCTAGTAGCTGGTCTGAGATAAAGAGCTTGTTGAAGCAACTTCGAACTCCTTCCTTAGCGTCTAAGTACTGTGATGGAAGGGATTGTGTCTACATCCATCCTATGTTCCTCACACTCAGGTTTTGGTTTATTCTGCCATGAAATGTTTATGTTCTTTCTATTTGGGATTTATCATTGTTATTGTATTTTCTCTTAAATTTGGGCTTTAATTTTTTTATTTCAAAGGAGTACTACTCTTTTGCTTAGTGCTGATGCGCTTTTCTTATTGGAGAGGAGGAAGAACATATCATATAGAGTTCCAATTTGCATAGAGTTTTAAATTGTACAGTTTTATTTAAGTTTCTATTAAGAGATAAGGATAAGGCAGTGATAGTTTCAATATTCTGTTTTATTCAAGTTTCATTGTTATTGTGTTTT
>JAOTAY010000001.1:19001434-19012076 GCA_025629805.1 Erythroxylum baracoense
GTGTGACTCCCCAGTGCACGGGTGTGACTCCCCAGTCATAGCCGTAGGGAACCGCTGTGCTTCAGCACGGATGTGACTCCCTTTGAGTCTGTGCATGCGCAGCACGGCTCCAATAAACAGGTTAAATGCTTCATGATGCTGCTTCATGGTATTCATGCTTCATCGTTTTCAGATTAATTTACAAGGTAGGAAGGAGGGGAAGAGAAGACAATGGAATTCTGAAGTGATACAAAGAAGACGAACAAAGAAGAGAGGAGATCGGCTAGTTCGGCTTGGCTAATAATCTCCGCATTTTGATAAGAGTAAGAGAGTGTTTAAAATTTAAGAACGACGTTTTTGTCTTAGATAAAATAAGATAGGGTTATATTAGACATAAGATTTGGACTCGACTTTAGGAGCCTTAAAAGTTTCAGAAAAAGAAACAAGAGGTTCGAAAATACTGTATTTATGTCAAGCAACTTGGTGGAGTACGACATGATACAAAGTAGGAGTATATTTATGAATGCAATTGCCAACAACTACCCTCCACCATACATGTCTATTCCTTGCCACTAACTTAGCTAAACATATGGACACTACTAATTCGCCCAACCCCCAGGACCACTTTGACCGTTTCCATGACCTATCGACTCCGTTCTGCACCGGTAAGTCTCGGGAACAATTTGCAGAAATGGCGCCGTCCATGGATGTGGATGATAATTATTCTTATACACCCCATGACCATACCCTGATACAGAAGATTCTGGCACACAAAACATACTGATTGCTTCCTGTGTCGGAATTTGGTGATGATAATGATAAAACTCCGGATACGTCATCACTTCATCGGTGCCAGAAATACAAGTTATTGGTGGAGGAGTGATGTAGATGTCATGGAGAGAAGGATACAAGTTTGTTCGACCCCTATAAGGTGACTCAACATTTTGTATCTTTTCTACATCAAGCTGATGATCGACCGATTGATTGTAATGACCTGAAGGTGGAATTCCTCTAGGCACAACCGGAGAATCAGTTCTCTTGTCTCCGGGATCAGTGTTATTCCGGTGAACCTTGTAGGAGAAACTCAAGACTCCATTAGGCCTTCTGTCACTGCTTCGAACCTGATAGCTCACTGACCTTGTTAAGTCTGTGCCATTCGACTCCTTAATCAGATCCTTCAGCGGAACACGTACTTGCCCGATAGCCCTCTTACCAAACACGACACCTTCGCAACACAGATCGAATCTGAGGTAGAGATGATGAGAAGGAAGAGATAATGATGATGAGGATAAGATGGTTTTGAGATCGAAGTGCATGGTGGAATCGTTCCACTCAGGGCTTCCACCACCTTCTCTGTCAACTGCCGTCTTGTGACGCTGTTCTTTCTTCTTCAGTTCATCATTGTAAATGGAGACAACAGCATACACCGATAGCTTCTGAAAAAAGTTGAAGGCTTTCAGATGTCTACATGACATGAGTGTCAATTCCAGGGACGTCCATTCTGCGTCACTACCCTTCATCCCTGTTGCTCACTCAATTCTCTCCTGATATCTCCTTTAGATCATAAACTAATATCACAGCCTATAATAGCTGGTATGTAAGAGGTACGTTCTTAGTAGACTGACTCGGTCAGCAAGTCAACAGGTTGTTATGGTCCTACAGCGTCTATTCGAAGCTTTGGTTGTTAACTAATGCAAAGTCAAACGTGTATACTTCTTTGGGATATAATGTAACATATAGTCAAGAGTAATACCGAACCTTTGAAGTTGCGGTCTAAATTCTTGTCCTAGTGCTACTAGAGCTTCCGCTTTTGTAGACAGTTTGAACTGGAATTTAAGGTATAGAAGTAGTCAAACTCGAGCGTTATGTCTACATATTTGACATTACAAACCTGTGAAAGCTTACTAAGAAATGGAGAGTCCATGTTCAATCCATTTATCAACACTACTTCTGCTTCCTAGAGTTAGGGTCATCCTTTTTCCTAGTTCCCAGGTTGGAGATGTACTTGGAGGTCTTGTCACGTACAACAGATAACCATGCAACACCATTGGTGACGTACTCACTGTTCTTGACTGAGGTACCCATCCGTTATGCAACTCCCAGTTTTGTTCTGTCCACCGGCACTTGCCCTGTCTCTGCGAGCTTGCAATTACCCTTTCTCTCATCTATGACCATCTTCTGCATTCCATACTCCTCTGAAGTCACATCTCGCCTTGCCCCTCCTTGCACAGCTGCGAGACCAATGATGTTCGTCTCATGGTTCTGTTAAACGAGGGTAGTCATTATGCATGGTCGAACTGAATTTAACTGATCTGCCGTTGTCATGTACTAATGAAACTGAGCAATATCATCAGTTTATAGAAGATCAACAGCTCATGCATTCGTCTAATCTGTTAGGAATTTAAACCTCCCAAACCCACACCCAAGGATATTTTATAGTAAAAAATAACAGAAAATGGAGAAATAATAACAACACAAGAAATTTACGTGGAAACTCCCAAACCGGAGAAAAACCACGGGCACCGAGAAGAAAATCCACTATGTGAAAAATTCTTACAATCACACAATTTTTCCTCTCACCCAATATCCCAATACACCAATACACTCACAAAGAAATACCCAAAACAAATCTTCCAACTCTCACCTCAAAAGAGGAATTTAACTAGAGTCAAATTTGTCATACAAATCTTTGACTTTGTTTGGTGTACTAACTAAGGAGGTAGCACCCTCCTTATATAGTCAAGAGTCTTTCCTCACTTATTGTCCCCAACCAATATGGGACAACAAATGAGCCAAAAACTTAACAAAGAGAACTCGAAAACTTTCTTGGGATGGCCACCTGAAGAAAGCTGAATTGAAGCAAAAATAAATATCTAATTCCAAACAATTCCATTTCTATTAAATCATCATATATGTCACAACTATAAACAGTTGAGTTACAACTGTACTTCTGTTGCAGTTGGAAGTTTAGTTTAATTTCTAATCTTAGATCCCCAACGGGCAAAGAGGGAGAACTATGAAAAAAATGAATTTTTTTTTTGTGATCATAAAATTATAAAATATTTTTTATAAAAAATAAAAAATGCCACATGTATTAATGAGCCTGCCTATATATTCGCAAAGTGAGAAATTTTGTTCACTTTAAATATGGTATGAAAATTATAAATGTAAAAGGATAAAACCATATAAGTATTTAACTAAATATTTTTAAACATAAAGATATAATTAATTAATTAATTATTATACTTAAAAATAAAATTTTATGTTAATTTTATTAGTTATTCGGTAAATTTTTAATTTTAATTATAATAAATAATTAAAATTTAATTGTATCAGAATAATGATAAGAGTTTAATTTCTTAACATTACCTAAGCAAGGACTTGTTTGAAAAGATTGCAAAATTTATGAGGTCAAAGTAATGATAAATGTAAAAAAGAAGGGGTAAATTCAAAATCAATAAGCTTGCTTTTGGCAAAGAATTTCTCTTTCTTGTCGGTCAAGTTGGGAATTACAAATCTTAACTTAATAGCAGCTGAGTCCCTTCCCCGTCTCTACCTCACTCGCCTCTATCTAGGGTTTATAAAATTCCTCTGTTTCTGTAAAGAATTTCAATCGAACTAGGGGAACAAATCAATTCGCGAAATTGGGGTCTCTGCTGGTTAGGTTTTCTATTTGTTCCAAAGGGTTTCAGCAATGGCGGCGGTGACGGTGAGCTCTGCGGGTGGCTTGCTCGCGATGCTTAATGAAAGCCACCCTTCGCTTAAGCAACACGCTCTTCATAATCTCAATAACTATGTTGACCAGTTCTGGCCTGAGATCTCCACAAGCGTACCTATAATGTAAGTCTTTTTCATTCTCTGAAAAAACTCGTCTTTTTGTTCTAATCTCTTTTCTTGGTGAAGTAATTGGGAATACTTGCAGATGAAGTTATATGCTTGGATCTTTTTTTGGTTTTGAATTCGAATATACACTAGCTTGTTTTGCGGAATTCGAATAATATCGCATTGAATGGGCTATCTTTGGTTTCTTTCTTAGATGTATGTGACTTTCTGCTTCTTGTTGTTCGAAATGTTAATTAGGCTTCTCTACTTCCTTTTTTTTTTGTTATTTAGTGCAATCTCAGTATTGGAGTATCATATAAGCAGCATAGTTCATTTAATTGTTGAAAGGTGTGGTAAGAAATGGGAGTTGAAATGTTTTTTCATGTAGGTTTATACTCTGAATTGCTAACCAATAATGTTGGCTAACTTACTTGAGATGACGTTGCATTGACTTTTTTATAATCAAACTGGACTGCGTAGTTCTATGTTGCTACACTAGGCGCTTGTATAGTTTAAACCTAAGTAGGAACTAACACTACAAATTTACAATACGTAGTTTTGGCTCATCTTCTCTGTTGATACTCAATTCAATATTTTATATACAATGTCTGAAAAGTAATGTGAATAGAGATTTGATTGTGTCCCTCTTTATTGGTGGTCTAATTTTGTGCTTCTTTCTTCAAAATTAACTTGAGTAATGTGATGGAGCAACTTTATATGTCTTCAGCTTGATGTTTGCTCCTTTTCCCTTTCAGAGAAAGTTTATACGAAGATGAGGAGTTTGATCAGCATCAAAGACAACTTGCTGCACTACTTGTTTCGAAGGTTACAACTGTTTTCTTTTCTTTCACCTCTGCTGCTCTCTCTCTCTTTTTTACACTGTTACAATGGAATAACGTAACTGTACATTGTATCCTTAGTTCATGGAAGTATGGCTTTATCCTTTTTTTTTTCTTGAGTCAATAAAAAGCTTTAAAATAAGTTTCTGACTGTTGTGCCTAATAACAGCTGTAGTTTGTCATTATTTTTGTAAATAGGACTGGTAGATGCATGTGAGTGAGATTTCATGTAATGATAAGTGCTTAGTTGTGGATCTCGTTTTGTTGTTAACCTTCAATGTCAAAAAAAAAAAAAAACTATTGATGATATCCTTTGTGTTTACTGACAAAATCCAATTTAATTAAAATATAGGATGTGCTTGGAGGAATTGGGTCCTTTAGCCGTTTTGCTCTCTCTTTTCTATTCAACCATAGTAATCTTTTGTTTAACTGAATTCTTATTTCAGGTCTTTTATTACTTAGGTGAACTTAATGATTCATTATCGTATGCCCTTGGCGCTGGCTCCCTGTTTGATGTTTCTGAGGATTCTGATTATGTTAACACTCTTCTTGGTAAGCATTCTGATCACCTTGCATTGTTTCATAACATTGAGCATATGGATGTGATTGAGAGGCTTCAGAGTCTTGCTTACATTATGATGTAGAATGAGCCGTGATTTTCTGAAATATCAGCATGATTTTTCACTTTCTATTCAATTGATTGCAATTCATTATCATATAGTTTTGACTTTACTCTCTAAAGACACATTGATATGATATACCCAAGTTTCACAATAGATCTCTGAGTTACTGATGTGACAATTTTCTGTCTATTTCTTCAGCCAAGGCCATAGACGAGTATGCTAGTCTTAGGTCTAAGGCAGCTGAATCAGGTGATTCTACAAATGTCGACCCTAGGCTGGAGGCCATTGTAGAGAGAATGCTGGATAAGTATGTGATTGTGAACCCTCTAAGTTGTTATATTCTATGGTGCTCTTTGTTATCTTATCATTTTTTCTTTTAGGTGTATTGTGGACGGAAAATATCAACAGGCAATGGGAATTGCCATTGAATGCCGAAGGTTGGACAAACTTGAGGAAGCAATCACAAGGAGTGATAATGTTCATGGAAGCCTGTCCTATTGCATTAATGTCTCTCATTCTTTTGTTAATCTTAGAGAGTACCGGCGTGAGGTAAGTAGGTTATTTGGGCTAGCTCATCAACTTATTATTGGTATTTCTGCTGTACCCAGGGAATGAACTGATTAAATCTGCATGTTGCATGTGCATGCGTGTGGAAGTATCTTTGCAACCAAGTTTTTTCCTCATTTTCATTTTGTGGATGAAGTGTTAATGTTGTTACTAATTGATTGATTGTTAGGGTGTTCTGTGATATATTCTTCCTTTTGCAGGTCCTTCGTCTTCTTGTTAATGTGTATCAAAAGTTGCCCTCTCCTGATTTTGTGAGCATATGCCAATGCTTGATGTTTCTGGATGAACCTGATGGTGTAGCAAACATTTTAGAAAAACTCCTACGCTCCAGAAATAAGGATGAAGCTCTCTTGGCATTCCAGATAGCCTTTGATCTTGTAGAGAATGAACACCAGGCTTTTCTCTTAAATGTTAGAGATCGTCTGCCAGCTCCTAAGTTACAACCTGCAGTATCTGTGCCGCCAAGATCTAACCCTGAATCTGCTCAAAGTGAAAATCCTGCTGTTGCAGAGGATGTTCAAATGACAGAAGGAACTGCAGCTCCCACTGAGCATGTAAATGAGATAGATACTTTTGAGGCGATCTATGCTGAGAGGTTGGCAAAGATCAAAGGCATTTTATGTGGAGAGACCTCAATACAGTTGACTTTGCAGTTCTTGTACAGTCATAACAAGTATGGATTGTCTTTTCAGTGAGATATTATCTCTTGCAGTTTAATTGTTGGTTTTCTTGGAGAGGATTACCATGGACGTAAAAGTGGCTCTTTTGATTTGCTTGCAGGTCAGATCTACTCATTTTGAAGACAATAAAGCAGTCTGTTGAGATGAGAAATAGTGTCTGTCATAGTGCAACAATTTATGCTAATGCAATCATGCATGCTGGAACAACTGTGGATACATTCCTAAGGGAGAATCTTGTGAGTCATAGTTGTAGAGTGCTTTTTATCTTTCATTAACTGTTGGTTATGGTTTTTTTTTTCTTTTTGTTCCGTATGCTCTTTTTTTTAGATTACTTAATTGTTTTGGCTCATATCAACTGGCAGGACTGGTTGAGCAGGGCCACAAATTGGGCAAAATTTAGTGCAACGGCAGGTCTTGGTGTTATTCACAGAGGACATTTGCAACAGGGGAGATCACTGATGGCGCCATATTTACCTCAGGGTGGAGCTGGTGGGGGAGGCAGTCCTTATTCAGAAGGTGGTGCTCTCTATGCTCTTGGTCTCATTCATGCCAACCATGGTGAGGGAATCAAACAATTCCTTCGTGATAGCTTACGCAGCACAAATGTAGAGGTATGCTTTGGTCATGATTCTTGCTTTTAGCTTTATTTTTGAGACAAGCTGCCTACCTAGAGTTTAATATGGAGATTTTGCAGGTTATTCAGCATGGTGCATGCTTAGGTCTTGGTCTGGCAGCTCTTGGAACTGCTGATGAAGACATATATGACGACATAAAAAGTGCATTGTACACTGATAGTGCTGTTGCTAGTGAAGCTGCTGGAATTAGTATGGGCTTGCTAATGGTTGGAACTGCCAGTGAGAAAGCTGGTGAAATGCTTGCTTATGCTCATGAGACACAGCATGAGAAAATCATTAGGTGAAGTTGTACTTCTCTTTCAGAAAAAGTGTATGGCTCAGCATTAGTGCATTTTTATAAAGTTTTGTTACACTGCAGAGGATTAGCATTGGGTATAGCCCTTACAGTTTATGGAAGAGAAGAGGAAGCAGATGCACTAATTGAACAGATGACCCGAGATCAAGATCCCATCCTTCGTTATGGTGGCATGTATGCATTGGCTTTGGCCTACAGTGGAACAGCAAACAATAAAGCCATACGCCAACTGCTGCACTTTGCTGTATCAGATGTGAGTGATGATGTCAGAAGGACAGCTGTTCTTGCTCTTGGATTTGTCCTTTACTCTGAGCCAGAGCAGGTTTGGTTCCTCTTCTTGCTTTCTGAACGGCTATTTTGATAAGTTGCATCTAGTTTTTTATAATCCACACTAGTACTTGTTCTCTTATAATGTACCTGTTGTTAAACATTTACCCATCCCTGTCCAAACTTTTCTAATGCTTTCATATTAATTTGTGGTGTAATTTGAATGCTCACTTAACCACGTTATAATTTAGACTCCCCGGATTGTCTCCTTGCTATCTGAGTCCTACAACCCACATGTGCGCTATGGTGCGGCACTTGCAGTGGGCATTTCATGTGCTGGCACTGGCTTGAGTGAAGCTATATCATTGCTTGAACCTTTGACTTCAGATGTAGTTGATTTTGTTCGACAAGGTGCCCTTATTGCAATGGCCATGGTCATGGTTCAGATGAATGAAGCTAGTGATTCTCGTGTTGGTACATTTAGGTATTACAAGACAGTTTTTTTCCTCTTGATCGACTACTAATGCTTTACTGCTGAAAGACCAAGAATTTTTCCTGTTCACACTTCTTTAAAGCATAACCTTGATTAATGTCTCTTAATTTAGGCGACAACTGGAAAAGATTATTCTTGATAAGCATGAAGACACCATGAGCAAGATGGGAGCTATTCTTGCTTCTGGAATACTTGATGCTGGTGGGAGGAATGTGACCATAAGGTTGCTGTCTAAATCGAAACATGATAAAATCACTGCAGTTGTTGGCCTTGCTGTTTTCAGCCAGTTCTGGTATTGGTACCCTCTTATTTATTTTATAAGCTTGTCATTCTCACCCACTGCTTTTATTGGACTGAACTATGACTTGAAAGTTCCAAAGTTTGAGTTCATTTCAAATGCAAAGCCTTCCCTGTTTGAGTATCCCAAACCCACGACTGTTCCTACTACCACATCAACTGTGAAACTTCCAACAGCAGTTCTCTCAACATCAGCAAAGGCCAAGGCAAGGGCAAAGAAAGAAGCAGACCAGAAAGCTAATTCTGAGAAGGCAACTGGAGCAGAATCATCATCTGCTCAAGCACATTCTGGAAAGGGGAAATCATCTGCTGAGAAGGACGGGGATTCTATGCAGGTAGTCTTTCTGATTCCCCTTCATAAGCTTGAGTTATTTCCTTGAGTAAGCTTTGGATAACTGTTTTATCTTATAAATGATTTGAAAAGCTGGTCCATCTTAGAAGAGTTTAATGAGTTTTGTATCTGTGTCATCTTAAACTGATGATCATATACCTTTGGCAGGTTGATAATCCACCAGATAAAAAAGCAGAGCCTGAACCTTCTTTCGAAATGTTGACCAACCCAGCCAGGGTGGTTCCTGCCCAAGAGAAATTTATTAAGTTCATTGAAGGTAGCAGATATGTCCCAGTGAAGTTGGCACCTTCAGGATTTGTCCTTCTCAGAGATATGCTGCCAACTGAACCTGAAGTACTCTCTCTAACTGATGCGCCAGCATCAACAGCATCTCCTGCTGGTGGTTCAGCAGCAGGCCAGCAGCATGGTTCTGCATCGGCCATGGCTGTTGATGAGGAACCTCAACCACCTCAGCCTTTTGAATACACTTCGTGATTTAGGGGGCATCATATGCCTGTTGCCTCAACCCAAATTAAACCGGAACTGGTTGTGCAACCTCTTATTTTGGTCCTGCAAGTTTATGGCCAATCTGAAGCGAGCACTATGGCATTTCAAGGATTTGTTGTTGACAGTGGTCTTGGTTTGGTCTGTGCTCATCTTGATCATTGAACTGTTCCATTCGCTATCTATAGCTTTAAGTTTAGTGGTTTGAGGGTGAGGAAGGTGGAGACCACAAATCTGCCTCCTCCAAGAGGATTCTCATTGTATGATTCCCTTCCGGCAAGAGTAACATTGTCTTTACAACATTCTAGTTGTTGAACAGAGCCAAGCACGTCATTTTGAAAGCAGTACATTGGTTTTCGCTTTTCTGCTGTCACTTTGGGATAAGCCAAGCGTCTGTTCAATGACACTAGCGTAAATATTAGACCTCGGTTTCCACTTCTTTATATGTATCTACGGTTTGTAAACTCGAGCTTTTAATCCTTTTAAACATAATTTAACTGAAATGCGAAACGTCATAGGAGAAAAGTGATAACAACTACTTGGGAGTCCTTACATGTCTCTCTCTTCTAAGCAAGATTCTGTCTCGTAAGTAACACGGCAACAAAGATGTCCCTTTCTCTTTTAGGCAGAAGGAAAGAGAGAATTTTATGCTTAGCTGTGTAACAATTTGTCAAACGTCGATACATTTTCTACGGAGAATTGTGTAATACCATCCAATTTCTCATTTGATCATACCCTTTTTACAATTCCATCATGAATAACATCAATTTATTCATATTCTTTACTTCTTTAATATGTTTTATTACTTGAGATTTTCAATTATCAACAACTATGAGCCGATATTTTTACCCTCAGTTTGATCCTCCTTTTAGTTTGATCTGTATTACCAGTTGTATTTTGGAAAGCTTGAGTAGTTGTTGCATTAGTTAAAAACGACCACCTCCTTTATAATTATATATAAGTAGTGTAAAGATGTATTTAAATGACTACAAATGACTTGGGTCAGCTCAACCACTAAGGGATTGGTTGATTCGCATAGAAGAATAGTAATAATAATGAGAATAAATATAGTGAGGAATGAGAATGGATATTATCCTTATAATTCTGATGGTTGGTTAAAAGGAAGGAATGCTTACCGTTACTATTGATAGTGGTTGGTTTGTAAAATATATTAAGAAATAAAAATTTATTTTTAATTAATTATATCTTAATTAGTTAATTATATCTTAATTGATTATATTTTAATTGATTAATTAATTACAATATTTTAATTAATGAATAATTATATTTTAATTAACTACTTATATTTT
>JAOTAY010000001.1:19030416-19042998 GCA_025629805.1 Erythroxylum baracoense
GTTAAAAACACTTTCAATAACTCTAACCCGATCCAAAAGGACCAAAATGCCCTTCCCATAAGTGAGGGGATGTTACATCTTCCATGATCTTTCTTTTGATCTCTTCTTAGTATTCAACTCTAGAGACTCCCCATTGTTGTCTGGTGATATCCACATTGATGTGTCGTCTACTTTACGCCCCAAACTTCTTTTTCTTTTTTATTATTATTAAAAACAAAAGATAGTGAAAAGCCTTATACTAAAGAACTAAACTAATCACCTCCCCGGCAACGATGCTAAAAACTTGTTCAGGTTATTTCGATGTGTGTAAGTTTTAATTGATTAACCTCAATAATCTGTAAGTGCACATGTTGCTCGCGTAGTACCTAAGGTGTTGGTACCATGAGAAGGATAATCTAAGGCCAAAATAAATAACAGAAATTCAAAATATAACAAAACTAAAACAGAATTCAATTCAATCGATCAAATCAATTTAAAAATCAATAATGAAAATATTAACAATTTAGTAGTTGCAACACACACTCAAGACTTAACCTAAGGAATTACCAATTAAGAGAAAGGAAATTTTATCTATTTTTTAACTCTAACCTAATTATGAATTACTAGATTATTGGCTCTAGACGATCCTAGGGTTGATTACTCTCTATAGAGTTATAACCATTCACCCTAATTTATAATCCCCAATCAGATTATGGGAGTTGCAATTTCTCAATTAACAACTTATCTAAAACCCTAATTAGATCTGAAGTTGTCTAATAAACTATTAGAAACCTACACAAGATCTCTCTTCACACAATTTACTGATTTGATTTAATTCTTGTTCTATTAAATCACCTAACTCTCGTTAACCTAATTTAATTATTTTTCATTTGATTCACCCCCTCAGTTTATTATCGAATTATGCATGTCCAGAATTGAATCACAATAAATCTAACTAATACATAAAAAATTAGATTTCATTAAATCAAAGATAAAACCCCGAAGGTGAGTTTAGAAACAACATCAACATCCAAAAATCCTATCATCAACTGTTATTCCAATTCTATACAATAATAAAATTGAAAATAGCAGGAAATACAAAATTGAACGGACGGCGAGAGGCAATAATACGGGAAACTCCTGATCCAGGAAGTATGTCAAGTTGACTTCTTCTCCTCTTATTTCTTCCTTCTTCTCTTTCTCTATCTCTCAATAATTCTCTTTAGGGTTTCTCTGAAAGTGGCTTATGTAAAAGCCCTCTCTTCTTCTTTGTTTTATTCTTTAAATTACCTTTTGTGTTTTAAGTAACCCTAGGATTTTTATGGGGTCTAAAAGGTCCAAAAAATCCCTCAAAATTTGACGTTTTTGAGTGTCTGTGCGTCTGCTCAATGCAGGCCATGATTGTGGGCCACATCCGAGCCTTCTGTCACGATCGTGACAAGCAGGCCCCGATTGTGGGCTAACTCCAATGCTTCTGTCAGCTGGCCATTGTTTCAGCCCTATTGTCTCCGAAACTTCTCAGTTCTTCGATGTTGACCCTGAAATACTAACAAACACATCAAGGTACCTCAAAAACATAATAATTAAGCTCAAAGACTTGTACTAATCTATAAAACACTTAAAACATAAATAATCAACAAACTGACACAATTCTAACCTAAACACATACTAAACAATTGAAATAACAATTAAATATATATCAAACTAAGCCTTAAAACACGATGCAATTCACACTTATTAGTGACCCAGTGATAATTTCCTTCTATCATGATCATGACACAGTGAAAATTGCTTTCTGTCGCGAGCATGACCCTAGGCGATTCTCTTCTGTCATGATTGTGATAAGAGTTTCACGATCGTGACCATGGCCTTTTTTCCAAGCTTTCTCCAACTTCCTTTAATCTTCTTTATATGAGTTCATGCACTAACAAACACATTAAAACACCTCAAGCACATAAAATTAAAGTCCAATATCATGCTTTAAACCATATAACACTAAAAAAGCATAAACATACAATCACGTTAACATAATTTTAAAGCTAAACATGCACAATTCATCTAATCAACACCTAAAACACACACTAAAACACCAACCAAAACATAATGTGAACTATAAATATCAACATCCCCATACTTAAACTTTTGCTTGTCCTCAAGAAAAAATAAAACAAATATAAACTCAAACAAACCAAACAATAACACATACATTCATGTAACATGCACTAATGATATAATTGAATCTAACTTGATGAAACCAATTTAACCTTAAACAACAATTATTCAAGTTGTTCCAACATATTATCCTATGTAATTTATGGCTAACCACTTTGGATTGAGTATAAATATTAATCAAGACATTAACATCTTATTCATTCACCTAAAGCACTTGTATACATATATTGATAATTAGTAATTAACCAAAATTGAAACTATCCCTAAGTATCCCTTCATGAAAATTTTTGCTATTTTCAAAGATCAGTAGAATTTATTTATCAAAATGCCACCACTTTTTTTTAATTTTCTTTAACATTAACCTAGTATTTTGATGTAAAAGCAAACATCTTGTCATGAATGTCCCCCAGTTACTTAACTAGGCCACGTTTTATTAATTAGCTTAGTTGGAATGTCATTATAGTCTTTTGACACGAAGACAAACATTTTGTCATAAATGCCCCCGGTTGCTCAGCTGTATCACATTCTCAACTGGTTACTAGCTCTATTCATAACCCAATATTTGTTTCAAAATGGCAGCAGAATAGTTATTCATTTAATAGACAAACACTTTTTTTTCATTTTACATAACCTACCCCATTTCTTTTAGTCAATCATCCTCTGAAAGACTACTAATAATATTATCACATTCAATTGACTCATAATTATAAATGTATGTAACAAATTTCCTAAGGTGAACAAACTAACGTCATATCCTAATTAATATGTACATTTAACCAAAGATATGTAGAACATAAATTTCACCAGCTAATATATCTTTACAGCTTCAATGACTATGTTCGAAGCCAAACTACTTCCATCAAGTTATAGCCATTGACAAAATTCACACATATGCTCACACCATGTCAAACTAAACAAAAATTTAATAATATGGCATGCAAAAATTCAGACTTATGATGACAAGATGCAAACCTCCCCACACTTGGATAACACATTATCCTTAATATTAAGAAATAAACACCATATAAAGGAAGCTAAAAATGACAAGAAAAACTAAAAGTAAAGGTTAGAGCATGAAACTCGTTAAAATTTGGAGATACTTTCGGTCATGAAATTCCAACAGTTCACTCCCTATAAAATAAAAGTAAAAATAACAAATATTAATAAAATAAAATAAAACAAATAAAACATATCATAATTCTTAGGTTGCCTCCCAAGTAACGCTTAGTTAATGTCATTAGCTTGATGTGCTCTTCCTTCCACACTCAACCTAAGTCAATTATAAATGACTTATTTTCATCTGTGTCGCCCAGTTTCAGTTTAGTAGCTTGTAAATAAGCCACATATTGCAAGATAATCAAAAGGACAAAATTAATCAAATCAAGAAAACCAAGTAAGTTCAATAATGCCCTTTTAAGTAACAAACTGTCAATAAAATAGGGAATAATATAACTCCCTAAATCGTCTATCGAATTCAACAGTTTGACTTCTAAGAAGGTGAACTGTTCTCTTTCTTCCTTAATCACCTTTGTCCCATCTTCTTCTTCATCTTTATGAATAGAGATGTCTATGTCTTCTTGAACCTTTATCTCCATTGTCATTTATTCCTCATTCTCTTCTTCATTAGCTTCTTAAACAAAGACTTCCTTATATTCTTCAAACTCAATCTCCATTGTCATATGTTCTTCTTCCTCTCGCTCCTTTAAAGATTCGACTTCTTCAATTCTTATGAACGAGCTACCCTCCTTCGAATTCTTTAATACCTTATTCATGTTGAATTTCACTTGTTCATTTGCAATCCAAAGGATGAGGTTATCTTCATAGATATCTATTAAAGCTTTTCCAGTGTTCGAAAATGGTATACCAAGAATTAATGGACAATTTTGATCCTCTTTAAAGTATGGCATGGCAAAATCCACAGGAATTATAAACTTGTCCGCTTTTATAGGCACTCCTCCACTAAGCCTAACAGTTTCTTTATCGATTGGCCCGCAAAATAAATACACATAGATGTTGACTTCACATCTTTTATCCCCAGTTTCCTAAAAATTGACAAAGGCATAAGGTTTATATTTACGCCTAAGTAGCATAAACATTTCAAAATCTCTAAATTACCAACTAAATAGGGTTTGTAAAGCTCCTTGGATCTTTCAACTTTGAGGGTGTATGGTTGATAATTAAGGAGCTGCAAGTTTCCGTCATGGCTACTATCTGTTCATCTTCCCAAGTCCATTTGTCAGATAATATGTCTTTAAGGAACTTCTTGGGCCTGCGTTTCAACACTTCCACAAAAGATAAGTAAATTTGCTATTTCTTTAACTTTTCCACGAACTTTGCGAATGGTACATCCAATTCATTCTTATGAAGTCTTTTTAGGAATGGTATTTTTGGTAAGTAAGGTAAAGGAAGAGTATAGGGAGGGTCCTCATTCTTTTCTTGATCCTTTTTCTTATTCTCTTGGTCTTCTACAAAGTGGGTTTCAACTTATCTTTTCTTTAATTCTTCTAGCTCTTTCCTACGCCTAAGTGTGATAGCCTTAAATTGTTGTCTTAGATTTGTTTCCATATTGCTCGGAAGGCTTCCCACACTTTTTGTAGACAATACATTGTGTAGTTGGCCCAATTGAACCTCTAAGTTGTGATTTGAAGAAGCATGATTTTCTGCTACTTGATCGAATCACCCTATCATCCTCTTCTGTTCTTTCATCCCAGATTGTAAGTGTTTAAACAAGGATGATTACTTCCCCAATTAAATGTGCTTTATTAAAGTTCAATTGCTCCACATTGTTGTTTTCCACTAGGAAGCAATTAGCTGTAATATGACTCTCTCGTCCACATAGTTTGGATCCTCGCTGAATTGCTTTGAATGGAGAGAATGAGGTAACCGTTAGGCTGTTCAATTCCTTGGTGAGGTTGTCAATTTTAGCATGCAATGTTGTAATTGAATCTACTTCCTTCTGGATTCGAGAGAGTTGATTGCTGTCTACTTCGTTTCGATCTAAGGACAATTATTTTTCACCATCTCCTTAAACAAATTATGTGTCGATTGTACAGGTAGTTATGAAATTCCTTGATGATAGGCATTCAATCTTAGGCTTATAAAGTCCATATAGGTCCTTTGCTCTTCATGATGTATTTCCTCCATCATCAATTTTTTTCTCTCTTTTTGACATTTAACTTTTCGAATTCTTCATTGTTGGCTTTTGATGTGAGCACGACCATGGGATTTTGTACACGAAATGGGGCCAAAGATGAGCTAATAATGTCGGAGGGACTAATAACAAGATCAAGAGCTAAGAATTTCAAAGAAGCTCTTCAATCCTACATGAGTCGAATTGTAGATGGCATGAAATCTCAAGATACAATAAGGGCCAATGACATCATCACTAATCAAGTTAGGCGGAATGTGCAAGAAGACTTGCATTCTTGTTTAATTAATTATTATACATTAGAAGCATAACTTTTGGCATCCCATTACTTATATCTTGGGCTTGTTTAAATCTTTTAGGTTTAATGTGTTGTATTTTAGAAATATTAGTTTGAGTTTAATTATTTTGGTGAAAGGCCTATGTTTAAAGGCCTTTTACGTAGTTAGGACTTCTTTCTTTTCAAAGGGTATAAATACATCATAATAAACATTGTTCAGGTTTAGATAAGATGAATAACAAATTCTATAAGCGAGGATTTCTTGTCTTCTTTTATTGCATCAAGAATATAATTCTTATCAAGGTAAACACTTGTGGCGAATTTCTATTTTTGTTTTCAAATAAACCTTATTATATGTGTTTCCTTTCATATAACTAATTGGGGGTTCATTAGGATTGGGGATTTCATCTTGTTCATATTCTATCTAAAGTGTGTATTTAAGGAGTTTCAAATTCTTTAACCTTGGGGTTCCACATCACCTTTTGATGTCCAAATTGATGTGTCTTCTACTTTGCACCCAAACTTCTTTTTTAATTTTTTAATTTCTTATGATTGGTTACCACAATCACAAGAAAGGGTAGTAATTCCTTAACACAAAGGAATTCAAAAAGTCCTAAACTAATTCCTAGGTAAGTGCACCAAAAACTTGTCAAGCAAGTTTTATTTAATGTAAAACCCTCAATATTCTGCAAGTATATGGGTCGTAACTTGTAGTAATTGAGGTGTTGATCCCATGAGGAATTAGTTAAAACTAATTGAATCCTAACTTTGTGTAAGGCTGTAAAAACGTGATTTAAATGAAATTAAAAATAACTAGAAAATTAAGCAATCAAGGATGAATTGAATGAAATTAAAATTATGAAATTAACACAATTAAATCAAATAGAGCACTAACCACCTAACAATTGAGATATCGCAATAAAATAATATCAATCAATTATGAGAACATATGATTCATTCTATCGTCATTTGGCTACCTTAACCACTTTTGATTTAATCGGTATTGATCCTAGATTTTTAAAGGGTTGATTACTCTCTCTCAAAACCTAATCATTTAACCCCAAATTAATAATCCTTAATTGATTATGAAATTCCAATTTTGCAATCTCTCAATTAATAGAAACAACATACGTCTTCATTTAGTTCTTAAGCGATCTATTAGATAATTGGGTCCTTATACAAGATCTCTCTTCATTTGATTATCAAATTGATATTTATGTGATCTATTAGGTTGTTAATTCTCATTACCCAACCTAATCACGTTACTATCAATTCAATCTCTCAATTTGTTATCGAAGTATACAAAAACCATAAATATCACAATACCCAAACAGTTCATTGACATAAAAAGAGATTAAGTCATAAAATGATTCAAGAATAAATACTTAAATGAAATTAGAACATCATAAACAACATGTTCAACAATCTCAAACCTAAGTTATACATCAAGATGAATAAATAACAAGAGAAAGTTGAAAAGAACTTAAAATGGCTGGGTTGGAGAGGTTGGACAGCAGTTGTAGATGCTCCTCTTCTCTTATCTCCTTCTTACTCTCCTTTATGTTCTTTGTTAATTTGGAAAATAGAGGCTATCTCTAATTTGAGTCATTTAATCCTCTTATATAGTTCATGTGGCATTTAGGGTAAAGTCTAGGTTTTACCCAAGTTAAAATGTCCAGAAAGACCCGCCAATATCAAAACAGAAGGAGATACTCGCATTTGGCGAGCACCTGTCATGATCTTGACCTAGTGAAAATTGCCTTTTGACACGATCGTGACATAGGTGTGTCACGATCGTGACCTTGGGTGATTCTCTTCTGTCACAACCATGACAAAGGTGTCACGATCATGACCTTGGCCTTTTGTCTAAGCTTTCTCCAATTTCCTTCAATCTTCTTCATTTGAGTTAATGCATTATCAAATACATCAAAACACCTTAAGCGCACAAAATTAAAGTCTAATATCACGCTCTAAACCACATAACACTCAAAAACATAAACATATAATCACATTAACATAATTCTAAAAATAAACATGCACAAATCATCTAATCAACACATAAAAACACACTAAAATATATACCAAAACATAATGTGAACTACAACTATCACTTTCCCTTTAATTAGAACCATTGTTATAGCCATGACCTCTCAAATCATGGGCATTAAGATCAAGAGACTTAAATACGTTTAATAATTCATTGAAAAGTTCCAATCCAAATATGTCACAGTCCAAAAAAAAACCTATTATTATCTTAGTAAAGTTTCTTATTGGATCTTCGAAAAACCAAATTATAGTTAGCAAGATATTTTACAAAAAAAACTATTATTATTAAAACTTGTATCTAATATTCTTTCTCTTTTAAATTTTTATTACAAATCTTTATTAATTGTTTGGTTTTTGCTCAATCTTACGCTTAGTTCATTCCAAGTCTTCATATTAATCATATGCTCACATTATTTTGATGTTGTTTGAGTCTCTCACTACGATGCCTCCAATCTCTAAATCCATCATTTTCTAATGCATTTTGTTCGCAATTTGATTTGAATAGATTATAACAAATACAATATAATTTATCCATATGTTTAGCATATACCAACCATTTTCTAACAATAATCTTTCCATTACTCAATTTTCTAGGATAATAAGAATATGAAAAATAATGAGAAGTACTGTCTAAAAGAAATACAAGATTTAGTTCCCTTATAGGCCCTTTTCCAATAAAAATATCCCTTGCTTTATTGTCAAGATTATCCTAATTTAAAGATCATAAATATCTAATAGAGGGATTTGTTGCTCATCTAACCTTAAAATTTTCAAATGCATTTAACATCCTCGAATTACTAACATCCTCATAAATATAAAGCTCATCACTTAAATTTTCATTAGGTTATTCAAAATTACCTTCACTGAATTCCTTAGGATTGTCACCAGAGGATCCTACTTTTTTTAAAAAAATTAATGATACGTCTTTTTGGGATTCTATTATTGTTCTACTTATTTTTCTCTAATTTTCACTTCTGGACAATTGTTTTTGAGGTCACATCATCTAAAATAATTATAACACAATTAGATTAGAAAAAGAACAAAACACATATATGGAATTGAAAGAAATAGGCAAGTGCAATAGAACAACAATAGCTCGACTATATGTCACAAAGATGTATCAATGGTAGGAAAAAAAGAGAGAAAAATTTAATATCCTATATTAAAAATAAAAAATAAAGAGGAAAATTTTATAATAAAAGATATTATGCTTAGAAACATTGAAACCATATTATAGAAACAATGAAACCATATTTCATCAATAATCTACAAAATTAATTCTATACATACAAAATCAACCAAACCTATAAATCAGAAAATGCCAATTATGACTTAATAAATGAAAAAGAGATAAATGCAATTAAAGAAGGAAATAAGGGATAAAGACTATTAACTATAGTGTATCCAAAATTAAAGAGAGATAAATTACCCTAATAAATTTTAATTCGAATTGAAATTATACCCAAAATTATAATTGACAAATATCATCCATAATCAAATTGACAAATTTTAATTTACTTGAATAAATTGGAATTGAAGAAGGAAATGAAAGAGAGATAAATTATACCTATAATTAAATCTGGGTTTCAATTTAAAAATAGAAAATTCTACCTAGATTGAAAAAGCTATCATTACTCTTAATCAAATTTCAATTTTTTACTGTTTCCAAATCAAAAGAACTACCAAGGAAATAGAAAATTCAAAGCAAAAAATTAAAAGAAATTGAGTTTGAGAGAGCGAATGAGATACATTTCTCACTTAGATGAGAATGGTGTTGACGGAGGTTAAGGGCAGAAGGCTCGCTCTAATAACTAATAGAGCAACCAAGAGCCAGAAAAAAAGTCATGAATAATGTGAAAGAATGTGTTTGGTCACCGAATGGTGTGCCCAGGCTCTGTTTATATAATACAGAGTATAACAAATTATGGTTACAAGACAAAGAATGCTGAAAGGATAGCCATACACGTATGTAGAGGAAATAACAAATTTATAAATGATAGATAACTAATCTAACTAATCAGAAAGAAAGTCATGAATAATGTGAAAAAATGTGCTTGGTCACCGAATGGTGTGCCCAGGCTCTGTTTATATAATACAGAGCATAACAAATTATGGTTACAAGAGAGAGAATGCTGAAAGGATAGCCATACACGTATGTGCAGGAAATAAAAAATTTATAAATGATAGATAACTAATCTAACTAATCATGTGCTCTAACATTCTCCCTCAAATGAGAGGGTGGGATGGACATCCCGAGTTTGCTACGATGAAGCAAGAATTGCGTATGTGTTAATGCCTTAGTGAAAGAGTCGGCTATTTGCCGAGAGGATGGTACATATTGTATATCAAAGACACCGGACAAAACGAGATCTCGAATGAAGTGAATATCGATCTCAATATGTTTACTTTGTGCAGGATTTGCAGCTAAGGATTGAGCATTGAGATTGTTGCACCAGATCTTAGAAGGTTGCTGCAAATGTAAACCAAGTTTAGATAGTAATGAACTTAACCACTTGATCTCAGCTGCACCATCTGCTAAAGCTCGATACTCGGACTTAGTTCTTGACCGAGATATAACTCTCTGCTTTCGTGAGGCCTAGGAGATTAACGTGCTTCCAAGGTATACATACATCCCTGCTACAGATTTTTGGTCGTCTACATCAATAGCCCAGGCAACATCAGTAAATGCTGTTAGCTGAAGAGATTTAAATGCTTTGACATGTAGACCAAGTTGATAGGTACCCTTAAGATATCTTAGGATTCGCTTCACACATTGAAAATGCACTTATGTGGGTTGAGACATTATTAACCAAATATGCTATATCAGGTCTAGTTATGATGAGGTATTAAAGTGGCCCAATGGCTTTTCGATAGAGAGTAGGATCTTTCATCGGTGCCCCGCTTATTTTGAAAAGTTTTTGTCTAGTGATCATTGGAGTAGGGACTGGTGCACAATCTAAAATGTTGAACTTCTTTAATATGTCCAGTATATATTTGGTTTGGTTTAGATGAATTCCTGAATTGTCTCGGCAAATTTCTACACCCAAGAAGTAGTAAGCTGGCCCAAGGTCCTTCAAAGAGAAGAGTGCATTTAGCTTTTGAACAAACGTTTTCAGATACGTGGGGCTATTTCTAGTGATCAGTATATCGTCAACATATATAAAGATAAATATTGTAAGGCTTGTAGTTCAAAGAAAGAACAATGAAACATCAATTTTGGCATTCTGAAAACCCCAGCTCAATAAAGTGAAGCGTAGACGATCAAACCAAGCATGAGGTGCTTGTTTAAGTCCATATAGTGCCTTCACTAGCTTACACATATGGTTGGGGTATCGAGGATCACTGAAATCTTTAGGTTGTCGCATGTAGACATCTTCTTGGAGAAAACCATTAAGGAATGTGTTGTTGATGTCCAACTGTCGTATCTCCCAACTAAAGGTGATAGCAATGGCAAGCACCACCCGAATCGTGGTTGGCTTAACCACAGGGCTAAAGGTTTCTCCATAATCAATCTTCGATGTCTGTTGAAAACCCTTCGAAACAAGCTGGGCTTTGTGCTTGAGGATAGTGCCATCAGGTCTGAACTTTATCTTAAAAATCCACTTGCAATCAATTAATTTTTATAAACTAGTACATAGAACTAAGACCTACGTTTTATTTCACTGAAGTGCTTCCAACTCATCTGTCATAGCTTGTTTCCTGTGTGGTGAGGACAGAGCATCTGAAACACTGTAAGGTTCTGCAGCTTAAGCCAAAGAGGTTGAACTTTCTGTACTGAGTAGTCCAACAAATGGATATTTTGGCTTAAATATTCCATCCTTTGCTCATGTTTTCATTGGATGCATGTTTACTGGAGCTGAAACATCAGTCGAACTATCTGACATGTTATTTTGGGCTGACAATTGATCATTTGAGGTAAGTTCATCCATTTCTGGTGGAACAGAGGGTCCACAATCTAGTGAAGCCATTGGAGATCTACTCATTGGTGTTACACTCTTTTTAACTGGTGCTTGAGACTCTGAACTAGTGCTCTGAGTAGTGGATGACCCATTCTGAGTGATTAGAATGATACACTTATTTTCATATGAACTCATTCTGTGATTAATAAAACCTATAGCACATGGAAAAACAGAAGCATCAAACACAGCATGCCTAGACATATATACACGACCTGAGGCACTTGAGTCCTTTCTGCTGAGATGCAAGTCCAAGATAAAGACATTTTTGGTTATGAAACTAAAATTTGTATTCATTATATGGCTTCAAGCATGGATAATAAGCACACCCAAAAGGTTGTAATCCCTTGTAATCAGGCTCTATTTTATATAAGAAAAACAGTGGGTTAGAACCTTCAAGTATTGGAGTTGGTAATCGATTCATGAGATATACTGCCATCTGAAAAACATCCACCTAATAAGCGGGAGGTAAGTAAGCTTGAGCTAGGAGGGTTAAACCCATCTCAACAATATGCCTGTGCTTACGTTTAGCCTTCCATTATGTATAGATGTATAGGGATAATTGAATCGCATTTCGATCCCTGCTGCTTAAGTAATATGTATGAAAGGATTGTATTCTGACCTATTGTCACATTGAATAGCTTTTATTTTAGTGTTAAACTGATTTTCAACTTATGCCTGGAATAGATGAAAGGCATTCACGACTTCACCTTTGTGTTTTAACAAATATAGTCAGGTGTATCTACTGTAGTCATCAATGAAGTGAATATAAAAACGGTAGCCACTTGTTGATAAAACTAGTGAAGGACCCCAGAGGTCCGTGTGAATCAGTTCTAGAGGAGAGGAAGCATGCAAAAGAGACTTAGGAAATGGTAAATATTTAGATTTGCCATATTGGCAGTGTAACACCCCACTCCTACCGAACCTGAACCCGATATCGACAGTGATATCCGAATCCGTGCCCCGCGAGGGTGGCGTGTCACATCACTTAACACATCACTTAG
>JAOTAY010000001.1:19069269-19115019 GCA_025629805.1 Erythroxylum baracoense
CTCAGGATCTCGTGGCCACAAGCGGGCAGCCGGGAGAAGGCTATAGGTCGACGTGCACGTGACAAACGAAACGGATTTCTCTCTCGCCCACATAACAGATTTTTACAATGCTCATACATTTCGCATTATATTCATGCTTTCATGTTTCATAATTCTTTTCTTTCCCATTCATACAAGGTCATTAATATTATCACAATGCAATACAATACACATCCACAAAATATTCTTTCCCACATTCACAACAATAAAGCAACATACTCATCATACATACACATAATCAATGTAATTCATCATCACAAACTATAAATATATTACCCACCTTATAACTTTTGAAAATCTAAACTCAATTGTGCCCTTCCTCTTGGTCTTGGATAGGTTGGTCTTGATTCCCTTCAATTAAACCAATTTCTATTTAATCCATATTCAAATCAAAATTCATAAACTTCAAGAATTAAAGAAATGCTAAAATTGAATTTAAACCTAACCTACCCATAGTCCATCTAGGTTAGAAAACCCGAAACCTAACTTAGAAACCCTAAGATCAAATGGGTTCTCTTAAACCATCTTCTTCCAACACAAAACCCCTTTCTCTCTCTAGAACTCCTTCATTCTCAACACAACCCCATTTCTTTACTAAAGCAAGAAGAAGATGATGAACTTACCTTAAGAAGCTTGATTTCTTCCTCTTCCCACGATTTTTCCTTCCTTTCCCTTCTTTCTCCACGATTTTTCTCTCTTTTCTTCTTCTTTCACGACAACTTCCTCTCTTCTTCTCTAAATTTCGTTTTTTCTTCTTCCTAAAGCAAGACAACATTGTTCCTTTACCTATTATGCCCTTAATGACTATTAAAAGTCATTCCTACCCTTCCTTTAATGCTTCTTGACTTTCTTAACATAGTGACATGCCAAGATTGCCCTTATTCCTTCTTAAGACATTAATTTCACTAACTAGTGAAATAAAATCAACATTGAAATAAATAATTAAATCCAATAATAATTCTATCATGACCTTATAATTCATGCTAAGGCAAAAAATTCAACTTCCATGCTTATTCCATAACTATCATGCTTAATTCGACAAAATATTTTGGGGGCCAACAAGTAGCTTCTTCCTTCTATAGTTGAAGAACAGCTCTACATATAACTTCTTCTTTGCCATGGGTAAAGAGGAACCTTTACATTTCTTCCTTTGGTATAGGTGAAGAATAACCTTTACATTTCTTTTTTAAAGTAAAAGTGAGCCTCACAAAGTATATCCTATTCAATTTGTCTGATTCTGTAAAACTTAGAAACTGCTCTTACTCATACCAATGAATGATGGCTCAATGTGTGATATATAATACATGCATATACTTTCTAATCCCTTTAAGCTCTTATCAACTCTATAATATGTCCAACCAACTTCCAAAAACTAATGTATGGTCTATTTATGCTCAAAACATCCTAAAAAGATTGTTAGAAACAAAAATTAGTCATTATAATGACTAGTAATAGTGAAAGTTGGCACATTTAATTAACCAATGAGTTATGTCAGTGGATTAATATATCAACCAATATAATATAAAAACTCACATTATATAATTTTTTACTTCTCTTATACAATGTTCACACCTAGATATTGATTGATCAACATGCCCAAAAACAACACATTAGTTGACCACACTTATATACTGGTTGAGCAATATATCTAAAAACATGTTTTCAATGATTGTTCTAAGTTCTTTTAATGATCAAATTTGTCTAAAACTTGATCCAAATTATTTTATAAGTTTACTAAAAAATTATTTTAAAGATCAAAATAAATTTCTTTTTGATTATAAAAGATTATGCATTATGTTATATATATGTTCATGTAATAATTGAGCCCCTGCTTCATTGAATAACTAAGATAAGGTTATGATTTGATTAAGTCTTGGTATGCTTGATTCCCCCTCGTTCTTATTTCTTTACTTGAGTTGCATATATGCTTGCTTATTTTCTCCAAGCATTAATTGTTCAATTTATTTAATTGAATCATTTGCTCACTTTGTCCTTCTATTGAATTTTATAATTCACATATTAATTGATTCCGTTATAATAGAGTTAAAAATATCACCAAAAGTAAATTTATTAATAGTAATATGTTCTATTATCATCAAAATTATAGGTTTAAGACCTCACTTGGTCAATGATGAGTATCCTAATTTAATAAAGATTATAAATTAGTATTAATACTTGTTGTCTTAAAGTAAGAATACTTGTAATTATAATGTTCATCACATTTTTTATGTTATGATGTTTTTTATCAATGAAGAGAAATTTGAACTTGTAAATATTGAAAGTTGTAACAGATTTATCCCTTATTTTTCATTGAACTTTAGTATTCATTAAAGATTTTTTTTGTGACATTTTAAATCTCTTATAAACTTAATTTTATATTTTTCATAATCAATTCCTCAATGTTCTGATTAACCTTTTCTTAATAAGATTTCAATCTTATTCAGGTTATCTAAAATTTATTATTAAGTGATTCTCATCAAGTTGTCATTTTGGAGATCTAAGATGCTTTAACAAAGAATTTAAGAGTCATGATGCCTTTTATTCAGACAATCAAGATACTTACAAGTACATAATAATGCTTAATGAGGTGAACTCCTGCTCGAAACGTACAGAACCGCTGGTCCTGCACTTGTAGAATATTTGGGGATTGAATTCTAGTGGGACTTGGAGATATGGTAGGCAGGATTCTGCCCATGATAATAACCATTGTAAATCTAAATTTTCGAGATATACATCCAAAGCCAAAGACGTTGAGACACATACAAAAGGTCGCATTCAAGGAAAACTAGAAAGAAGGAACTCGAGACTTATTCATAGTTTAATGGTACAGGTGTGTATAAAATAATAAAAATAGGGATGATTTTTGAACGAAGTCCTTAATTTCCTTTTTGTTTTTTGCTACTTTACATTAATAAGTCTTTTATAGTTCCACTTGTGGGACAACTTCAAAAAGATATATTGTTGAGATTAAACATGGGTTGGGTTGTGGTGGACACTTCAACAAAATTTCTCACACTAAGGTCATTTCTAACCATTATACTAAAATTTTACACTAAATTTAGAGTAAAAAGGAATATTTCAAGAAACTTTTTACACCAAATTTTTTTACCCTCCAATCATTCTACACCAAATTTGGTGATCAAGTATCTTAAAATAATATTCTACAATGATTTAGTTATTAACTATATTAATTTATATTTATAAAATAATTTATTTTATGAATTTATTTTATTTATAAAAATTAAAATAAAATATTATTCATAATTAATTAATATATTTTGTATTTAACATATAAAATTAATATTGTTGTAATTTTAGTTCAATTATAATCTTGAGTTTAGTTGTAGTTACAATTTATTTTAGTCTGGTTGTAATTTTAAGCTTTTTCATTGAGTTTTAATTTTTTAAAATCAACTTTGTGGTCTATTTTACTTTCAAGTTTATGTACCTTTTATTTTAAATTTACTTTTTGTTATTAAAATATTTTAGTAATGAATTTATAACACTTACAAATAAGAATTATAAATAAATATTAAAATAAATTTAATATTATATTCAATATTAGTATCATTTTAAAGTTCTCAACGAGCTATGTGAGTATATCAAAATGTGATAAGGGTATAAAAGAAATATGTAAATAAGAAAATGGTCAAAAATATCATTTTACAACTTTTAATGCATGATTATACCAAATTGGTGGTATTGGAAATGTAAATTTGGTGTGTTGGTTGGAGTAGATTTAACACACCAAAACACCAAATTTGATGTTTTGGTGTAGCAGTTGGAGATGGCCTAATCTGGTTGAATTTACCCAATCTTGGCACCTTACACAAAAGTATAATATATTTAGGCATGCCTAAGTGTTGAAAGAAAATAAAATCTGTACATTTCCATAACCAAATCAACCATGTTCAATACCAATTTTAGTGGCTACCATTCGGAAGGATAACAAACATTTCCTCGTGAATTCCAAAAATTAGGTCTATGATTTCAGCTGTAAATTTGTCCTAAAACCATTTTCTCACCTTCTCGAAAGGTCAACATCAATTGCTCCAAGGTATGAACTCCTAAGCGTTCCAGAAACTCGGGCACTTCATTCTTTTTCTCTCGTTACTCCTCCTGAGCTTCAATTTCTACTACCACTTAAACGTACATCGTTTGAGATTCTGTACAGCGATTTCATATATGAAAAAATATATTTATTTGGTATTTATTTAATTATGTGGATTTTATAATAAAAGATGAGAGTGATAATTTAATAAATAAAAACTTCTCATGATTCAATGACATAAAATTTATTTATTTCTTATTTTAGTTCAATAATATATTAAATGTAAAATAATAAACTGTATGTATTATTTTCAATGGTGAGAAGGATTACAAATACTATTCATTGTGATTCTATTGACATATGTACATAAATGACAACCCGAAACTTTTGACTTTCCTTTTACCCTCCAAAAATCCTCGTAACTGTCGCTATATGTCTAGGAGTTAGAAGCTAAATGGATTCATGTTTTCTTTATGGCGTAATATACTAAGCTATTCCATTTCCTGGCCATCTTTGGATCGATCAATTAACATATACACTTGGTTTTCTCAGTGTCTTCTCTAAACCTTTTACCAACCAGGAATGTTACTTCCACGACGTCTTCTTCTGTGTTTGGCTCTACTTATTGGCTTAAAACTGGTCCCGACTGATGCTAAATCCAATGGAGCTGGTTCTTTCTATGGACGAAGGGGCAAGTCATTTCATTACAAGGTGATACATGTTGATCAGTCCGGCCATGGCGATTTTAACACTGTACAAGCGGCCATTGATTCTGTTCCATCTGATAACAAGCAGTGGTTCTGTATCTACATCACTGCTGGTACATACAGGTACGACCCTGATGAGTCTTTCATCTCTTTCGTTATCTAATTAGCTACTTCGCAATCAACAAAGACCATGTTCACATACAGAAAATTAGAGACATAAAAGCCCGGCCTCGTGTAAATGACCAATTATGTTTACGTTACTGCTTTAGCTTATAAATTTTGATGAAGACCAATGTTTATATTTGCCGTATATGTAGAGAGAAGGTGAAGATCCCTTATGACAAGCCATATATAATCCTTAAAGGAGCAGGGAAGAAGAAGACATATATTGTGTGGGGTGATCACGAATCAACAGTACAAAGCCCTACTTTCATGTCTCTAGCAGACAACATAATTGCCAAAAGTATTACCTTTGTTGTAAGGAAAATGTTCATCAAAGAAATATGTGAAATAAACTTACAAATGCTATTTATGGTTCAGGTCCTTGTTAAGAAAATGTTCCCTTGACAGCCTTCTTCTTTGTATTTGTATGATTTTTGACAGAACTCATACAACTTTCCACTTAACAGTAACAGCAACCCTAGGTTACCGGCTGTTGCTGCCATGATAACCGGCGACAAGAGTGCGTTTTACCGGTGTGGCTTTTACGGTGTACAAGACACTTTGTGGGACGAGCAAGGTCGACATTACTTCAAGCGCTGCACTATCCAGGGTTCTGTTGATTTCATATTTGGCGGCGGCCAATCCATCTACGAGGTTGTCTTTTCGGCTTAATTAACTAATATTTGTCAAAGGTGCTAAATGTTTATATGAATTTACGTACTTAGGGTTGTGCGATACACGTATTGGAAGGAGGGTATATAACAGCACAGGGAAGAACAAATCCAAATGATTCAAGTGGTTTTGTCTTCAAGGGATGTAGTGTGTCTGGAAAAGGCCCTGCATTCTTGGGAAGGGCTTGGAGAGGGTATGCTCGGGTTATATTCTATAATTCAAAGTTTGAAGATATCATAGATACTTTGGGATGGAGTGCTTGGAATTGTGTTGGCCATGAGTAAGTTTCTAATCCTTCTAACACCATTTTTATTGTCACATAATGTGTTTATTTATCATAAGTTACTGAATTTTTTCCCCATAGTTTGTCACCTTTAGTTGTGCACTTGTGCCTGTATCATCAGTAACTCACGTTATAAACGCTAGTAAATAAATAGCTTCGAAATACGTTGATTCTCAGATGTTGTGTTTGTAGTAGTTACTGAATTGATTTGATTCCCCGATTATATATAGCATCAGTGAATGTGCAGAAAAAATTTCGAAATGGAAATCTCACATATTTCTTTATATTCGATGTAGTGATCTTTACGTGAATGTGAAGAAAAAAACTTAGAAATGGGGATCTCGCATACTTCTATATATTCGTTTACATGTCCTCTTTCATAATGCTATGAAAACAAGCGTATATGTTGACAAATTTCAGTATTCATTATTGCGTTGGTAATAGAATTTTTTTGCTGATGGGATAGTGTGTTATATCATCAAATATAATCAGGGACCAGATAACTTTTGTGGAGGAGAACAATTACGGAGCAGGAGCCAACACTACAGGGAGGGTGAAGTGGTTAAAGAAGCTGAGCCCTGGATCAATGGAGCAATTTACTGGCATGTCTTTTATTAATGGCCAAAATTGGATTCAAAAGCAACCATTTTAGTATTATCTGTATAAATAAAGTATTCAAAATTAAAATTCTTACCTTATCTGTTGTGAATCAACAAATATAACTTGATTTTCCTATTTTAAGAAAATAGATTCTAAAGTTATTTTATTGTGTTGATGTATTTGAAGTTTTTAATAATCGTAATGATGATGCAATTTAATCCCCTTAATTGATTGTATGTATAGAGGGGTTTAAATTTTTTATGAAACTAACTTTTTAATAACATTTAATTGAAGGAAAAAATGGACAATTTTGACCTTTAACATTTACAAATGAATATTAATGTTTTAGATCATTCAAAATAAATTTAATATTTTTAAAATATTCAAATTGAACTCTCTCTAGATAAAAAATAAAGTGGTAAAAAAATTGATATAGTCATGCATCAATCTATTTTTCCTTTTATAAAGAGTTTAATTTGAACATTTTAAAAATATTATAATTTATTTTGAATGCCATGAAACATTAATTAAGGTCTAATTTGTATTAACAAAAGGGTTAAATTGGACCCTAAAGTTTTAACCAAAATTCAATTAAACTCTAACGTTTCAATATATACAGAAAGAACCCAAACATTTCACAAATGTTTAAAAAGGATCCCGAATCAGCATTTTTCGTTAACCTTCCATTAAAAAAAATATAGGTAGCATTATTTTTTATTTTATGGGTCTTATGCTATATGTGTATCTTGTGTGGCAAGGACCCAAAAAATTAAAAACCAAATTTGGGTCCTATGTCATAATCTTCTCTCTCTCTATTCTTTCTTTCTTATACACAGTTATTCATTCTTTTATCTCTTTGCATTTGTTTAGTTAATATATTTAATCAAATCAATGACCCTCCTCATTCTATCCATGTCATTACACTTCCCACACATATCAACCAATGAATTACACAGCATAAGGTTGCATTGAAATCCTAAATCGCAATTTAGGCATGCTTTCTTGCCAATTTTAAGGTTTGTAACCAATGAACATGCATTACTCATAATTGCCAATGTGAATTCACTTGGCATAACTGAACTCTCTAGCATTCTTACATAGAGCCAAAGAGTAAAATCAGGTTGGCCCATGTCAATATAACTATTCATAAGCAAAGACCAAGAGACGACATTCGATTTAGTCATTTCTTCAAATAATTAGCGTATAGTCTATTCTCTAGAGCCTTAAGTAATAGTTGTTGACATTATTAACAGTGAAAGTACTAGATGCCAAAAGCCCGTACTTGAACAAATGGGCGTGAGAAGATATTGTAGAAGTGAAATTGTTGCAATTCTGAAGTTTATATATGAAGTGGGCCATGGTATATAACGCCATGAAAGGCATCTTTCTTGAGTTGGGCAATTCATTTTCATCTGTTATAATCTAACTAAGGTCAATAATAGATTCAACAATTAAAACTTGGATCAACAACCCATGTATCAACGGTAGTAAAATCCAATTCATCATATTTATTTTGACCAGTCAACTACAAAGCCAAGTTTAACTTTCTAACATCCTACCTTAAATTTAGTTTGACATTCCAAGTATCATTTTCTACTTCAAAAACAATTCAACCTTCAATGGCTCTGTAAAAATGTCAACAATTTGATCTTCAGGCTTACAATACTCAACCACAATCTCTTTGTCTTTTACCAAATCTCTAATATAGTGATGTTTGATGTCAATGTGTTTGCTACGACCATAAAATACTAGATTTTTTGTCAAGGAAATTGTTGATTTATTGTCGCATAAGATTTTTGTAGGACCAAGTTGTTGATATTGCAATTTTTCAAGAATTTTCCGCAACCATACTGCTTGTGTAGCACAATTCGATGCTACAATGTATTCAGCTTCTCTCATTGAAAGGGCTAATACTTGTTGTTTCTTTGAGGACCAAGAAAATGCTCCAAAACTAAGATGGAAAACATAGCCCGAGATGCTTCTTCGTTTCTCAATATCTCTTGGCCAATCGCTATATGTATATCCCACCACCTCCTCCATGTTAGAATTTGAATAAAATATTCCACCATCAAGTGTACCTTTAATATATCTCAAAATTCGTTTTGTAGCTTGCCAATGGGATTGTTATGGTGCTTCCATAAATCTACTCACAATTTTAACTCCATAAACAATATCAGGCCTTATTGTTGTTAAGTTCCTTAAACTTCCAATAAGTCTTCTAAATTTAGTTGTATCAACCAATTCACCATTACCATCTTTCACAAGCTTCAATCTTTCTTCTACTGGTGTTAAAATTGGTTTGCATGCTTCCATCTTAAACTTTTTCAAAATATCTTGCGCATATTTCTGTTGAGAAATAAATATACCTTTGTCTGTTTGCTTCACTTCAATGCGAAGAAAATAAGTCATCAAACCAAGATATGTTATCTCAAATTGAGCAATCATGGCTTCCTTGAATTCTTATAATAATTTAGAATTGTTTTCGGTGAAGATTAAGTTATCCACGTATAAGCAAACAATTGTGATATCTTCATCTTGTTGATTTTGATATACAAAGCATGCTCATCCGAACACCTTTGAAATCCATTATTCAGAAAGAAGGTATCAATATGGGTGTACCATGCTCGTGGTGCTTGTTTTAATCCATGTAGTGCCTTCTTCAATTTGTAAACTTTACCTTCATCTCTTTGTTTCACATAGATTGATGGTTGCTCAATATAAACCTCTTCTTCAAGTACACCATTTAAGAATGCTGACTTGACATCCATTTAAAATATTTTCCAATTTCTTTGAGCAGCAATAAAAATGATCATCCACACAGTATCCAATCTGGCAACTGGGCCAAATACTTCAAAATAATTAATATCATGTTTTTGTTTGTATCCTTTTGCTACTAACCTTGTTTTAAAACGTTCCACTTCTCTATTGGGTTTGTACTTAAAAATGATCATCCGCACAGTATCCAATCTGGCAACTGGGCCAAATACTTCAAAATAATTAATATCATGTTTTTGTTTGTATTCTTTTGCTACTAACCTTGTTTTAAAACGTTCCACTTCTCCATTGGTTTATACTTTGTCTTATATACCCATTTGACTTTGATTGGTTTATTTCCTTTTGGGAGAGTAGTTAGCTCCCATGTATTGATCTTCTCAATTGCTTTAATTTCTTTATCCATTGCTTTAATCCAACAATCATCACTCATTGCTTCCTCGAACATTAATGGATCACAATCTACAAAGAAAACATAATGGCTACAACTTCTTCATCATTTCTGCTTGATAATCTTTTAAATAAGTGGGTGGATGGAGTTCTTGTTGTGAACGCCTCAATGAAGGTGAAGTAAGATGAGATGTCGCTTCAGGATCAACATGTGTTGACTCTTCAGGAATTGGAGGTGAAGACGTCTCTCTAATTTGATTAGTCGTTTCCAATTAATTGTTTATGAACACTAGTACTGGCAATGATTTCTTTTCTTTTTCTGTCCAATCTCATACTTCATCTTCTTCAAAAATGGAATCTCAACTGATAATCTCTTTTTGAGTCCTTGGATTATAAAGCTTATAACCATTGTTTCCATATTGTAATCGAGACATATGCATTTTTTCTGCCTTGTCATCTAGCTTCTTTCTTAACTCATCAGGTACCTGTGAATATGTTATGCAACCAAACACCCTCATATAACTAAGATTTGGCTTTTGTCCACTCCATGCTTCTTATGGATTTTTATCTCGAACACTTTTAACAGGACACCTATTCAAAATATAGATCGCACAAGCCACGGCCTCTGCCCAAAAACTTTTAGGTAACTTTTTATAAAATAACATGCTTCTCACCATATATATCCATAATAATTCTGTTTTTCCTTTTTGCCACTCCATTTTGTTGAGGAGTGTACTTAGCTATCAACTGATGCTTAATTCCATGCTTTCTTAAGAAATCATCACAAATAATATATTATGTGCCTCTATTTATTCTCAATGTCTTAAAAGAATTACCACTTTGTTTTTCAATATCCACTACAAAATTCTTAAGTACTTTACATGCCTCAGATTTTTGCTTTAAAAAATAAACCCATGCCTTTTTTCTATAATCATCAATAAATGTAATAAAGTATTTATTACCTCCATTTGATGAAACCTCCACATAACATAGATCTAAATGCACGAGCTCTAATGGACCTTTGACTCTCTATGCTTGCTTTGTAGGAAATGGATCTTTATGTTTTTTCTCCCATTACACACGACTCACAAACCTGGTCAGGAACTTGAATGGTTGGTAAAGTTGAAACTCTCTCCTTGTTTGCAAGAAACTTAATGCTTCACAAATGTCATAGCCAATTATCATTGATGATCATAGTATTACAACAAGAAGAATTACCGTAATTAAAATATGATGAAAATAAACACTGGAGACCATTCTCGTCTTTAGAATCGTGCCCTTTTTATATCACTCACGGTGCATCCATCTTTATTGAAGTGTAAATCGTAGCCTTTTTTTGATATTTGTCCAACGTGTGATAGATTTTGGAAAAGAGTAGGAGCATAGTGCCATCATAAATGTAATTTAAAGACCCATTCTTCAATTTTATAACTTTCCTCTTTCCAAAACTAAAATTTGGTAGTTATCGAAAAGTTTTACTGAAGAATGAAATGATTCATTTAATTCGGCAAAAACTTCCTTGTTTCCACTTAAATGATTGTTACAACCCGAATCTAACAACCATTGGCAATTGTCACTGTTACTGGTTTCACGAGTAGCCATCAACAATGTCTTTGGGTTATTATTCTCACCGACTCCAACTCGATTATCTTTATGTTCTTGTCTTCGAGCACAACATTCTCTATTATAGTGATCATATTTTTTACAATTATGGCACTGAATGTGTGATTTGCATTCAGATTGATAGTGATCAAACTTTTTGCACTTATAACATTGAATATTGGATTTATCGTGAAGAGATTCACCCTCCCTTGCTCTTGGTCTAGAATTGATTCTGAAATTTTTGCCTCTTCTACCTCTTAAATTTGAACTTCTTTGAGTATGCTCTATTTTGCCAATTGCAGATTCCTTCTCATTTCTCAAATTTACTTGGGCTTTTAGAACTTACTCCCTTGTGTTTGGTAATTTTTCATTCATACGCATTTCATGAGACTCTAATAAGGCTTGCAAATCATTGAAAGTCATGAATTGCAGATCTTTAGACTCTTTAATGGCTATAACAACATAATCAAATTGACTTGTCAACGTGCGCATGATCTTCTCCATAATTTCATAATCCTTATTTTTCATCTCATTGATCAATTTTTCCATTCGTAAAAAATAATCACGAATACTTTCATCTTTACCTTGCTCCATCAACTTGTATTGCCTTTTCAAACCTTGTAGTCTTGTTCGTCTAATTGTGTTTGCTCCTTCATACATTTTGAGCATAATACTCCAAGCCTCCCTTGTTTTAGCATGAAATATTTTTTCAAGAATTGGCAACTCAACGAATTGACAAATTAAAAACAAAGCTTTTTCATTTAACAAATGATCACGAACCAATTATATTGATTCTTTAGCCGTCGATGTTTCTTCTTCTTCTAAGCCTTTTTCCAAAATTTCGTCATATCCATTGCTTCTCAAATATAACTTCATCAAGCATTTCCACAACACAAAATTATTTTTGCATTCAAACTAGAAAATAGATAATTCCATTAGTTCAACTTGTTGAACTTCAATTGTTGTACTCGAAGCCATCTTGATCTACTTAAGCACTCTAACTAGATGTTGGCAATTAAATTGCCCATAAATAAACTTGTTTGTTAAAATACACTCACATTATTGATTGAGAGAATACAAATTTTATAAAGACAAACTCGCACACTACAAACTCACAACCCAAAAACTCGTTATGCATTAACTTCAACCCAAACTTTTACACACTTACTATTTCCTTCTCTATGAATACTTTTCATCACATGGCCAATGGCCACATTTATAGGCTTCTATAAGGACAGCCTCAATGACGCTATCCTCCAACTATATGGACAACTTCAATGAAGCTATCCAAAGGTAGTAAAATCCAATCTGGCTTGTCCATTTTGACCAATCAACTACAAAGCCAAGTTTAACTTTCTATCAACATGTGATGGACTTGGTTAATACTCACCAAGACTATGGTCTTTTGCAATTAACTATTAGTGAATCAAAAGAGAAAAAGCAAAATACTATGAATACCAAGAAAGTTGCAGAATTGAAGGAAAAGATAACAAAGCTCTTGTAATTGGAAGAATTATTACAAATGGAAGAGATTCCCAAGAATACAACGGGACCAGAATTCAAAAGGAAAATTTTTCAGGCCTTCCAAAGATCCTGTATTGCTCAATGTCATCTACATCTTGAAATTTTGTATATCTAATTTTCTTTCTTGAGGACAATCCTTCCAACTCCATTCGTTGAAGGGCCCATTCCAGTGACTATCCACCGTTCCTCTACTCACCCTCCCCCAGTCCCCACCATACACGCAAAAATTCTACTATGAATCTCATTCTTTTGTTTCAATTAGGCAGCTTACCTTCTGCAACCATGTGGTTTCCTGGAGATTATTTTTACGAGACAAGCTCCATATAACCTATTTTATGTTATGTGTCGGAACACTCAGGTAAAACTTAGTATTCTTGAAGTCATCCAGCATCGGGTTGTATCCATCCTTAGTTCTTGTCTTGGATGGCAATCCAAATTCTTCCATGAAGGATGAAGTATCAAGCTGCAAGAAAGAAGTTATAGCTCATAACAAGCTATCTGATGCAGTTCAGTTAAAAGTAATCCTGGATCCCGAACTAGTTCGGAATGGCTGTAGGTATCTCACTTGATCTATTGGAGTGCATGCGTGAATACTAACAACAGAATAGATTGATCAACACAGGATGATCATAAGGATGTATAATATATGACTGATAACAGGTCCCCAAGGTAGAAGAAGTAATTACCACTTTCAGTGAAGAAGTAAAGCTTCTTCTAGACAACAAAACCGATGTCATTGTAAAATTGAGAATGATGTGGTACAGAATGGACTTACTACAATTGTTCGTCTCTTTTTCCCTTGCTTGGATGATTTATCTCCACGCAATTGAAGCCATCCAGAACAGTAATGATCCATGCGTTCCAAAAGCCAGAAGTCGGTAGGAAAAAAGATATCAGCATCACCCTACAATCTCATTAAGATTCTCAAATTAAACAAATGGGCAATGCAAAACAAACTCATCTTTTGTCATGCTTTTGTAATGTGAAAATTTAACAATCATTATGGTCTTGGAAGAAAACTCAAAACTAGTTAATACAAAATGTCTCCAGATTGTATCAATGTGAGTCAGTTGGACCAACACTTGTTGAGAATATCGTACTTAATTAGAATACAACATGGTAAAAACACAGAGAGATTAATAAAGCGAGCTCTCGAAAAATTGCTTCCACAAAGTCTTTTCTACAAACACTTACATTGATGAATTTACTCTACAGACAAGAGTTTTGGCTTCTTATAGGTTTTAGCAAGGCGAGGCAGTGACTTAGGAAATCATCGTATTGAATTGACTACACTAGTTAACAGAGTATAAAATCCCAGGTTATATAAATCATATATCTTTCAATGCAGCAGTGTTAACCCAACCCTCTATTTCATCATAGTACATAAAAGGAAAAAACTCAACCAAAATGGATGTGTAGAAATAACAAACCTTTGCATCCAGATAACTAGCATAATCCAAGCTGTGGCCATTTCTCTGCAGTATAAAATTTGAAAACTATGAATCACTTTTGACGTGGTTTTGTATATATTCAGGTGAAGCAAACAATATATCCATGTAGTTCATATTTGAGAGGACTTCTAGATTTCTCTTTCATGATATATCACATCAATAAGAGCTAGGATTGAGCAGCACTTGATGGGAAAAGTTACTATCCAGCTGCTAGTCATTCAAATCCCCAAGCATCAAAAACAAATCAATGAAGATTTTAGTGCCACAATTTAAACCAAAAGAGAAAGGAAAAGATTCACTGGCACAAGCAATATCCATGCACTCTTAGCCACATAATTTCTTCTTGTTGAAAAGGAATAAAGGTTGCAACATTTAGAACCACATCTCTTTCACTCTCTCTAGATTCAAAGACATGCTACTTCTAGAACAAACCAAAAGCACTGCCATCAATATATCTCGAGGGAAATTTCAAGATAACAGGTTTCTTGCAATAGTGAAATAAAAGAAAATACGCCTGATGCTTAAAATTTCGCTTGAAATTGGAAAATGAAATCAAGTAAAAGATTCCATGTAAGTTAACCCTTTCCATCTTTGTTCAAGAATAAGATGATTAGACATTGATAATTTGCTCCTCAAGGTTTGACTAGACACTGATTGGACACTAAGAAAAGCACTTGATGTCAACACCTCTCCTCATCAGTTGCATAATTATGTGATAATGTTTCCTTCAGTTTTAATTTTTCTTCTCATGCTTGCCAATTAAGAAACGAGGAAATGGAAACTTGCATCATAAAACACTATAAGTGAAAATTCAAGCAAGTTAATGTTTACAGTCAATGAGTCAAATGTAGACAGTTTCTTTAACAGTAAAAGATAATATGGGCAAGTGGAGATGGAAAAGACAAAATACATGGTTTGCAAAAGATGATGTATGATCCATCAACAATAGATTTATTGCCACAATGTTTGCAGTCATTCCAAAACTTGGTTATTGCTTTGGCAACTTAGCATGGCAGACCTGGTATAAGTTGCCTTTTGATTTGTTTTTTCTCCCCAAATCCTCCCACCTCACAGGAGATGGTGTTTCCTAGGCAATTATAAACAAGCTCTACTAGTGGTTCAATTCCCAACAAAAATAGAAAAGTATATACCTTCGTTGAAACCAAAGGTGCCCTTTCACCAGGTATACTCACATCAGGCAGGTAACTGAAATCTGAAGCAATTAAAGACATCTTTGGTAATGCCTCATGCAACACCTCTAGTAGTTTCTGCATTTTCAATGCGGTGTAAGTCAAAGAAATGAATCTGTTGACGATAAAGAACCATCATAGTTCTTACCAAGCAGCCAGTTGGTAACCAACATCTTCGAGGTTTTGGGAAGATCTTAGACCAAATCCTTTTCTTCATTGAAGTAGAATGCCTGTTTTCTGATTCTATTGTCTCAATACAACGCTTAATCAATGCATCTTCTAGTGGCCGATACAACTCAGTGAGTCTTTGGCTAAAATGTGTATCATTCCAGTAAACAAAAAGCAAAAGTAAGTTTTCCCTATATTGCACCATTGCATCTTAAGAAAGTACTTCTTGAAATTTCAAGATAAGGGATACTTAAGATGTGTAATGAGCCGTATCAACTAACTGCATATACAATATACAAGAAATAATAGATTAAAACGTTTAGAAGTACACTCCTGCCTGAGGTAAACTGCTACTAGTGGAATTATCCTATAATAGATGCCAGATTATATAGGAGTTGGATTAAAACATTGCAAGGTCACCACAATTGTTGATGTGTAAAATTTCTCACAATAATTCTCAGCAAAACAATCGCTTACAGGAACCCAGGCATTCTAACTTAACAGTATGAATTGAAACCCAGTACAAAGCTCACAAGAAAAGAATTGGGGGAGATATACTGCACATTACTGCCTACCCTTCATGTTGCTTTTCAACCCACACTTCCTTCCATGGGGAAACTTGATTTTCTGAGTAAGCAAGGTCATGTGGAAGATTATCAAGTACCTGCAATAGTAAGTTTATAAGATTAAGGTGATAAATAAAGAATCATCATACAACCATTTCACCTAAACTTTGAAGGAAAGTTGTGATAACCAACTTATTCTGTACCACTTAGTGTCATGTTACAGAGATTGAGAGGGCTCTGCTCAATGGAAATGAAAACCTGTTTGATTTATTCAAATGACTGAACTATTGATGCATAATATCATTTTTTAACATGCATTAATTAGGTAAAACTTGAAAAAAAATTTCCAAACAACAACATTATAGGAAAGAAACCAATGCAAAACATCAATCGTCTTCAAAAGCTCAAGAAGTCTATGGTGTTGTCCCCAGGAAACAATTTTTCAACCAAAAAAGGATCAACCAATATAGGACATACCTCTAACATGATTACCCAACATGGTTGTTGGTCCAAGTCTCCTATAACGAAACAAATTCGATTCAATTGTGAATTTTAGAACGTTGATTACTACTAAGAAAACATTCAGCTGAAAACTGGGTGAAGTATATTAAGCGTGTTACAGAAAACAATGAAAATAAGGCACTAAACGTATCTATAACAGACTGATTTCAACATGGCCATGTTCACAGAAAAACACAATGAACTCTCCTCCATAAGACTACAAGATATAGAAAATACAAATGCAACTGCAGTTTTTCTTTATTTTCTCAAATATTTCAATGCAAGTTTATTGCATTTCTGTACAATCATAAGACAAATTCAATTAACAAGAAAATGAAGTCGAGTAGAAAAGTGGAAATTTTTGTAACCTTGATAATATATAATGTTATGCAAGTTTATTTTAAGCAACTAAGTTCCCTTTATATAAATGATTTACTGATTTCAATCCTGGGAAATACAGGGACAGCTTATGCTTTCCCAAAGAGAGATTTCCATTGACTAGGATGTTGTAGGGGGAGCCAAATCGTCCCATCTAGAACTCAAGATTTGTTATGTGGAGCAAGTTCTGACTTTTGACCATATTCTTGACACATCAATGAAATTCATTAAAATTTTCATGTATCTCCATTTTAGGAGGAAGAGGAGTGGTTCCTATACAAATATGATCCAAATTCATTCCTCCACAATTTAAAATCTTCAGTCTGATTTTCTGCTGACTACTTACCTTTAATTACAGTTAACTAACAAAAAGAAGCCGAACAAGTCCAAGAAGAAAGCATACCCCATCCACTTCGATCAGCAGCATCGCGACATTCCACTTTAAACTTTGACAAGTGACTGCCAACTTCTCCAACAGTTTCTCTTTGTATTTCAGCCAGTGATGGACTGATTTCCACTGAGCTGCAGAAAAGAATCATTTCAGAACGAGATCTGTAATACAAGAATTACAAAGACAATTGCACACCAAAACGAACATAGAAAGAGTTGCATGATTGATGAGCTACAACCACACACTCATCAAATTAATTCTCCATCGATCAATGTACAATTTACTGTCAGAAAAATCCAGCATGTTTATCTTCATGTTCACGTTGTAAACTAGGTCATATTTTATTATCCACCATCAATAATCCAACAACACATTCAATTATTTGTTTCACTAAACATTCTGATGTTTCCAGTAAGAACTCAGGATAACTCCAAATAAGCTGGAATTTCCCATCCTGAGTTATTACCTGGTAGTACTTAAAGAAGAGAACAATTAGCCAAGAATGTGCATTGTTCCAAAATTACAGCACTTTGCTGCATATAAGTTTTCGTGAACTTATGGATATGAAACAATAGTAGGCATAAAACTGTCAGAACATGCACAAAGATTCCATACATGATATAAATTCTAACAATTTCAGAAAATGAGGAGGAATTATGTGTATGCCCAACATTTAGCATAAATGGAAAACTTATTTCAAACATGAAAATGTAATTTCAAAGGCACATACATATAGGTCATACTGTTGTATACTCTTGCAGGTGCATTCAACATAATGTAATCCATTATGCCCTTCGCACAAGTTCCTGATCCACCACCAATTTCATATACCTGAGTCCACATTGTAGAACAACGGATTATTATTATTTTCATTGCATTTACCAAGTGAATTAAATATATATATATAGATGAGGAAGTCAGTAGAAAAGTTCAACAAACTTAGCATCAAAGCTACATAATCCTTATAAATTGAGACAAGTTAAAATTTCAATTCGATGCAACCTCAACAAAAAGAACAGGAGATCAAGTAAGGTTGCTGAACCAGTGGCTAGAGTTGGTATAGCTGATGTATTTTCTAATATCCTGCTATTTTATTCCTTAACCAATCAGCTTTTCAATAACAGAAAAAAAGTTAGCTGTTGAGCATACAATAATTAAGCATCTATATGAAATAATTCCGAACAAAATTCAATTTGTCAAGTTAAGGCATATGCTGAATTATCACCAGAACAAGGTGCCAAGGCAAGTCAATAATTAGAGGAACATGACGTAACATCAAAGAGGCAAGTTGAATAAATAACGGATGTAGTAGAAAATGACATAATATTTGTAACTGTGATCCGGTAAGTGGTTGATCAAGAGATAGACAGCCCTTACTTTTAGTGGAACGGAAAGATTAGCTGTACGCATTATGGCTTCAGCAATCCCATGGGCATACCAAGGCTACAAGGAAAAATGGTTTTGACATCAGGGACCATAAAGATATATTATGCGCACTCATCTTACAATAAATAACTAAAAATTAAACTTCAAACATCTCTTTCCTTTTTTTTCCTTTTTTTCCCCCCTTTTAGGTATTGTGGAGTGGGGGAAGTTAGTGAGGATTGCAAGTAATTCAATATTACTATTGTGCATAAATGCTTTAACATGTAGAAAGGCATCCAAAACTTTCATGTGAGCAACCAATTATGGCGACAAACACTGCTTCGTTCAGCTCAAACTATAAATAAACCCAATCAAGGAGATACAGACTTTTGGTTCTTCCGGTGTGCCTAGCATAAGTCACAATTTAGCTACAAGGTATATGCGTTATACAAACATGGCAGTTTTCTTCGGTTGCAACTCTGCTTGTATGGTACGCCAAACACAGTATCATGGAATGTCAATTACATGAAAATGAAAAACATTTTCTTTATCAATAATCAATTTTGATAAAAAATGCTAGAAATGAGATAAGTTACAATGGTCATCTTTTCTTTTCTTTATTTCACAGGCACCATGAGTAAGAAAGAGATCACCTTAAAAAGTTCCACTGGTGTAAACCACGATATGTCACTCTGTTTGTAGATTTTGTCCAAATGGTTCATGTAAGCCTTTCTGCCTAAGCAAAAAAACGCTCAGCAACAGATTTGACACCAAAGGATAGCAAAGAGCTAGAAAGTCTTTGAAAAGAAAAGGATCAAAGCGGATTACTTTCAAACAAAACCAAGCCTGTAAACTATAAATGACCCAAAAGCTAGTGTGAACTTTACACATATTCGGGGTGGAGTATCATCAGACGCTCAAGTTGTTAAGCTTTGGGATCAATTCAATAAATATAAAAATAAATAAATAAATCTCATAATACCCACGAGACAAAAGACAAATGATAAACTTATAGAATTACCTTCAAGTTGATTGAACTTAATGCTCCTGTCAAGGACTCCAACTGACCTCGATCTCTGAGAGAAATACCCATGATTGGGATCATATAACGCAGAATGAATAAAATCTCTAACCTGCACAATTCAAACGAAACAAAGAAAAAGAACCCATCAAGAATTGAATCACTCAAACCAATAAAAAGAGAACGAAAATGACTAAACTCACAAGAACTGGGGTATCCCCAACAATGTGAGTTGAGAAGAAGGCTTGAAAAGAAGTAACTACAGGCTGGCATGAAAAAACTGCGCAGGAACCAGAGTTAGATATTGAAAAAACTGATAATGCTTCTCACAAACACAGAGATGGAGGGAGTACCTCGGCATCTACGAAAGAGAGAGGATAGGTTCCTGGAACAGAGGAATTGAAAGGCAAGCATGGGTAACTATGAGATTAACTCGAGGTTGTGAAAGGCACAGAACGAGTGTGGCTCTTAGTAATATGAAGTTTGTTTTATTTGAAGTTTGGGAGGTTTTATGAACTCTTAAACCCTTACCCTTCTGAGATTTTGCGGGTTAAAGTGAGCCCAAGTCTCAGTGGTCTAAGGCCAACTTGGGCTCACTGCTCTACGACAAACTTAGTTTTCGTAAAAATGAAAATAATAAACTTCAAATTTCAAATCGTTCCTTTGTTCAGGTCGCCTTTGGAGAATTTGTTTTAAGTCAATATAAAGATATATAATTTTAATACAGCGTAATGAAATCAAGTTGTTAATAATAATAATAGAATGGAGACACCTTCATATAATAATATTTTTTTCATGTATAGTTTAATTCTGTCAATGTTTTTTAAAATTAAAAATAAAACAACATCCTTTTTTAATTTAAGTCAGACCCTAGGCTTCATCTACGAGTTGACTTATTGAAATACCTGAATCTGAATCCAAAGGCCAGTTCATTGTAATCTTCGCTGACACCTTCATATGATAGGGAAATTCATGCTAAGATTGCCTTTATATTGGATTTAGTTATGCCCTTCAGAGATTATTAACAAAACATCGGCAATGATTTTATTTTATACCATATTTGGTACAATAAATCCTAATATTAAAAAGAAAACGAAGAATATTTTTCAAAATATATTTTAATTAAAAAACCATGTTTTATTCATGAGTTGCACTAATAAGGGAGGAGTTAGTCATATATTGTTAATTAAATTGAACCTATACCATGTGATATAATCTCTCTTTATTCACATCCATTCAATAAACAAAAAGGAGCACAAAATCCTTGACAGATATGGTTGTGCGGTCTATGTTCCTCCAAATCGCAAGCACATGGAGAGCTGTTAGAAACAGCCACCATTGAGGTTGTACTCGTATTGCTCTTCTGCTGTTCCCATAATTTCATTCCCTGGTCATGATGATATAAAAATGAGCAAGAGAACAAAATGAAAGTCAAGCAGAGAGACTCCTGCTCTAATTTAATAACAATAATTGGTGGATGTTGGTTGGTTGATTGTCGCAGGCCTAATGATTGTTTGCATATTATGTATCTCCCAGTCCCAACCCAGTATTGAATTCTAATCATGATATATAACTTTATGGCTGGTGGTGGGACTGACCTCAATGAATCTTTTTACTATTAAACTCCATAACAAAAAGGATAGAGAGTTGAAATTGAGCGTTGAAGTGTCTTGGCAGAGGTCCAATAACGTATCTTCTTAAATAGAAGATTGAAAATGAACCAAAATTCTAGATAACACCTTTTTTTAGTTTTAAGCCTTTTTTCTTAATTTTCATTTTTTTTTAATTTTAGATTTTAGGTCTATTTAAATTGAATTGATCAAAAAAATTTAACTTAATCAAAATTCTATTTATTAATTTTAGACTATGCGTAAATTAATATACTAACGTTATAAAAAAAAGTTTCTAATGTAATTTAAAGATGATGAATTAAGTTATGTATTCATCTAAACCTTTGTTTACAAAAATAAAAGACTAGAATTATATTAAAATGTTTTATTAACATGAAATTTATCTAATACATAATTTACAGATTATTATGTATACTTATAAAATTCTTTTAGTGCAGAAGTGGAAAATAGCAATCTATAATTTATTTTTAAAATAAAGAGGTCCTAAGAAAATTAAGAAAAAGAGGGATGTCACTAACACCTAAAGTTAAATTTGCTTTGATAAAGACCAAATAGAGAAACCTCCTTCAGCTACTCTAGAAAGTGACTTGTGCTTAATCTTAGCAACTCATGATTAGGTAGATGAGAATAATAAAAAGATATTAGTCTCTTAATCATTACGAGTTCACGTCATATTGCGCAATTAATGTTAATTTTACTTTAAGAATAAGTGCACGAAAGAAAAAAATATTATAGGTTGTAAAGTGAACCAAAATCAGGAAGCAAGCAGCCAAAAGTGGGTCATTTCACATATTAATTTATCTAAGATATTATACTCATTGCTGATAATATGACAATGATATTTAATAGCAGAAAAAGTCCCAATGTGCTTGTTATATGCCAACTTTCAACGACATCGTGAAGAACAACAATAATAATAATGTATGTTATAACATAATGAATTCCATGTGAATGTCTAACCACAAGGGAAGACAATGTATGCCCTTAACTAACTTAGATGCAAATAAACAAATAGCATCAACTATTTCAGTCAATGACATTTTCCTTTCGTCTTCGCTTTCATGGTTCTACCACCTAACCAAAACGTTCTTTTCCATCTCTGATGGAGATATACAGACAAAATAATTGGAATGGTTACCATCAAAACCAACTTATCACACTATTGGTTCGAATAGATTTAGAAGATTTTGTAAGTTGTGTACAACCACAATAATTACTATGTTTAGATATAGTTATAATTCTTATATATGTCTAGTTTTGAGTATGATAATATATATGTGATCCAAGTGCGTGGTAAATTTACTTGGTCATACTTTCACTTTAAATCTCACTAATTATAATGTTAAAACTATTTCTCAAGCCTCGAAGATAAAATTACTATTAGTTCCTATGACCCTGGAAAAGCCAAAAGTTTCTATACTAAGACTCTGAATAGTATATCTCTCTTTTCTTTTCTTTTTTCTTTTTCTTTTTGTTTTTTAAGCCTGCAGTGGCATTGATTAAACTAATGGGTGACGACAGAACGTTGTCAGGAACATGAAAGAACCTAAGTTTCAACTTTATTAAGATATTTGAGCAATAAATGCAACACAAAGTCCTGGTGAAAAGCTTCTGCTGGCCTGCAGCTGTTTGATGATGTCCTTTATAATGTTGTTTGGTGCAAAGTTTATGTGTGAAATACGAAAGGCAAGCTTTCATTGCACAGTGACAGAGGGAGAGAAAGACTTGTCAAGAGCAACTTGAGCAGAAGCAACCCCACTTGCAGTCACCGTAACTGGAAAATTTGTAGGACAGGTTTTTGTCTGAAAGTCACTTGTCAGCTCTATCCTCAAGCCCACACACTTTCAATATTCATCGTCCTCCTGGAATTGGTTTCAATAATAACCACTCACACTGCTACTTCAATGTGGTGGGGACCTAATATAGCCTACCTTCTTTTAACGTCCTCCCATGCTATTTTGGACTACCTCTCTCTTTCTCGTTCTTATCCATCCAACTCCATTCATTGCCCCAATTTGCCAAAATTTTCAAGAATTTGACAAAAATCAGGCTCTAAGAAGATATGAATTTATACTTTTGGGGTGAAGATATGCGTACAGGAATTGTTAGAATAAATTATTTTTAGCTACATTATCATGATTGGATGGATATAATTTGGTGGTAATCTCCAATCACTCCAACCTTACTAAAAAAATGATTCGAATATTGTGGCATCATTTGGTTGTGAAGCTATTGAATGCTTATTCATGTCTTCTTATTCACACTAGCTATCCTTTCTTTTATAAATAAGTGACAATTTCTTACATTGACAAAATCTATAATTTTTACTCTTCATGTGTGTACTAAATAAAATATACATAATAGTCTGTAAATCATATTCTTCAAATAAATCACTACAAATCAATATCTTATAACTAAATGAGCAAGTTGATCAAGTGGCACTTGAACAGTCTAATTAAAAATTATAGAAAAAGTATGAGTCCAGTCAAAGGTTAACGAAGTCCATTTAAGTTAATACTTTGAGTCAGGTCTAAAGTTTTAAAAATTTGAATTTCGAGTTGAGATCAAACTAGAATATCACTGTCCAATCCAAAATTCAAACCCTCTTCTATATACAAATCAACATCATTTCGTAAATGAATGAATAATGTCATCTCAACTTTTCGCCTCCCTGACTGCTCTCTAGCCTCTCCTTTTTGTACATTAGTCATCTGCTTAGTGTCTACTGCGTCTGTCTTTCCACTATCACCTATTATGTTAGTGCTTGATTTTCTTGTTATCGCCTATCACTATTAGGAATATGTGCAATATATTAGGAATATATGTGCATATGTTGTCATAGTGTCATCGTTATATTGTGTGCATTATGTGGCCTATATAAAGGGCCTTTGTAATTAATAGAGTTTGAAGAAAATTTCTCCAAAATTTATCATAGTATCATAATACTGTTTATAAAATCTTTTTACCATAAGCACCTAGCCCAACTGTCGTTAGTTATCAACCTTCATTGCTAACTTGATTACTTATGCTTAATCAAGTTTTCGTATTATTGGTCTTGAGATTGCACACGTGTTGTGCAACCATATTCTCACCATTTTTTGTTATGATATTCATTTAGGCGATAATTATGTCGAAATTGATCGATTATACAAATCCAGGTTATCTAATGTACATTTATGTGTCTGATACTCCAGATGCAATTTTGAATCCGATTATAATGAAAAGAGATAACTACGATAGCTAAGCAAAGGAGATGTATGTCACATTAAAGGCTAAAAATAAATCAGCCTTCATTAATGGGACAATAACAAAACCTACTAATAATGCTGAGGAGGCGTGCAATTGGCTAATGTGTAATTTCATGATCATTAGATGGTTAAGGACAAATTATTGATCTCTCATTGTTTGACTATTCCCTATTTTGAGACTATTATAGACCTATAAGACGATTTGAGATAATGATATGTCATCCAAAGAGCTACTTGAATCTATCAGTTAACCTTGGAACTTACAAGATTTAAGTAACAAGGTAGATCTATCATTTCTTGTTTTAATAGATTAAGGGATATATGGGATTAACTTGCATCATATGATGTTAAACTAACTTATCCAAGTGTGGATCAATGCCATGTATACATATGCTATCAGGAAGGTTAGGCATTTACAACTTACATGTACTAACTTGAGGAGGAATATTAGGAATATATATGTACATATGTTGTCATAGTGTTGTCATTGTATTGTATTTATTATGTTGGCCTATATAAAGGGCCTTTGTGATTTATGAAGTTTGAAGAAAAATTTCCTCAAATTTTTATCAATCACCTTGTTATTTGCTAATGATATTGTTATGGTGGATGAGACCAAAGAGGGGGTCAATTTTAAGTTAGAACGTTAGCGAGAAACGTTAGAGTTTAGAGGTTTTAGAATGAGCAGGACTAAGACGGAATATTTAAAATGCAATTTCTCAGGAAGCCAGATGAGCCATAAGGTGGAGGTAACAATTGGTACTAACGTCATACCATAGAAATCGAGTTTTAAATACCTTAGGTCCATCATTTAGAGAGATGTTAATATCGATGCCGATATAGTCCATCGTATCAGATCTAGGTGGGTCTAATGGAGAAACGCATCAGGAATCTTATGTGATAAAAAGATTCCTTTAAGGCTCAAAGTGAAGTTTTATAAAACGGTGATTAGGCCAACCATGTTATATGGGGCAGAATGTTGGCCCGCCAAACTTAACCATACAAGACAATTATTGGTATCAAAAATACGTATGCTTCGGTGGATGTGTGACCTTACCAAAGAGATAAGGTCTGGAATCGTGTGGTGAGAATCAGACTACAGGTGGCCAATATTGCCGACAAGTTGAGAGAGACTAGGCTTAGGTGGTTTGGGCATGTGCGCAGAAGGCACTCTGATGCTCCGATACGATGCTGTGAGCAAATAACCCTTAGGGGATACAAAAGGAGAAAAGGGAGGCCATACAAGAATTGGAGGGAGGTAATCAAGAAAGATATGACAGAGCTGGCCCTTACTGAAGAAGTGGCTAGAAATAGAAAAGTTTGGCATGATCGGATAAGGGTAAAAGATACCCTTTAAAGTCCACCAAAACAGTTGAGTAAGTTATTAGGAGATGTTTATGTTAACGCGCACTCAGTATATCTACCGCGTAGGAATTCAACCTAATATTCTATATATCTCTTCTAGTTGCAAGTCGTGAATAAGGCGATCTGTCCTGCATCTTGGCTTGTCATAACAGGTGTATGGAGAAGGATCCCGCCAGGCTAGCTGAAACCGTAGGATTGCCATGCTCATAGGGTTTCTGAGCAATGACTCATAGCCCGACTAAAGACAAGAAGAGCCAGACTTTGTAGTTATCAGGTACTAGCAGATCTTAGACACCATATCAGGTACTTTTTTTCCTCTTTAACCTGCATCACTTTTTTATTGTCATATCTGTATGTGGGTCTACCAGAAACAACCTCTCTACTATGTAGGGGTAAGGCTGCGTACTATCAGACCTTCCCAGACCTCACTTTATTGCGGAATTTTGGACTGGGCGTGATGATGATGACCATGTTTTTGCTAAAGATATAAGGTCTCTAAAAGTTCTAAAGGACGAGATTCTTAATGTAACCATCGGCAAGCATATAGGGAAAAAAACTGGCTTTTTTATATTATTAGGTTGTTATACATTTTTCACTTTCTTTAATTGCATATAAGGATATGTAGAGTTTTTGTTGATGCAAGACATAATAAATCAATTGGAAAACAATTGTGGTTCCTTGTGCTCATAAAGTTTAAGTGTTCCAAATCTTGAAAAGAGTCATAATAATTTACATAGATTCAAAAAGAGTATTCTTTTCATCTCCCCAAAAAGGGAGATGTTGGCAACAAGGATCATTAGTGTTTACTATATATAAATCTAGGTTATGTTAAGTCATTGGTTACTAGTTTATGACTGTTCAGTATAATACCAAAGAGAGTGAAAAAAAAGATAATGAGTGAAAGGATGTTGTGTTTTCATTGTATTGTTAACTGAGGAATGTCCCTTAATATACAACTTGATGATGACTAGATAAAGATAAATAAATGAATGATAAGCATAAATAAAAGATACAATAACCTTGATTTAGACATGTGAAAAATAATGGCAAAAATATATAATATATAATGGTTAAGATTTTGAGATGTTATCATCCTCCCTCAAGCTCATAAGAGGAGGAGATCATGAGCTTGTCCCAAAGTCGTTGAAATGTTAAAAAGGAAAAAGCTTTCATCATAATATCAACGATATGAGTAGAGGCAAAAAATATGTTGAATGAGTAGAGCTTTGCTGGCAACTAAATCACGAAAAAAGTGAATGTCAATTTCAACATGATTTGTACAAATATGAGAGACTGAATCCGAGGGGAGAAAAGTAGCACCGAGATTATCACATTAGAGGGTAGGTGAAAGATTTGCGAAACCCAATTCACCAAAAAGAGTGGTAATCGAACATAATTATGCAAAAGCAAGTACAATGCTCCGATACTCAGCTTTAGTGCTAGATTGAGCAATAATAGGTTGCTTCCCGACACTCCATAAAATAAGATTAGGACCAAGAAAGATATAATAACCAGATGTAGATCGTCGATCATCAGGACAACCAGCCCAATCAACATAATAGTAGGCTTATATAGAAAGGTTGGAAGATTTAGTGAAGTGAACAATGTTATGAATAACATACTAGTATCGATACCAGATTTGGTTCTAGTATGGTACTGTATCGGTATTGGTCAGTATCAGGTACTGTTTTGGGTAATTTTTAAAATTTATGAAGTAATTCTTGAATTTTTTTTAAATTGTCAAATAGTATATTAGTATATTATGTTGGATACTTTATAATTTTACTTCAACCTTATTTTCAAAAATCATAATAATAGAAATTTAAAATAACAAAATTTATTTATTTTTATTAACATTAATTTTCACATATTTCACATGTAAATAATAATCACAATTAATATGAAAAAGATCATTTAATCATCATACAAATATAAAATTAAGAACAATACAAAGTATTTGAAATATTACAATTTCATCATATAATAAATAGTAATTAATATAATTTAACATATACATCAAATATAAGTAAAATTAAAAGAAGAGGAGAAACAAAAACCTAAAACTTCATTCAATTGGATACGAGATACCCGTTATAACTACATTGATCCTAATTTTCATTTAGTATAAAATCCTCATCATTGAGAGGAGCCTTATCATCACCATCATTCAAATTTGTTATACTAAATGACATGTCAATGCTTTCCCATCCAAGATTATCTTCCAAGTCACTCTCATCTATTAAACCCAGTTCCTCATAAACTCAATTCTCCAAAAGATCAATATTATCAATGCAAATTGGATATACTAAACTATGTGTTCTATTAGGAGATCTTACATCATCTAATAGGCAACAACTGTTGTAATAATTAGTAGCATTCCCATATGAACTTCAACTTTCTTTGTAAAAATTGGTCTAAAATAGACACCAAGATTAGAAAATGCCCCCATCTGTAAATAACAGAGAGTAAAGTTGTCTTTCCTATCTCTTATTAATGACAACAAGATAAGATGTGTACAATAAAGGCTTATTTTTCATATTGGTCTTGATTGCTTCCTTCACCCTCTCTATAGTATCATTTTCATCACTATCATCTAGAAAAAGTAGCCTCACCAAAGGATCATAAACTCGGACGAAAAATTAACATTGGGACCAAAATTTTCAAGTATAATTATGGAAACCTCCAATCTAGCATTAGACCTAGCATGCTGAGATGCAACTCACTTTTCACTTGTAAACATCTGTTTCAACTCTTTCTTCTTTATAATAAAACACTGAAGTGATAAGAAATTTGTTGCAAATCTTGTAATAGCAAGACAATACAAATTCCTACCATTGGTGAAATTCTTTCTCATTAAATTCAAAACTCATGCACAATAATAGCAGGACGACACAAATTCCTACCATTGGTGAAATCCTTTCTCATTAAATTCAAAACTCGTGCACAATTGTAGATCAACTTGGCCACCTTTTTTGTTTTTTGCATAGTCTCATCAATAACAGAAAATACTTAGTATCCCCTATGTTTTCTATCATTAAGTCAATGCAATGTGCAACATAAAGAGTTCAAAAAGCTTCGTAATCTTTTTCCAGTCACTTTATAAGCAAAATGATTGTCAGTAATAAACTAAACAGTATTTTCTAACCTTATTTCATTCACAACTTCATCGAATAATTCAAATAGTATCATCGTTCCTAATAAGGCCAGATGCATCAATAGACTTCAAAAACTTTGAGCCCTTTGTAGAATAAACCAAAAAATTAATAATTGACTCATGTCTCCTATTTGTCTAACCATCACAAATGAGTGAACACTCATAAGCAGCTCAAGTCATTCTTCTTTCATCCAAATAACTTTTAATTTCATAAATAGAGCTACTTAAAAGCTTACCTTTGTAGTCATCAATTGAAAGAGTTTTGTATCCCAAATCGTAAAAGGCTGATAATAATAAGACTAGGAAGCATTGAATGTTATACCTAAATCATACCACCATCTAGCCATTTCCATACCATATTATGAGCTGCTTCTCTTGATTGTAAGGCACTATAAATTGAAGGCTGAGCTCTAAGACTTGTTCGTAGTACAAAAAAAATTGAAACTTGTCTTCTTCTTTCCCTAACATCAGGTCCAGATGCAACCTTCATTTCTTGTTAGGTAGGAATAATACCAACTTCAACATTTCCACTACCATCCTGAACACCAAAAAATAAACTTCCACCACCAATATCATCATTTGATCTCTCCCTTCTATCTTTCTCTTGCTGATATAAAGTTTTCTTTCTCTTACTGATATAAAATTTTCTTTCTCTTGTTGATACTCTTCAAGTAAAGTTTTCATTTGCCATTTTATATGATGACTTTCACTTTTTTACAAGGTTTTACATCTCCTTTAACCCTAGCTAAATGCTTCTTTAATTTGGTGATTCCTACACCTTCAAATGCTTGTTACAAAACAAGCAAATGGTATGGTTCTTCATACCGAAAACCAATGTATCATGAACTCAAGCTGGATCATTGTATCTTCTTGAAGTGGTTAAATTATCTTAAGTACTTGAACTTCCTTCTATTCATCTATAAAAATAAATCAAGACATATATCAAAATAACATTATCAACTACTATCACAAAATATATATTGTTTAACTCAAAAGTCCAAACTAATACAGTTACACAATACACATATACATCTTATATAATATAACTCATTTGTATGATTACATCATGCACAATTTAATTTCATCCAACACAATTCACCAATAAGTTAAAAACTGGCAATTCAAGTATTCAATATACACATTTACGAAGTACATGTATACATCTTATATAATATAACTCATTTTATATGATTAAATTATTCAACCATAAACTAAGGACATACACTCAAAATTATGATATATTTAACTTTAACCATAACTCACAACTATAAATTTACAACTTACTTGATGTAATCTCATAATTCACCTATAAACTAATATATGTTGTTTTCTTATACAATTCAATTTATAATACTTATAATTAGTTTATTTTCTTAAACAATTTTATTCAACATTATTACTAAAATCCTAATTCCCAACTTTAATTTAACAATCTTTCATTTAGTAATTTTAATCAAAATTCTTAGTTTCTTACCCAAATTTTCCAATGCATTAATTTCCTTTATAAATTGACAATGTCTAAATTATATTGGAATTGAACCAACTCATATAAATAATTCGAAGTTTCAAATCCAAATTTTCCAATGCATTAATTTTCTTCATAAATTGACAATGTCTAAATTGTATTAAATTAAACCAACTTATATGAGCAATTCCAAGTTTCAAATTCAAATTTTCCAATGCATTAATTTTCTTCATAAATTGGCAATGCCTAAATTTACACCCAAATTTCCTAACTCGCACAAACAATTCCAAATTTCAAACCTAAATTTCCCAACTCACATAAATAATTCCAACCATCTCAGAATACACATATACTACCAAATATAATGCAATTGCAATTTAGAGCAAAAAACACACCTAAAAATAGAAAATGCAATTAAGAATTGGATTGGTTCAGTTCAGTTCAATTCAGTTCAGTTTGGGTCAGGTCGGGTTTGGGTCTCGATCTAGGAAATTGAAATTTCAGATCTGGAGATTCTACACTCAACACTCTACAAACGCACTAGGTAGTGACGAGTGGATGGTTGGCACTTGGAAGTGGTGGCTGGAGAGCGATTAGGCAGTAGGTGGCTGGTGGTGAGCATAAGAGACAGGATTGAGGGAGAGATCATGTGTGTTGTGCATGCGTGAGCCGTGATCATGAGGAAGAGACGATGGTGGGGACATGGGTAGTGCCTAGTGCATGGTGGAGAGTTACCAAAGAGGACAATCAAGAGAGAGAGTGAGAGAGAAATGAAAAGAGAGAGATGCAAAAGAGTTAGGGGATGAGGGTTGTTAAGTTTTTTTTTAAAAAATGGTTCTTCAACTTTCTAAAATTTACGATACTGGCCAGTATCACATGAAATCATTAGTACTGATAACCGATACCAATGATGCCAGTTTTGTACCTTTTTGGCTGGTATAATATGAAACTATAAGTGTTGGAAGTGAATGCCATAAGAGGGTGTGGATCGAAGATATCATAAAATTTGTTTCGCCATTGACCAATAAATGTTAGTAGGACACCATAAAAATTAAGATACCTTATTAACTGAAAATTAAATGTCAAGACTAATGAGACAAAGAAATTAAAAGGTACTAATAGTGCTATGATATTCAATGGGATCAAATAGGGGAACACCATAATTTTTAGATAATTGGAGAGACAGAGTGATGGATGTATGAACTAGTTTAGATTTATCAAATTCAGTGCAAAGAAGATCTTTGGTATATTGTGTTTAGGTGAGAAGGAGACCAAGAGAAGTGGTGTGAGCTTCGATAATAAGAAAGTGATGAAATGGACTTACGTCTTTTATAGAAAAAACATAGTTAAGATCATGGATAAGTTTTATGATGAAAGAAGACAAATAACAAGTTACTAAGATATAATCCACATAAATTAAGAGACAAGTTGTGTGAGAGCTGGTTTTATAAATGAAGAGAGAGGTATCATATTTAAAAAGTGTAAATTGTAGTTCAAGAAAGTTTTGATTTAGGTGGCAAAACCAAACTTGAGGAGCTTGTTTAAGACCAACTAAGGTTTCATGGAGTTTGTAAACATAGTAGATGATGAAGATTTGTAAAGCCAGGAGGTTGGGACATGTAAAAAGTTCCTATAAGTAAACATAAAGAAAGGCATTATTAACATCAAGTTGGTGAACAGACCAATTATAGGACATGACCAAGGTAATGATGATGCGAATAATTGTGGGTTTAACAACAAGACTAAAAGTGGTAGTATAATCAACTCCTGGTGTTTAATGATAACCTTTGGCTATAAGATAAACCTTATAACGCTCAAGAGAGCCATTGGGATTCTGTTTAGTGTGAAAACATTTATAGCTGATAATATTTGTGATTGAAGGGAAGGAATAAGAGTCTATATGGAATTGCGATGGAAAGCACTAAACTCTTCAAGCATAGCTTGGCGTTAGTGTGAAAATTTGTTAGCTTGAGTAAAAGATATGGGATTGGAAAGAGGATTTTGGGTGGTGAGAGTGTAAATGATGTAATCAAAAAAGTTATGAGGGGTGTATGTTTGATCTCAACTTCATGTCATCGTGGGAAGAGGAGAATGGTGTGAGGTGGTTGTGGTAGAGGGAGAGGAGGAATTAGAGGGTAAAGGGGGAAGGGGTAAAGGTAGAGAAATACGAGAGAAGGGAGTTAGGTGATAGTAGTAGTTTATATTATGTTTTGGTAGGTATTTTAGTGTGGTTATATGTGCTAATTAGATGATTATTGCATGTTTAGGCTTAGAGTTATGTTAATGTAATTGTTTGTTTATGTTTTAAGTGTTATGTGGTTTAGAGCATGATTTTGGATCTTAATCTTGCATTCTTGACGTGTTTTGTGTATTTGTTAATGATTGAAACTGCATGAATGAAGATTGAAGGAAGTTAGAACACGCCTGGGCTAAATGGTAGGGTTATGATCGTGCATGGAGTGTCATGGTCATGACAGAAGACTCTTCCCTAGTGTCACGATCATGCACACTTGCTAAACATGGGATTTTCCTTCTATTTTGAAGTTTAGAGGGCATTTTTGAGACCATGTGACCTGGGTAAGCTCTAAACTTAACCTTAAGTCACATATTTACTATAAATGAACATAAAAGACCCAAAAATATCACCCTCCATCTTACCCAATTGGGGAAAAAGCAAGGAAGATTAAGAAGGGAGCATTGGGAGCATCAGTTGTTCCAGCATTTTCCAGACCAGTCTAACTCAAGTTCTTTCTTCTTCCTTTGTTTATTTTCTTTAATCTTGATGTATGAACTGAGTTTGAAGATGTTATACACATTTATTATGTTTTAATTTCATATTAGGATTTTTTCTTGACTTATTTTATGACTTGATCATTTTTTATTTCAATACAATCTTATGGTGTTGTGACAATTGTGGCTGCTTATATTTCGACAATAAATCAAGAGAGTAAGTCGAAAGTAATCTGATTAAGTAGGGTGATGAAAGTTAATGACCTAATAAGTCACGTAAATATCAAATTGATAATCATACTAAGAGAGACCTTGTGTGAAAACTCGATTATTTGATAAATCACTTAAGAATTATTTGAAAACGATAGGTTGTTTTTATGAATCGAGAGATTGCAAATTTGGAATTTCGTAATTATTAGGGATAATTAATTAGGGTTAAATGATTAGGTCTTAAGAGAGAATAATCAAACCCTTCGAAAATATAGGATAAAGACCCAATTGAATAAAAAATGGTTAAGGGAGCAAAATGATGATAAAACGAATCCTAGACTTTCATACTTATTTTATTATGACAACTTCAATTGTTAAATGGTTAAGTGCTCAATTTTATTAGATTGTTTTAATTTTTGAATTTTATTTTCACTCAAATTATATTTCACAACCTTAGACAGAGTTAGATTTATTTAGTTTTAGCTAATTCCTTATAGGATCGATATCATAATTACTTCAAGTTTACAATTTGTATACTTGTGAAATATTGAGGGTTTTATATTAGGTAAAACTTTCTCAATAGTGAGGAGGAGGATGACACGGGTAAATTTTTATAGGGAAAGGTATGTTTAGGGAAGCGGACATGAAGAGAAATATAAAGCTTAGAAGTGATGGGATCAAAGCACCAATAACCCTTATGTTGGGAGGCATAGCTAAGAAAAACACTTTCTATAGACTTTGGCTCAAGTTGTCTGGACAAGTGGAGCCGAAATAAGGAAGACAAACATAACCAAAGACCTGAAGATGAGTAAGGTGATGAGACAAAATTTTCATCTGGCATAACCATTTTTTTGGGTATATAGTGACAAGAGATGCAAAGAGTGATTCTAGTGGAAAGAAGATAGTGAGCAAAAGACCTTTGGTGAGTTCAAGAACTCCATATTATTGAAAGATTTGTATGGAGTGGAGAAGAGATTTTCAGTGGTGGTTTTAAAGGATTGAAAACGAAGCAAGGCATGAGTTTTACGGGTTAGAGTAAAAATCCAAGTAAAACGACTAAAGTCATCTACAATATCAATAACCAGAGTAGGAAAGAGACAAGGAAGGACATCAAATATCACAATGAATTAGTTGTAAAGGTTTGACAGAAACTTGAGAAGATATAGTAAATGAAAGACAAACACTTTTTCCTTGAAGACAAGAAGTATACAGATTTGCGACATTTTTAAAAGACAAACTATGGCCTAACCTAGATAATTTAGAGTGATATGGATGATCAAATCATTGATGCCACAAATTTATTAAAGTAGATGCAACTGTGAGAGCAATTGGATTGAAGTGTATTGGAATTTTCATTGGATAGAGGTTGTCATAAATGGGGCCCACAAAAAGTAGGATCTTGAATTTGAGGTCCTTTATAACATAACCAGATGGATTAAATTCAATGACACAAGAATTATTAGTGACAAATTTTGTAACAGATAAAAGATTAGTAGTGATATAAGGAACAATCAAAGTATCACAAAGGTGAAAAGTACAGAAAAAGTGGGAAAGGTTAAGGTACAAGTAGATGAAATAGGAAAAGTGTGTTCATTACCAACAACAAATTGATTAGATCCTTAATATGGTATGACGACTTCTATGATATGACAATATGGAGTCATATAAGCAGTGACACCAGCATCGGGTAACCATTCAGTAACGTTATTCTTGTTTAATGGAGTTAGGTCATGATCGGGTTGGATATTTATGGAGAAGAAGGTTGTCGTAATATTATTTGTAGTGTCACAAAATCCAGTGGAGCGATTCCGAGATTTGGAATACTGTAAACAAAAATGAGCAACATTATATCCCCATTTCTAGCAAATTTGACATTAGGTAGGTGGCTTGGTATTGAAATTGGGCTTAGGGTAAGAGGAGTTATGTGGTGCTTGGTTCTGGGATGGGGATTAGGTTGAGGTGTAAATGGAAGAGGGCTATGATCGTTGGGCTTCATCAAATTGCATAGGCCCAGAATATTGTACATGAAATGGATCACTACTAGGTAACTGCTCAGCTCGCCATTGTTGGTGTCCAAATATGTTAGGGCTAGCAAAGAAATGTTGTCCTCTTCGTCTTTGCCACCGCCTCTTCCATAGGAGCCATAGGTGGATCCATTTGTGTTGGAGACGGCAGCGAATTGGGAATCTGATGGCGATGGAGCATTCAAGGAGAGCAATCACTGCTCATGAAACAAAAGTTTTGCTTTGAGCTCTGTAAAGGTAATGGCGGTGTGGCAATTTTTTTATTATCATTATAAACAACTTGAAATTTGTAGGTAGTCTATTTAATGTGAAGAGAACGAGATCATCATCTAATATGATGTCTCAAATCTCGATGAGTTCTTCGACAGCAGTGGATACGATGTTGAGGTAGTTGATCATGGTGCTGGAACCCTTTTTTAAGAGTGTGAGTTTTTGGGCAGAGGAGAGAACATTAAGACGTGGACTAGAGCATGAAGTGGTCTTCAAGTCATACCCAAAGAGTGCATATGGTAGTACGTCTGAGGATGAGTCGAGCAGTAGAGCTAGAGGGTGATCTGGTGAGGAAGCAGTAAACCAGTTGATCTATTTTATTCCATTTGGCATAATCAGTGGATTGAGAGTCAGAGATTTCTTTCAAAGGTGCAATGGTCCCCTCAATATATCCGATAAGATCTGAGGTGATTAGCATAGTTCGTATTTGATTTTTTCATACCAATTAGTTCGTAGAGTTTAGCAATGTAGTTAAAAAATTGGTGCTCTGGTTTAATGACAATGTAGATAGATTATGTTATAGCATGTTCTTGATTGTGAATTTCCTCTCTTGTTGTATTAATCCTGCTCATGTGTGGTTGTGTGGAGTCTGCTGGTATTTGTTGTGTTCTGGAAGTGAAAAATTCTACAAAATAAAACTTTTGTGTGTTTTTGGATACGTAGTTATAAATTGGTGTCAATGGCGGTGTTGGGTTGTCTTGAGTTTATGTATGTGTGGAGTTTTTTGAATTGGTAGATTGTGGTTTGACAGAAAAATTATTAGATGTTGAGGAAATTGTTAGTACGCTTTGATACTATGATAAAACAAGATAACACAAGTAAAAGGATGTTATGTTTTTATTGTATTTGTTTTCATTGTATTGTTATCTGAGAAATGTTAATATTCAACTTGATGATAACTAAATAAAGATAAATAAAAGTTGCAACAACTTTGATTTATGTTTTCATTGTATTGTTATATGAGAAATGTTAATATTCAACTTGATAACTAAATAAGGATAAATCAAAGTTGCAACAACTTTGATTTATGACGTGAAAAATAATGACAAAAATATACAATATATGATGGTTGGGATTATGAAATGTTACCAAGAGCTTAGGTATTAAAATATTTTTTTTGGGATATGATCCAAATAAATTGCTTAAAGTTGGTTTTGGGAATGCTTAAGAAGGGATTTTAATTCACTTCAATTATTTGTATTTTTAAGTACGAAAACAAATGAAGTCATTGGAATCAATAGCTTATTGCTATATTTTCTTTACATGATAAATAAGGAATTGCTTTCCTATTTGTCGAAAGTTGACGAAATTTTCAACTTCTCTTCACTCTTAAATCACCAAGTTTGTTTATATGAAATTTTATCTGCATATACCTTTACCATTAAGGAGTTCTCCTGACCCTTTTACAACAATTGACTTGCAACATTAGCATTGGAACTTGCTCAAAGTCCGCCTAAAGGACAGAGGTTATGTTGGCATAAATCCTTTAGATCCAATAATTGTGATTCATATGAGACTCTTAGATCAGGGAATCTCCCTAGTATTACTCCTGCACGGGACATGATCCTCTTTTCCTGTCCCTACCCTGTCTCACTGAATCTCAGCCATCCATTTATGACCCACATAAATAGATGGCTGTCATAAACAGATGGCTAAGATTCAATGAGTCAGGATAGGGACAGGGGAAGGGGGACAGAGGATTTGAGGGCCTCCTGCACGACCCTCTAGGTCAAGTGTCCTTATGCATGTTATAGAGTCTATGTTAATGGGCTGCAAATAAGTTCCATCACCTTATTTTTGTTATTGTGTAAAAGTAGGGTTTAGCATAAAACATATAATGAATTTTTTAGGTTTAATTTGACCCAATCAAAATTTGACATGATTTTAATTCAGTTTATTATTAATCTTAATCCTAATATGATTTTACTCGATCAATTATTTAAAAAAATTAATATAAATTATAGCTTTCTTCAATATAATTAGAGCTTTCAAGTTGATTACTTTCACTAACCACTATCTTTAGGAACAAATCTTTCTATTTGTTTTTATTATCAATACTAGAAGTTTTGGACTACGAAAACAATTACAAACATAACAAAACAAAGCTTACCAAAACCAAAAAGAAATGAAAGAAAACTCTAGAAAACAAACCATACCATCCACTGAAAATTTGACTACAAAAGAGAGAAGAAAATAAACAATTGATAATAAAATAGGAAGAGAGAGAGAAAATAACAAAGGCAGGGACACAGCACACTGCACACCCCTCGTCCTTGAACGACGTCGCTGTCTTAAGTTCTGCATGTCCAAGTACACTCATTTTCTCTCTCCAGGACCAAGAGTCTCTTATACTGTTATACAACCCACTGCATCGTCTATAGACTATACTCATCTAGTCTTTATTCGGGGGCTCTGTGCCCCGACCCGGATACTTGAAATCGGATCTTGCTCCATTTCTTCCACTTTCTGTTACTTTCTCCGGTTACAGAAATGTATTCGGCGTTACACTCTCTGCCGCTTGATGGGAGTATAGGGCATGGCGAGTTTCAAGGTTCGTTGGATGGGACCAACTTGCCCGGAGACGCGTGTTTGGTTCTGACGACCGATCCGAAGCCCCGACTCCGGTGGACGGTGGAGCTCCATGAGAGATTCGTCGACGCCGTGACTCAGCTTGGTGGACCTGACAGTGCGTAATATTATAGTCCTCCTCCTTTATGCTATGCCTGTCTGGTTCCGTTATTAGTGTACATAATGTGCATAAAAACATTTATGTAAGCTTACTTGATTTACTGGGCTATGGCGTGTAGTTTTTGCTCTTGTTCTTTTTCTGTCTCTGGAATGCGGGTTTTGTTGGGTGTGTTTGTGCAGAATGTCCGACTTGATTGTGTCTATTTGGTGACAGATTTTTGCTGTTTGGGTTCGCCATTTCTTTGTTGGTTTTTGAGTCTGAGGTTTTAAGTTGACTGGTTCGTATAATTCAGAAAAGATCCCATTTTTCTCTCTTTTGTTTTTGGTTTCACTTGTTTGCTGTGATGTTCGTATTTTTTGAGCTTAGTGGTGGACGGATGACTTTGGCTGGTGGATTTTGAGTGGCAAAGAAGAGTTATTCTGATCACTATCTTTCTTTTTGGTTTCTTTTTGACGTGTTAATCTTTCTGTATTGACTGAATTGCGAATTATCTTTAATTGTCATTTTGCCGTTCCTGTTACGAGAGTCGTAATGGGTCGTGTTGCTGAACTGTAGGCCAACACGTCACTTCTCTGTCTCTCTCTCTCTTGGATGCCCTACTATTATGCTTCTCCATTGCCTGTCTTGTTATATCTTTAATTTGCAATATTTCTTCTCTCAAGTATTTCAACTGTTTTTGAATAACAATCTCTCCAATCTGCTATTTTCTCATCTTAATTTTAAAGTTTTTCCTTTTGGTACGTTTACAATTTTGTTGACTGTATCAACGCTGTTCTTTGAACACAGTTCAGGAGAGAGGAGATATCTTTAGATTTATAAATTTGTTTTCTATAGGTGGAAAATACACGGTAATATTTTCCTAAGTGCTGTGGAATTCCTGAATAAATGAATAGAAAAGCTGATTTAAGGCATGAAAAGATAATTGTGTCCAATTTTTCTCCCCCATCCCAAAGCTAATTTGACTGTCGGCCAGTGCCATAGCAGGATTAGTATAGTATCTTCTCCTCTTCTTGCACGTGAAAAAGATTCAACTTAACAGCACCAATAGTTATGATCAGATAGGACTTCCATTTAATTCAACAAGCTCAAATCTTGTATAGTCTGCTTTAAGAAAAGTTGCACTTCAGGTTTGGGTTTCAATACAAAAGGAAATGCTTGTGTAAAATCTTAGTCTAAAAGGCTAGAAGCAAACAAGTAAATGACATTTCAGAAACTTCCTTACAAGTCTGATGTTTTCTGATGGATGGAAGTTGTAATAGATGCTTTACTAAGACTTTTCATGCTTGTGGATGTAAAGTCTTGCCTGGGCAACGTTACACTTGTACAGCATCATAGCTTCTGTGATGTTCTGTTACCCATTTAAATCCTTTGTTTATATATAGCTTTTGTGATGTTCTGTTACCGATTTTGGACCTGGAATCCTTTGTTTACACATATAGAGTGCCAGATGACATCTTCCTTTCAGTGGTACAGTTAAGAATAGCTATGACTTTTATGTCAATGGCTTTGGGATGTAAGGAATTCTTCAAGTTTACTTGCATTTTTGTTAATCATTTTTCTATTGGTATTGTTTTACAGAAGCAACTCCAAAGACTATTATGAGAACCATGGGAGTAAAAGGCCTCACCCTTTATCACTTGAAGTCTCACCTACAGGTTTGTTTGTACCAATGTTTCTCACAAATCAATATGGCCTTCAGATAATTTTCAGTGCTATCCTTAGTTCTTCCTCTATTTTATATATGTACATGCAGAAATACAGGATGGGAAAGCAATCATGCAAGGAGTCAATTGATAACTCTAAGGATGGTAATAAACTTGACCAGCTTAGTTATGATTTTGGGCATTTCCTATACGCATAAGTACAAAAACACACTGATAGAAGTTTTTTTAATTGACAATTTATTTTAGAAGTGGATTTTTTGCGCCTCTTGGCTGTACAATGTCAAGTTTGATTTTTTTATGTTGCATGTACCTTTGTTGCATTACAGTTTACAAAGCCGTATATATACACAAGTGCAATCTGTTTATCAACTGTGAATTCTTTTGCCAGTTTTTCTCTGGTTTTGTGATTTGAGGCATAAACTGATTAAAAGATAGAGAATGAAGAGTGGGTGGACTGGTGGGTTCTTATCATATGTCATACTAGATGAATGGAATGACTGTTTGTGGTGATGAATTACAGTGCTTGCAATTGTTGTTGATTACACAAACTTAATGTGGCTTTGCATGCAGCATCTGTTGCAGAAAGTCAGGATGCTGTCTCCTCTACTTCAACATCATCAAGGATGATGGGACAGGAACTGAACGAGTATGCCATCTCTTTCTCTTTTGCCCTGAAATTGCTCCCTCTAGCGATCTTCCAATGTCCTCACTTAGTTTCTGTTCATCTTTCAAACAGTGGCTACCAGGTTACTGAGGCATTAAGAGTGCAGATGGAAGTCCAACGAAGATTGCATGAGCAGCTGGAGGTTGGTATCATTCTTGTGTCACAAGTGATGGCGACTCTTTCCCTTTCAGTTTGGCACAAATATTTGAGCACTTGCATAATGCACAATAGGTATCTTCTAGCGTCAATCAAGGATATTGGATGAGATAAAGTCAAAATGCTTGGCAGCATGATGATGACGAATCATCTCTTGAGTAAAATATGAATGGTCTTTACAAACTCTCGTACATAATTTTACTGTAAGCAGGTGCAACGTCGTCTGCAACTCCGGATTGAAGCACAGGGCAAATACCTACAGTCAATACTAGAAAAGGCTTGTAAAGCACTGAATGATCAGGCTATTGCCTCTGCTGGGCTTGAAGCTGCCAGGGAAGAGCTTTCGGATTTGGCAATCAAGGTTTCTAATGAATACCAAGAAATTGTTCCACTTGATAACTTGAAAATGCCTTCATTATCTGAACTTGCGGCTGCAATAGAGAGCAACAGTGCTTCACATATGCCAGCTCGGATTGGTGACTGTTCTGTTGAAAGCTGCTTGACCTCAACTGGGAGCCCTATTTCTCCAATTGGTGCAGCTTCGCAGGTTGCTTCCATGAAGAAAAGAACAAGACCCATATTTGGTAATGGAGAACTATTGCCTTTGGAGGGCAACAACATGCGGCAAGAAGTAGAGTGGATGATGAGCAATATTGGGTAGGACATTTCGGTTCTAGAAGAAGGAACAATGCATTTCTTTGTGGGGTTAATTTCCATGTCTAGTTGGATCTATAGATCGTGTTTTTGATTAACCTTATGTGTACTTTCATCTTTAGGGGATACTTCTCGTCTTACAACTTAAAAAGAAATGTAACATAATGTGGTGTGCTTTTTGCAGTCGATGTAAATGTAGAAATTTGATGAAATGGATGGAATTCGGGGGTGGTCAGTGGTGCAATATGAATGAGTGAAAGAGATATGAGAGAGAATGGACATTTTAGAGTTGGAGTCGTAGATTGATTTTGGTCGCCGGACCAGACTTGCATCTTTGAAAAGCAATCACTTTTTAACATTTTGCGCAAGCTGCATGGTCTGAGTAGGGTTCCTTTTCCTTAAAACTGCTTATGAGACCAAGGGCGAATAGATTTGGAAAGGGAGTGTTTATTTCAAGAATCGGCTGGATTGAACCAGCTGTACTTTTTTTTTTGTTTTAACTAGTAAAGAAAAGTAAATTAATTTTGAATAAATTGAGAAATTATCTTTTAAAACTGTAACTGTTCGTGATTTATTGGTAAATAGACTTAGATTTTCTATCAACTAATAAGCTAGGATGAACATGGTTAAAGTCAAACTGTTTGCCCCGAAGGTAGGAATTTTCTACCATTCTAAACAATTAAGCTCATGCTTCCCTTTCAATACTTGTGAAGTTGGCACGAACTCATATTGACGAAAGACCCTGTAACTGATACTATTACTGTCTTAGTTGAGCTAATATTAATTGTGAATAGCTGTCTCTTTGCATCCATAAAAGAAAGTAATAACCTTAACACAATCTAATTATAAAACAAATATTTTAAAAGATAATAAGTTCGATTCAGCTTCTAATGTCGGTGCCAATTTTTTCATGAAATTCTTAACTGCATATCAAGACGAACCCGACATTAATTACATGTTCAACTGTAACGTCAGCTTGCTTTTTTCTTCTCGCCGATTACGTTCCGTGACCTTTTTCGAAAGTTTGTTCCTTCACTTGAATCAAAACCATGACGATCAATTCACTCTCTTAAAAGAAGTAAAACTTCAACAGAACTTTTTTAGTCTTTTTTTTTTAAAAAAAAACAAACTTCCTTGGTCTTCTTTACTCTACTCGTTGTCAAAGGTCCTCTCATGGATTTCGATGAATCTTTAGCTTCTTCAGCGCTTGACTTGAAACTTCTACAAACTATCAAAGCCCCTCTTCATGGCTCTCCTATGTAGAAATTAGTGTAACTTGGGTTAATGCTTGATTCTCATAAATGCGAATGACGATTAAAAAGTGGATAATCATTAGAACTTTGCTGAAAATCAACTGAACAAATAATATACCTAAATTTCTTAAACCATACACGAGGTAGTTGTTTGAGCTTATAAAGAGAGTTGTAGAGTTTGTAAACAAAATAAGGATAATCACGAGAATAACTAATAATCACTAAAAACACCCTTGAATAGATTTAGTATTATCCGTTAATAATTGCTAAAGAGGCAGTTGTAATATATAAAATAACCTTTGAAAACTTGAGATAAGGTTAGTTTTTGGTTTTCAATCATTCTCAGAATTTTGCATTGGAGTGGAAACGAGTTTAAATGTAGAGATGACAATCTTTAGCCTGTCCCAACTCAACTTTAACCTGGGTTGATTGGCCAAGATTGCTTGGGGTTGTTTCGACCTAGCTCGACTCCTGGTTCGACGAAAAGGTGTAAAATGATGTCGTTCTATCAAATTTTTAAAAAAAAGTGAAGTTGGATCGGACCAAGTCATCGGCCCGTCGGACCTCAGGCCAAGCCAGGTATCACTCGAGTTCGGCCCAGCCCATTGTCATTCTTATTTACATGCAAATCCTTTACTAGTAAATTTAATATAATATCTAAATAATTGGTATTATATGCAATGTTTTGGATATCGTTTCATACTAGCCAGTAATGGCCAAAAAACGAAACAGTATTAGCTTCTTACAGGCTGATATTTAAAATATCAGTCGGTACTGTGAATGTTGACAAATGCAGGGACTAAATTACAAAAAAGAAAAAAAATTTAACCCCCTCTCCACAACTCGATAGTTACACTCATTTAAGGTTTTACTCTTACTCTCGTTTTTTCTCTCCCTCTTACTCATCACCATTCTTTTAGCTCGTTGCTCTCATTGTCGCAGCCGACCTCCAGCCTCCACTGTGCCTCCCTACCGAAGCCTCCTCCCTCGACCTGTAATTTGCTTCTCCAATCTCCACCCAAGCCTCCTCCCTCTGTTTGCGGTCTGCCTCTCTAGTCTCCACCAAGGTTTTAAAAACCAGACCGGATCGGCCAATCTAACTGGAAAAAGTTTGAATCGGCCAGTGATCCGGTTCGGTTTCATCTAACAACCTTTATGTATTAAAACCAGCCGGTTTATTAGCGAACCGGCTGGTTTTTTGTCGAACTGGTCCAACCTTAGCTTGTATACTTTCAGATGCTATGTTGGGTCAAACTGTTATGATTTCTCAAGAATTAGGGATCCCCCACGTTCTCTTCTAGGTTGTGAGTGCATCTGGTTATTTGTATATCACGGAAATGCAAAGATGAGAAAGTCCATCGCTCTTCTGAAAGGTACAGATGAAATATGAATCCACAACATTTTCCTCTCATCAAGTTCGTAAAATTCCAAGTTTGATTATTATGCAATTTATTATTATATAATTATATCCTTATACAGATGGAAGCCGAGACATAGCTGAGCATCTGGATATCTTCAAAAAGTTCATTCTAGGACTGAAGGGTGCTCAACTGGAAGATGTAATGAAATACCTCCAATCCCTGAACGCAACCGAGACTAACGAAAATGAATTGGAGAACGCCCTGGTCCCATCAGCAATAGTCTTTGATATTTTTGAAGCCATGGATCAAGAAGCATTACGTTTCATTTCATCAACCTTTCCAAAGGTCTTTAGCATTGGCCCTCTGAATTTACTTCTCAGTACTATTCCTAAAGAACCCTACTATCTGATTCTATCTGATAGGTTGCAACTTATGGAACGTAGAGTGTGACTGCACTAAATGGCTTGATTCCAAGCAACTCAACTCTATGATTTACGTGAATTTTGGAAGCATAACAGTGATGGCATCTAAAAGTGACTACAACTTCTTATGGATAATAAGACTTAGTTTTGTCAAAGGAGAAAAAGCCATACTCCCACAAGAATTTGTAGATGAAACTAAAGAAAGAGTTTTTATGGGCAGTTAGTGTGAGTAGGAGAAAGTTCTCAACCACCAATTCGTTGCAGGATTCATAACACACTGTGGATGGAGCTCAACTATTGAGAGCATCTCTTCTGGAGTGCCCATGATTTGTTGGTCGTTCTGCATTAAACATTTGAACAACTGTAGGAAAAGTTGCAATGAATTGGTTGATGGCATTGAACTAAGCGATAACTTCACTAGAGAGGAAGTGGAGAATGTTGTGAGGGAGGTTTTGAGTTAGGAGAAAGCTAAGAAGTTGAAGAACAAGGCCTTGGAACGGAAGAAGAGAGCAGAAGCTACAACAAGTTATGCAGGTACTTCGTTGGAGAACTTAGACAAACTAGTCAATAAAGTTCTTCTGTAAAACACCATGGTCATTGCTAAAGAGTATACTTAATTTGTTGAATTGATGAGAAGTTCAAGTCGTAATGAGTATACATAATGGAAGTGTAAGGTTTTTTTCCCCCATGCTTTTGCTGTGATGTCGTGATTGTTAGTTCATATTCTTACAATTAATTAGTTCATTGTAATTCTTGTGTAATATTGTTTATTTAATAATAATTACTTTTATATATTTTGTCAATTAGGAAAAACAAGTTCATGAAAGTGTAAAATTCCCGAATAACACACATGTTGTGGTTAAGTTAATTAATTAATTACATTATTAATTATATTGTATTATAAGTTTACAATTGAGAATAATTTCATACATTACTAATTTGTAATTTATTTTAATG
>JAOTAY010000001.1:19115119-19134278 GCA_025629805.1 Erythroxylum baracoense
TCCATGTGCATTATTGAACAATTATAATTGTGCATATTGTGATATATGTGTATATGTTGTTTGATATAGAGGAGCAACTGGAACGTCAACCTCCAGACGTTACCGGAACTTCCAGGCATTAGCTTCGGGAGCAACTAGTGAGTAACCTAGACGGTTTCTCTCAATTATTGTTTGCTTAAATGCAGTTATGAATGATAAATGAATGTGATTGATTGTGTTGGTTTCCGGACAGAAGGTCCGATGAATGTGATGTATAACTGAAATATTAAAGTGCTCGTTGAATGTGAATTGAACGGAATAAGTGTTTTCTTGACTTAAGTGTTAAATGCCAGACTAAAGTCCAACGACAATGTGAATAAGATGTGATAGTGAATATGATTGTGTGACATTGAGCACTTTCAATTGATTGAATAAATGTGATGCATTTCACTACATGAATGCATGATCAGATAATGGGAGTTGTGATTAGAGTAGCCACCGATCAGAGCTTAAAGCTCAAAGTATGAAAAGAGCCTCGAGCTCAGAAAGTGATTCAGAGCCTCAGGCTCAACATTTAATGAGCCCTATAAGGGACAGTTATCAATGAGCCCTATATGGGACAGTTATCAATGAGCCCGATATCCAATGGATACGGGACAGTTAGGCATTCGGTCACAACAACGTAATAATTAGAAAAGTGTCTCATGAGCATTTCATATGCATTTTGTTAAGTATGTTTGCTGGATTGAAATGCCAAATTTGCCTATGCTTAAGTGAAAATGTGATACTAATGTAAAGTGCAATTTTTGTGAAGCGTTTGTTATGTGAAATGATGTGTTGCATAAATTGAGTGAACCATCGATGATGGTTACCTCATTGAGTTCGCAAAACTCAACCAAAATTTGCAATTATTTTTCAGGCTTGAAAAGTACCTCGTTAGACAAACGGGAGTATACCTATGGCATGTAAGTAAAAGATAGAGGTCAGGAACAGTTGACGTCTGCATTAGTATTTCTTTTATTTTGTATCAAATTAAGTCTTCCTAAATTAATTTAACTTATGTATTCGATTATTTCTATTTTGAGATAAATTTCCAAATTGGAAATGTTTGTATAAGGTTTTTGTAATGCAATGAAATTTTGACAAGTATTTTGTTTTTGTAACGGGCCCAAACGGCTATTGAAATTTCTGATGATTGTATTGCTATGATTGAAAATGTTTATGGAATAAAGTGGGCTCTATTTGATGATTGATCTCTGCATACTATGTTTATGGTTTCAAAAAAAAGTTTATACTGAGTTTTGACCGATTAAGTGCTCTAGCATGCCACCCTCGCGGGGCATGGTCTCGTATATCACTCAGGATGTCGGGCAGGTGTCTTGCGGGAGTGGGGTGTTATAGTCGTTGCCTTCACCGTCGCCGCTACCACCTGTATGGTTCCTCCCGCCCTTTTATACTAATAACCATTTTAGCTCAGCCAACCCCGATATTTTCTCTACTGTTACCACAATAACATCAAGTATTATGTCTTGAGCAACTGTTGAGCTAGATTTCTTTGGCATAGACAAGGGTTGCTCTTCTATATCTCCTTTCCCCAGATGCCTTCCTCGTCAGAGAAGCTTTCAGGGTTTATTTTCTTGCTCTTCTGTTCATTTTCTGAATGATGTTTTTGTTCGCGAAATTTTCTATCAGATAGTCAAAGTGCCATTTCCAAAATCAACCCTTAACTTCTCAAGTCTGCCATTGTTTCTGCCATTAGCCACCCTTTGTCTCCAGAAAGCATCAACCATTTTAACTCCAACAAGCCAATCCTGTTACCCTCTTCCCCAAAGGAAGAATTTTCCCTTGTTCCCAGGTACATATAGATAGCTCCTATATACAAGTCATCTCCCTTTTGTTCTTTCTTGAAATTTATAACAAATTAAGCAACTTTCTAATCACATTTTTATTATGCTGTTCAGGGCCTCGACTGAGAATTCTTCAGAAACAAGCCCATTAATGATTTTCTACACTAGCACTGCTGTAGTTTACGATGTCCCTCAGGACAAGGTTTGCTAAGCCACCAATTTTCTTGGGCAAAGTTGCCATATGTTCTTGTATTCCCCATAATATTTCCTACTTACAAGTCTTTTACTTTTCTTGGTTACACAATGGCCTAGGCTGAAACAATAATGAAACTTGTAGAGAAGGGAGTCTCCAAAGGTTGTGAAACAGCTGATGAGAAAAAGCAGCTAGAGACTATTAATGGAGGTTTGCACTTCTTTATCTTTTCGGATTTGTGCTTCATTTTTTCAGTCTAACTAGTTTCAATTTGGTTCGTCTAGCACTGCGCTAATTACGTCGGGTGGATTGTGCAGATTTACCAATTGCAAGTCGAATAATTAAGCAATAACTTCACTAGAGAGGAAGTGGAGAATGTTATGAGGGAGGCCTTGAGTGGGGAGAAAGCTAAGAAGTTGAAAAACAAGGCCTTAGAATGGAAGAAGAAAGCAGAAGCCGAAACAAGTTATGCAGGTACTTCGTTGGAGAACTTAGACAAACTGGTCAATGAAGTTCTTATGTAAAACACCATGGTCATTGCTAAAGGGTATACTTAATTTGTTGAATTGATGGGAAGTTCAAGTCGTAATGAACATGACATAATGGAAGTGTAAGGTTTTTTTCCCCATGCTTTTGCTGTGATGTCGTGATTGTTAGTTCATATTCTTACAATTAATTAGTTCATTGTAATTCATGTGTAATATTATTAATTTATTTAATATAATTTTTACTTTTATATATTTTGTCAATTAGGAAAAACAAGTTCATGAAAGTGTAAAATTTCGTAATAACACCCTTGTTGTGGTTAAGTTAATTAATTAATTAGATTATTAATTATACTATATTATAAGTTTATAATTGAGAATAATTTCATACATTACTAATTTGTAATTTATTTTAATGCAATAAAAGAAGTTGATGCAAATACTTTGGATGAAAGCGTAGCTTACAAATCTTTAAATAGCGTAAGAAAATTTGAAGCTTTTGACGATGATAAGACGCAACCTCCTTCAAAAATATAATTTTGATTTTGATTTTGATTTTAAGTTTTATATTAAACTCATATTTATTTATTATTAGTTCATTATATAATAATAGACATTGGTGTATTTTTATTTCAATAAAATATTTTATTTTTATTTATTCTTATAAAATTTACTTCTTATTTATTATATACCGGGTTTATAGCGGTTCCCTACCGATTGAACCTTTAAACCTTAAACCTTTCCTTCGACTGGTTCGATATCTGGTCTGATTTTTAAAGCATTGGTCTCCACCTAAGCCTCCTATCTCCGCCTGTTGCTCACCGTCTCTCCCTCATCTCCACCGACTGTTCGGCTACTATCCTTGCTATTCTCAACTAGTCCACGCCTCCACGGTCCACCACCATTGCCGCCGACCCAAATCTGAAACCAGATTTTTCAGATCTTATTTTTCACCCAACCTAACCCAAAAACTCGACCCGACCCACTGAACCAAATTGACATCGTGGCTTTTTTTTGGGTGTGTTTTCAATTGATTTTATTCCTGCTTCTGAATTGTATTTGTGATTGTGAATGGTTGGAACTTGGAATTGAATTTTGAATTGCATTTATAATTTATGAATGGTTGGATTAGAATTGAATGAAATCCACGGCAAAAAATAGAGTGTTTTGTTTTATCTGGTTTGGTGGTTTGGTTTTATGAAATGCACAACAAAAAATTAACATTTTTATAAAATTGTTATTCTTAAAATTATTATTGTGACAATGACTTAAGGTAATTAGTTGACTACTTTTGATTTACTGCCAGTTGACTCCTAGAGCTTTGAGGTAGTTGTTGCAATCTATGTGCATGAACATATGGTATGTATTTGCAGAAGAATGGTTGATAGATTTTTACCTAAATTAAATTTATAGACTAAATATTATTAAGGGATAAAAAGGAAAGACGATTCTCTCTATTTGCTTAATTTTGACAAAATCTTGTATTTTAATAAGCCTAATGCATAGTATTATATAGGTTAATTCATATACCATTTTATATTACCATTGGAATAAAAAGAAAAAGTAGACCATCTGAAGTTTTCTTATTACAACAGATCTGTCCTCGTCCCAGTTCTAACTTTTAGTTATTCGTATTAAAGTAGATATTGTTTTAACTCTCACTTTTAATATTAATTATGTCACAATGCTACTTATGTAAGTAATAGAAAATATTTAAAAACTAAGATATAGGAAAAAATTGTTTCTTTTTATATAGGGCTCTAAAAGTTTTGTATAGCCAACTTTTTCATGCTTTGATGGTCAATATGTTGAATACTTAAATTGTTCGTTTTTGACTTATTGGTGAATTATGTTGAATGAAATTGAATTGTGTATGATGTAATGATACACAATGAGTTATATTATATAACATGGACATGCGTATTATATAATTGTGTATGTTGAATACTTGAATTGTTGGTTTTTAACTTACTGATGAAATGTGTAGGATAAAATATAATTGTGTTGGATGAAATTAAATTATGTATGATGTCATCATACAAAATAAGTTATATTATATAAGATGAACATGCGTATTGTATAATGAAATTATGTGTTTTTTATTTTAATATATGTCTTCATTTATTTTTATAGATAAATGGAAGTAAGTTCAAGTACTTCTGATCAAACTGCTTCAGGAAGATACAGTGATCCAGCTTGGGCTTATGCTGCATTTGTGATGACATTTATGAAGGAAATTCGAATAAGGAAACTAATTAGAACTTTGAACCCTATAGGTTTCCTAATTGAAATAGTTAGGAATATTTCATATCGAGCTTCGCAAACTTTATCATGTGAAGTCATTAACTCTATTTCATGTAGGATTTGTTACTTACACACAATATGTATGTTCAACAAACAACTTGTATTATATAAAATATATCATAATGAAGCATATATAGTTTATTTATTTACGAATACGCATGCTTGATATTTTATAACATATGCGATATGTACTATACGTAAGAAAATTGTGTAAAGTATGACAATTGATACTCAATTGTAGTTTGAATGACGATGGATCACATATGTGGTCTTTTGTTTTCATAAACTTTTAAAATTCAATTAGTCATTCTTTACTCAATTTGTATGACAATGATGTGCGAAATATAATTTTTGGTTTTTGTTTGTAGAAACTTAGTGCTTCAACAATGATTACTACTTTGAAGAACATTGTTGTTGAACTCAATAAGGGTGAGAAACTAAACGATGACAACTATAAAATCTGGAATATGAAAATCCAATATATGTTGAAGGAGTAAGAGGCTCTTGAGACATTAGATATAACTATGGAAGTTCTTGAGGAAGAAAATTGGGCCCAACATAAAGGGGACCATGATGCATACGAGCTATAAAAAAAGAAGAACTCATTGATTCGTATCAAAATGTCAAGCAGTACGGACAATGACATCATACATGAGTTCTAAAAACATGAAACTGTTAAGGAAACATGGTCTACATTAGTTACATAAATTGGGGCCAAGATGTGGTCATTCATTATCAAGTTTGATGCATATAAGAAGCACCCAGATCATTCAATGCAAAAACATTTATGATAAATGTCAAACATGATAAGTGAGCTAAGGGAAGTTGTTCATGAATTGTTCGATGAGCAACAAGTTCAAGCTATAATTCACTATTTGCCTTAGATTTGAGACCACATGAAGATGCATCTAACTCATAATGAGAGCATCGAGACCATATAAGTTGATATGAGGCATCTCATATTAGAAAAAGAGCGTTTAAAAGCTTCAAAGATGTCTTCTGAGGTATATGCAGTTGGCTCTAGCTCACATGAAGCTGTGAACAAGAAGCCTAAGCATTATGGTGGGTATAAGAGGATAAAGAATAAGGGACACCACCACTCCACTCAGGACTTCAAGAAGGCCAATAGGAATCAACATGGAAAGGGTAAGCATCCCTTCAAGAAGAGGAACATGAAATGTGTCAAGTTTTATAATTGTGATAATAAGGATCATTTTGCTCATGATTGTAATGAGCCTAAAAAAGTACAACATTATAGTGCAAACATTTGTTTAATGAATGTTTCTTGTTCTGTTTTTTTAATTAAATCACATTCTTTGTAAAATGCAAACTCAAGAATAACCAACCATGCAGAGAAGGATAGAGATGACTTCGTGGAGTTCCAGAAGATCTCATACGGAACGAAATGGCTTTATATAGGTGATAATTATAAAATTGCTATACAAGGGATTGGCACATGCAAATTGGACATACGTGTTGGTCAACCCCTCTTCATACATAAAGTGTTGTATAATAGATTTAATATAATCTTCTTTCTATGTTAATGATAATCAAACTTAGTTTTAATGTAAACTTTTATAATGATGGAATAGATTTGTACCCTGGAACTATTTGTTATGGTCATGCTTTATGTTTGATTTATTGTATTGGATGTTATGGCTCCTAATAATAATATTAATTATACTTTAATGACATCGTCTAGTACTTCTAATAATGATGCAACCTTATGGCATGCTAGACTATGTCTTATTGTTTAAAATTGAATAAGTCGATTGAATAAAGAGGGTTTTTTAGGTAATCTAAGTCAAATTGATCTACCTCCGTGTGAATATTGTCTAATTGGTAAAAATGGTTAGAAAATCTTTTAGAAAGGGAAAACAAGCTTCATACCCATTAAAATTAGTTCATTATAACATACGTGGTCCAATGAATATAAGGGTCAGACGTTGGGTTATGTCTTTTATTACTTTCATAAACAACTATACTTGGTATGATCACGTCTATTTGATTTCTCACAAATTAGAAGTATTAAGTTGTTTCATCAAGTATATGGATTTAGTTGAGAATCAAAAAGAAAGGAAGACAAAAGCATTCCAAATTGATCAAGGACAAAAGTACTTGTTTAATATGTTCATAATATTATGTGATGAAAAAAAAAAGACAAACAGTTGACTATTACTAGAACCCTATAACAAAACAATGTATCAGAAAGACATAATATAAAGTTACTAGAAATGATTAGGTCCATGATGACGCAAGTAAACTTTTTAATCACCTATTAAGGTGATAAATTGCTAACAGCCACTTATATACTTAATCAAGTACCTACAAGAATAGTTATAAGTGCTCTATATGAGTTATAGACAAGTAGAAGACTTGATATGGCAACTTTTAGATCTTAGGGATGTGCTACCTAAGTCCATGATATGTCCCATAAATATGGGAAACTAGGCCCAAGAGAGGAGAAAGGTATCTTTATTAGATATTTAGAACATTCAAAAGGGTATGTGTTCATAATGAACAAGGTAGTGAAGGTGTAATTGAATTTGAATCATGAGACTCTTGATAAGTATAATTCTGTTATAAGGAATTAAAATGGGGAACTTCAACCTAGTGGGAGTAATTTGGATATGAAAGAATTTACTCAAAATCAATTCACTTTCCAACCTACTGAAAATCTACTTATGATATCTGACTTGATTAGGAGTAATTGGAAAATTCATGAATCTGTTTATAATAAACCTCATCTATGATGCAGTAATCAAAGATTCATTCCCTTCATCATTTGAAAATAGAAGGTAAAATTCATATGATTATCTTACAAGAAGATGATAAACCAAGGGCTGTACATGAGGCTCTTATGGGACTTGATTGATCTATCTAATGGGCGCAAAGATATTGGGAATAAATGGGTTCTAAATAAAATGAAATGCTGATGGAAATATCAAAAGATACAAACCACACCTCGTAGCGAAATGATATGAATAATAGGAGGGAATCAATTATGACGAAACATTTTTACCTATTATTAATTTTGCTTCAGTTCGTCTAATCTTGGCTATAAGAGTTAGTTTGGGTATTGAATTACATCAAAATAGATATAAAAATGCTCTTCTAAATTGAAAATTAGAAGAAGAAATCTATATAAAACAAACTACAGGTTTCATAAAGCTAAGCCAAGAACATAAAGTGTGTTAGTTATTAAAATCAAGTTATAGTCTAAAGCAGTCTTCAAGGCAGTGGGATATACGTTTTCATAATTTAATCCTTTCATATGATTTTAATATGCTTGATGGAGATCACTGTGTATATATTAAGAGATCCAAAGATAAATTTGCAATTTTATCTTTATATGTGGAAAACATTTTGATTGCTTGTAATGATTGTGAGTTTATCAAACAAATCAAAGATTGGTTGTCAATTGAATTTGAGATGAAACATATGGCTGAAGTTGCATACATTCTTGGAGTTAAGACTTTAAAAGATCATTCAAAAAGATTATTGTCACTTTCTTAAGTGACTTCTATTTAAAATATTTAGAACGATTCTATATATAAGATTACAAACCAATAAATAATCCTATTGATAAAAGTGATAGTCTTAGCAAGAAGTTTTTCTTATCTATGCCACATGAAAGGGAACAAATGAACTATTCTAGCGCATTGAAAGTCTTATGTATGTATTGAAGTGTACAAGACTAGATATTTATTATGGTGTTAGAATGGTGAGCAGATATCAGTCAAAATCTGAGACAAACATATTAGAAAGTAGTAAAGAGGATTTTGAGGTATCTAAAAGGTACTATAGGCTATGCATTATGTTATCAAGACAATGATTTATGTGTATAAGGGTATACAAATGCAGACTGGAGAGGAGATTTAGAGAAAAGAAAATCTACCTCTAGATTTGTTTTTTTACTTAATAATGAAGCCATATGATGAAAAGTAAGAAACGATCTTATATTGCATTATCTATAATGGAAGCTAAATTTATAGCATTTTCAACAATAGTACAAGAAAATGTATGACTTCAACGATCCCAAATCTTATTGTAAAACCAAGCATATAGATACCAAGTACAATTATATGAAAGATATAGTAACATGAGGATAAGTGAACATGAAGTATATATCTACACGATATATGGTGGCAGACCTAATGACAAAGACAATTTGTTGAGATGTGTATATTCAAAATGTGAAGTCACTAGGCCTACGTAGATATTGAAATATAATAAGAAACATTTCTCTTTATATGTTCATTTGTTGTAATGTCATATTTAAATGAGAATGTCTGATGGAGATTATGCATTTTATGATACTTAATTCATAAATATAATATATTTGTTTATTTTGCATAAATATATATATTTATGGATATAAATTGGGAACATCTAAGACATATCAGAGATTGGCTCTCTTACATAGGCAATTGTCTCTGTGATTTGTGATCATTAAAGATGAGGTAGGTTTAAAGTTTATTATCTAGGTAATAACTGAGAGTAAAAAACTTAAATCATAAATGTCGCAAAAAATTACAAGGAAGTTGGTACAAAGTTATTAGATGATCACTATATCTATCTTAAATTTTCATATGCAAGTTCTAAAAATTTTGTTTTTGAGTAGATAAGCAAACTCAAGTTAAACATTCACTATGTTTGTATGTTGTTTTAAACGAGTTAAAGAGTTAAGGTGTAAATATAATTTTGTTGAAAACATTTGGGTCTAATTTGACCCATTTGCCTATTTTTTAAAACTATATTAAAGTTCTGTCTCTGTTTAATAAGTTGTCTTCTCACAAAATATCATCATGTATGAAAACTAAGATATAAAGTTTGGAAAAGAGACGGATAAGGTAAGGAGTTTACATTTGAGAAACATTTCCGCATTACTGAGCTATGGACAAAGGTCGACATTCATTATCTTTGTATGAGAATAGAATTATGAATGTGAAAGAGTAATTGTAAGTTCCATGAATTTTTAGATCTTATTACGTTTCATGAAATTATATTTGTAGAGATAAGTTTCTTTTAAATATATCATTTTCTTTATTAAATTTTTATATTAATATTTTTTATCCTCACATTTCAACTTTAATTATATTTTTTAATGTTTGGTATCACAACCTCCTGGCATTAAAGAGTCTTTAAGTAATACTTAATGTTTTTATATTCATGTTCATAACAACACTAAATGCATTGAAATTGGTAATACAGGTATTTATATGTTGTTACCAATGTTTTAAAAACCAGAATGAAAGTTAAACTAATAAAACAAGAGATTTAAGGTTTAAAAGATCTAACTAGTATTAAATTGTTATAAAATCAATTAAAAATTGAATAAAATTAAAAATTTTGAAATATGATTGAGGAAAACTCTCCTTACCTATAAAGATGGAAATTGGGCTCGGACCTGGCTTAATCCACCCATGTCCTACTCGAAATCAATGAGCTAGGTCTAAGTAAACTGAGCTTTGAGTATGATTTTTCTAAAAACGAGCCATAGGCTTAGACTGCCGCGGTGTACCCTTCTAAGGAAAATGACATCATTTTGTTAAAACATACGTCGTTTTTTAATTTTTAATTTAAAAAAGTTTCTAGTTGGGCCAAGTCTAGCTCAAGTCCCTATTTACTTATTAAAGAATTTGAAATTTTATGAAAACAAGAAAATGTTAAATAAAAATTAATTGATTTATTTTTATTTATAAAAATTAGTTAGTTTACGAAACTGACCAATTAATTAATAAGCTGATTGATTTCTAATAATTAAAATTATTAAAATAAATTAAACTAAAAATTAAAAATTAAATTAAATTAAATAGTCAATAGGCTCAAAATTTTTATAATTGGATCGTTGGAAGCAGTAAGTATTTTTTTTTATCATATTGTCACTATAAATGGTAAGTACAAATTTAAGGACCACTGTACTTGTGTTATAATTGAGATTCAGAAAACGTTGCATGCGTGTTTTTTAAAATCTTTTTAAATCTGCAATCCATTATATCAAAGTTATTAGCACATGTTTAAATCTTAAACAATGTTTTAGGAATACATCAAACATCGATATTCGAGACCAAACCCCGAAAAGTGAACCTCAATTTATTTAAATGTCCAACAATGCCTTCCAAACTTCAATTTGGGCCGTTGTATAATATTTTCATTTTATTATTTCGTTCCAAAATTATTATATTAATAGAGATTGAGGCACTCGCGTGTGAATAATGGTATGTGTTCTAAGAATCATAATATTGAACATCTAAATAATCAATATTCATACTAAATTTGAAAATAAAACACGTAACAAACGTTGTCAAAAGATAAAGTTTTGAACATGGAACATGTAAAACAAAAGAAGGATAATCATATTTACTTCAAGGCCCTTGTATCTTAAATTATAAATAGTACTAAAAGCATTAAAAATACTAAAAAAGGAAAATAAGTTAGGGGACTTATTCTAAAATGAATAAGAAAAAGGCAATAACAATGCTAATGTTACGGCGCTCATATCTCTCCCACAACCACAATTCTCACCCTTTCATTTTTTCTTGGATCTTATCTTCTCCTTTGAATTATTGTATTACATAAATACAACACATTAAGGAAAGGCATATAGAGATGTGGCGTTTCAAGCGGACACCACATCACTAATTCAATTCAATGCACTAAGCTCTGATTATGGTTCCAACCATCCATTAACCCCAATAGCTTCCCATTTAACTGCATTAAAACGTCACGTTTTTCATCCCCTTATTTACAATAAGATCATTTTTTATTTACAAAAATACCAAACCCACCCCAACCCTCTTGAACTTGAAATTTGGGATGGTAGTTCGTGAGGATAGAATTGACCCTTAAAACTAAAATCAATAGAAAAAAAAGTAACAAAAGCTTGGATTTGATATGTTTTGCTGTGTTTTAATCTCCTTTTTTTTTTAAAGGTCTAATCCCATTTTCTCCCATCGTTGGTAAGTCCCTTTTTTTCCAAAAAAAAAAAGATTAGTTCACATATACTCAGCTTTCTTTCATTTCTGCATCTGGGTTTCTTTTTGTGTATAATAAAAACTTTTCTTAGCTTGTGGTGGAGATAATTTGGATACATTAGGGAGAAGGTAATGAAATAAGGAGCTACTTGCTTCTATTTCACACTACAAATGGTATGCCAGTTCTAAAGTTGGTCTTTTAGGTTAACGTAGGATTTGCTTCTTCTTTTTGGGCTTATTTAGTGCTTCTTTTGTCTTGTATTTGCTCTTGAGAGACTCGGTGCCCCACAAACATTTAGTATCTTATGCATATCTTTTGTATGTACTATTTTGCTCTGCAACAGTGTCAGGTATTCAGATTTGCATAAGATAAGAAGAAGGAAAAGGTTAGCGACTAACGAGCCTCCTATCCTATGCATAAACATGCATTTCTTTATCGATGCGTGTAAGTTTAGATTTTAGAGACTTGGGCAATCAAACATATAAATAGATACGTTACAGGCCTGCCTGCTGCCACCGGGGAGAGAAAGCGAGAGTGTAAAAGGTTGTCACCTTTTTGTGCTCTGTGCGTTTCGAAAAAGTCTGAGACTAAGCCCCGATGGGTTCTGTTTGCTGTTACATCCTTCGTACTATAGAAGGGATTCGTGACAGCTATAATTTAACGCTCTCTTTTCTTGGGCTTCGAATCGGAGTTATTACATCAGTTGATGCACATCAAAGTCTTTACCTTTTACTCGTCATGTTATTTTTTCAATCCTGTCACAACTGCAACCTGCATGCTCGTTTTAATTGCTGGGATGCTTAATAAATCATACCCAACCTTTTCTTTGATGGGGTTTGTCACTGTATCTTCTGTCTTTGTTTTGTACTTTATGGCTTTTCCCTTCAATTTTTACGGACTTCTGCATGGTTTCCAAATTCTCCTTGTTGTGGATTTCATTTAATATTATTCTCTTATCACCAGAATTGGATTGAACAGAGCTACTTGATGCTAATGCGGGAAAAGACAGAGTAGTGTTGTTGGCTTTATGAAAAGGATTTGGCAATGGCATCAAGTCCTTGTGCTAAGCAGAACCCATTGCAGATGAAAGAATTAGGAATGAAAAATCTTCAATATCCCGCACCTTTGGCGGGATATGAGGATGTTGTCGCCAGCCCAAAACTCTTTATGTCTACCTTGGAGAAGCTTCATGCTTCTATGGGAACCAAGTTCATGTAAGCTTTTTAATATCCTTCGTTTCTGGTTTATAACACTAGCTGGACAGTTGAACTATTTTCGGTTTCAAGAAAAGAAAATAGTAAATTGAATTGCTTATGGCTTTATGCTATCAAGGGTGCTTTATGAATAGTAAACCACACAGTGAAAACTGTTTCTGATATTCTGGTTTTGGTTTCAAGAAAAAGAAATAGTAAGGTTTATTGTTTTAGATGTATATGCTTTAGTCGAGGCCTCTCTTTAGTTTCTAGTAGGGCCGTTGTCTCCTATTGCAATTTAGCTTCGGAAGTAATTCCAGTCTTATCCCACTAAGTTGCTATTAGGTTATCTTAGTTAAATTGCATCTGCCGGACAGCTGGCTTTGTTATCAATGGAGGGTATACAGATAATGTACCTGTTAAAATTTCATGTTAGTTCGGTCGAGGTTTGGATGCTTCATGTTAGTGTAGTTTAGGTTTGGAGTACTAACTGTTTTACGAACATCATGAAATTGAAAATTTGAAAGCATCTCTTTTTTGGCTCTTATAGGGTTGCATAAGAAAAGCTTCGAGTGAAATGTAGTAATGAAAGTTTTCCCAAGTTTAGCCTTGTTGACCGGGTTCAATGTAAAACCGTGAAGTTTCCAATTGAGATTTCTTTCTTCAGTTACTTGTATGCTTTACGGAGACAGGTTCTGGTGAAGTTTTCAATACTAGTGGAAAATGTTTGTGGTTCTTTGAGAATTAAAGTTAGGATTGAACAACCTTAATGATCTTACATAATATGTCCTTTGAAAGCTTAAACCAAGATACATGTTTAACCTGTTCTTTGCTTTCTAATGCATTGCATATTAAAATTCTAGGATTCCCATTATTGGGGGGAGAGAATTGGATTTGCATCGTCTTTTTGTTGAAGTAACTTCTCGCGGCGGTATAGAAAAGGTAATGAGAAACTATGTACTTAAATTCATTCCTTTATATATATTTTTTATTTGTATCTTCCTTAATGGTTTGATTGTATGTTGATATAAACGAATTGGATGATTTCAAGCCTGCAATTCTCTTCAATTCATACACTTACTTTCTTGTACAGACAAATTTATGTTGTCACTATATCCGGTAAGAATGAGGTGGAATCTTAACTCTGATATGGATCTCATAGAGCTTAACTAATCCTAAGAGTTGATGTATATAATTTCTTGTCCAAATAAGTCACACATGTAACTTTCATGCTATGTTCCATTCTGGTTGATTTCTCTGATAATAGATAGTTTCTTTGACTCATGGACCTTCATCTTCAGCATTTCCACTTCCTGATGTACCCTGGTATATTTGGGCGCTAGTTCCAGGGACCATTGTAGCTTGCTTAGTGTGTAGTCTATGTACTTGAGTGTAAACTTTTTCATTTGAAAGCAGTACTCTTTTTTCTTCTAATAAGTTGCAGTATCAAATTTGATAATAGAATGGTGTATTCACTTCTAGTGTCTGATTTTTACTCGATACCCTATGGGCTATTTTACTTGTTGAAATTTCAAGGATTTGGAAGAAGACTGACCTTAGATTATGGGGATGAAATCACACTTCATCGATTCTTTTGGCATAGAGGTCTCATGTTTTCTAACTTCTGATGATATAAGCAGTAATTCCGCAAAACCCCTGGCCATGGTATCAGTACCCCATTCTCACATCTCCAAGGCATAATGGAAAGTCTATGACTGTAGTAGTTAATTGTGCGATTATGAACTAAAACATTAAGAGATGCAAGGTCTAAGTGCCTAGTTGAGATTATTGCTTTGAGATTTCCCCTATTTGGAACAATCATTTAATGTAATCTGTAATTCTTGCATCAGAAAAGCAGATAATTTAGGTTAGCAGTTTATCTCAACTGTTTATAGTTTTTTATTGCACTAATTCATTAATAAACTGCATTGGCTGCACAACAATCGCACGCTCTTTTCGTGCAAAGGGCAGGTTCTCCTGTTCTCATAGAAAATGAGATTCTCGGCACTAATGTTTCTTTAACATGATAGCAAAGTTTCCATGAATTAATACAGTCGCCATTGCATGCTTGCCAATTGTGCTTGCAGGTTATAAAAGAGAAAAGATGGAAAGAAGTTACTGCAATTTTTAATTTCCCATCCACTGCAACAAATGCATCTTTTGTTTTACGCAAGTATTATGGTTCCCTGCTTTACCATTATGAACAACTATATTTCTTTAAAGCTGGCGGATGGGCCCCTGCATCAACTGGTGTGGACATTGAACTCTTGATACTCATTCAGTGAAAATTCTGGAATGTTTACATCTAATTCTCCTTCTGTAGCTTCCTTGCAGAGCCCATTTGTGGCACAAGTTCCAGCACAAGTGACTGTTCAACCATCACCGGAATATCAAGCAGCAACAATTCAACAACAAAAGACAAACACTATCGGTGGAGGTTCCTCTTCTTTTTTCAATCAAATATTATACCCTCATATATTCCATTAAAAACATTCACGGTTGGATTAGGCTTGAACAGAGGATAAAGGAACTCCTAGTTGGTTAAATTCACATTTGTTATTTTCCTTCTGACCTGGAAAGCTTAATTTTGCAAAGTAGGAGGGAGATTACCCTCATGGAAAGTCTCTTTTACCCATCTTGATAATTTTTCTAAAAATGCCAAAGATGTGGTTTTGCAAGGATTAGATGCAACTATTAGTCTTTACTTGTGATATGCAAAATCTCTAGTGATTCAATGCAAGGCAACTATGGCAATTTCTTATTCACAGATGTTTGTTAAATACCATAATACCCTGAATAAAAATGCTTGTTTTTCTCTTTACCCTTTTCTTTTAACCATTGTCTTTCTAAATTGGATAACTTATCATAGTATCAAATTATTTTTTCCTCAATTTTTATGTGCAACAACGCTTGAGAAGTGGCTGCACACATCATAATAATTTACATTGCAGATGCATTTACATCTAATAATCCATTTTGTTTTGTTGGCTACATCCATGTCATGCAACATCAAAACTAATGTTTCAGTCATATTTGATGCCTATTAGGTTTGCCATATAAGCCTTTTTAATATTAAAAATTGCAGCTAGGTCAGCATCATCTGGTAGCTCTCCAGTAATAGGAGTAATTGATGGGAAATTCGAGAGTGGTTATCTTGTTACTGTGACTATAGGCTCAGAGAAGCTTAAGGGGGTTCTTTACCAGGCACCACAGAACCAATCATGCCAAGCATCACAACATTTTACTGTTGCTGCCAACAACAGTAGCAATACTCGACCTCCATCAGGTATTCAACGCCGTCGTCGCAGAAAGAAAAGTGAGATAAAGAGAAGAGATCCTGCACATCCCAAACCTAATAGAAGCGGATACAACTTCTTCTTTGCTGAGCAGCATGCAAGATTGAAGCCCCTTCACCCAGGGAAGGATAGGGAGATTAGTAGGATGATTGGTGAACTATGGAATAAGCTAAAGGAATCTGAAAAAACAGTAAGAAACATGTTCCAAACTTATTAACTGAACCTGCTACACTGTTCTCTCTTTCTCTTCCTGTTGCTCTTTTTGGGTGCCAATCTTGACTCATTCAATTTGTTCACCTTTTCTATGCTAATCAGGTTTATCAGGAAAAGGCAATGAAAGATAAAGAAAGGTACAGAATAGAAATGGAGGATTACAGAGAGCGGTTGAGAACCGGGCGAGTCATTAGTAATGCGATTCCATTACAGCAATGGCTACCTGAAGACTTAAATACGGCAGAAGCTGGTGGGAGGACCGAAGAAACTGGTGGGGACTCTCCTCATTCTCCAGATAATGAGAGCATTTCTGGTGAAAGTGATTCTGAGGATAAGAACTCAGAAAAGGAATCAGGTACATTGGGATTAAGTGCTGATGCTGGCAATATGGACGTGGATACTTCAGCTGAGGCAGCAGCTCCCGAGTTGTCTAGAACAGCAGAGAACATTGGAAATGAGGGGTTCAAGTGTGTTGGCAATTTACCTGGTGAAGAACATCGAAATTCTTTAGCATGAGATGTCCATGGTAACCTTGGCTTAGGATGGTTGCCACGGGAGATCTTATTTTTCTTTTAATAGTTATTGTTACCATAGAACTACGCTTTTCTATTTTCCTGTCCAGCATGAATAGCGTTAGTTGTGATCCAAGGCCAGAAGTTTTGGCTGACTTCTGACAGTTTTGTAGCAAGGCGAAATATTGGTACATTTGATGCACAAATTTTAGGCTTGAATCTAACTCTCTGCTAATGCAGTTGAATTATGACTGGAATGTAAGGTAAGCATTCCTAGATGTGCAGAATCGAAGATATTATTAAGATATACATATTTCTGGTGGTTTTAAAGGCACAGGATCATTTTATTATTGTTGGTAATCATTCAGTGCAAACTTCGCCGCAAGCTTGTGAAGGAAATCATTCCAGGATTGCTTCAAATTCTCAATTCCAATGTTTGAACTTTGAAGTGGCCAAGTTTGATGGAAAACATGCTCCCTTGTTTCGTTGATGCTTTTCTTGCGTATGTAGTCTACTTCTGATGTTATACAGTTATTTAGCAGCAATAGTTGCTACCAACAGCAATTCACTTGCGTTTGATTTAGGCACTGCCCACATTTCCTCCTATTGGCTTGTGACAAGTTATTACTGTGATTCCAATAAACCGTTGGTTCTTACGGCATAATTGTGGTCTGTAGTTATGATTCCAGGTAACTATTGAAGAGGCAGGTATAGTCTTGTTTCTTGTATCATGAGGTTTGATATGCAGACTTTCTAAGCACAGAGCGATGGGGGGACTCAAGCAAAACTGCTAATCTGTTGCATCTTGAATCCAGGATAATGTTTGTGTTGAATCCAAGATTAGTCTTGATTTAATAGAAACGTTTGTCTCAGCAAGCAAAAGGCACATTTGGAACAGTGCCAGGGTACCACCTTATGCACTTTAGAAAATTTCTTCATATTTTGTGTTTTGTTGCTCAAAGAAGTAACTGTGGGAACATTTGCTACATTGAATGAAAGGAAGAAGCATTTCAGTAAAATGACTAATTAAAATGCAAAGGTTGACAGGGGTTCTCCAGACCTTTTTTCCTTCTTTATACATGCAAGGGATAAGTCAAGAATAATTTTAGATTTGATGATCCCAAAATTATAATTTAATCAGATTCTAAGAAAAATAACGTAGGCTAATAAAAAAAATAAAAAGATTGAAAAGTCTAGGAATAATTGTTCTGCGGATTTTCATGATTGGCGTAAAAAGATTGGCGCGATTATAGGTTTGGGAATTCCACTGGGCACCCCAATTGGATGAACTAAATCAAGGGAGGGTTGGGTAAAAGTGAACACGGATGGGACTGTTATGCCAACAACAGGCCTTGCGTCGGCGGGGGGATTGATTCGGAATAGTTCTGATAATTGGTGTGGGGGGTTTCTCCACAATATCGGCGTGTGCTCCCCTTTGCATGCGGAATTGTGGGGCGTCCTCTCTGACATCCAGTTGGCATGGAACCTCGGCTATCGGTGAGTGGTAGTCGAATCAGATTTCGTACAGGTTATTAATATTCTCTCATCGTCTGAATTGCCTTGTTTTGCAGGTCTTCTATTGGCTAGGGACATATGAAAGCTCCAGATGTGAGATTGGAGTATCATGTTCCAACATGTTTATCAAGAGGGGAATCGTTGTGCGGATATGATGGCTTCCTTAAAGATGTCTGCTGACCCAGGCACTCATCTTATCCAAGATCTCCTATGGTAATGTTCAAATTTCTTCTTACAGGATAAGCAGGATCCTTTCTCGCGAGACAGCTGCGGTAGCTTGAGTTAGTTTTTTCCTTGTACTAAAAAAAAATGATATGTAAATAATTTAGTTAAACAATAATATATAATTGCACTTTAAAGAGATTTAAATCACATATATATATAAATAATGAATTGAACTAATTAAACTTTTTTTGATATTGAAGTAATGTTTATTTAAAATAATTAATAAAATTACATTCTAATGATATTTAGATTTAAAAAGTTGACATGAATGAGTAATTATTCCAACTATGTCGCTGAATCCTTGGGCTCGATAAAGTATATTAAACTTTTGTGATCAACTTATGATGCAATTCTTTAGTGCAAGAGATGTCAATGCCATTTTGAACATCCCTTTAAGTTGGAATGTTTCTAGTGACAGC
>JAOTAY010000001.1:19159350-19171731 GCA_025629805.1 Erythroxylum baracoense
TTGTTAGGGTTTTAAAGTAACGAACAATATGTTACTATATATATATTATTATTATTAATTAATTAAATAAAAATAAATTTTTTTTTTAAAAATCTTGGGGGGCCCAGTGCACCACTGGGCCCCATATATCTCCGTCCCTGGTGTTAATTATGAGCTTGCAAGTGCGATAACATCTATTTTGTTATTTTCTACTAGATAATATATTGCAACAGTAAATTAAATATAGTTGTTCAGTTAAGATATATTAATTTATTGGTAATTTATTTATGATTTAATAGTGTTAATTTATCGATACTTCACTATTTTAATCGATTTTTTTAAAATATAGTATTATATATTAATTACTTACATTAAAAATCATTACGTGAATTATGCAAATATTTTTTTCATTTTTATGAAATTTCAAGACATTACACTCTTATTTTCAGAGGAATTATATTTCATTTTATTTAAAAATTTCAAATTAAGTTAAAGTTCATCCGTAATTAAAAATTTCGTACTTTCACTCATTCAATCAAAAGTTTTGAAAAATGTATCGAAAGAGTTCCCACTTTCCTCACGATTCTCCCAAACTTTTGATCAGAGCAAAGATGAAAGAAAAAAGGTATCGATAATCTTTTAGTATTTTTAATTATTTTTTTACATTTTAATATTAACATATTAGATTTTAATTCTATTAAATATTCACAAATTACCTATTAACATATTAAAATTTAATAACGCAGTCTTAATTCTTTAATAATTTAGATAAAAATTTATGAAAAGTCATTAATTCTAATATTTTTGTTAAGTTTCGTTTGAATAATATTATTTTAGCAACAAATGCTAACTTTCAAATTTTAATTAATAAACAACAAAATGTTAAGAATTTATTTGAATTTTTATAAAAAATCTAAAGGTGAATCTATATATAGTAAAAGATTTAAAAATTGTATGGTAACAATAACATTACTCATTTCTGACAATAGTGTTGACAAAAAAAGATATTAATAGTAACATATCAAAAATGTCCCGAATATTAATAGTAACAAAAAAGATATTGATACATCGAAAACTTCACAAACACTATTATATTACGACAATATTTTTCACACTAAAATTATATAAAATTATGACAAGAAATAGTCACTTAAATAAGTTTTATCTGTTAAAGGTATTTCATCATTAATATTATCATTTAATAGTGACAAATTATGTTGTCACGTGTATTATTATTATTAGTGAGAAAAAATAATTACCAATACTTTTATTAATGGTGTCAATAAATTTTTAACAAAAATTTAAAATTTATACAGTGCGGCAATTTTGTCACTACCATGTTTATTATTGTCACAAATAAAATTTTAAATATCACAATTATTTTGAAACTCATAATAATCCCACACAAGAAACAAAATTAAACAATAAAATTAAAATTTCTTTGTCTGCCACACTTAAAACTCAAAGTAAATAATAACACTAAAAGATTGTCCTTCAAAGCCCACAACATTGATGACTCTGCAACCACTGTTGATAAAATCATAGCCCCTTTCCTCTCTAATTGTCCACAGAACTTTGTAATATAGTGAAATGTTATTTGGATGAAGGGTTTATAATGTAATGTAGTATAAATTTGTTTATCATTTTACATTCTATCCTAAACCCCTAAATTAGAGGTTTTTATTTTTACTGTTTTGGAATGGAATGTAATATAAAACCCTCCTTTTCCTTCTCCTTTCATTGCATTTCATTAATAAACTCCCAACCAAATATAGCCTAAAGTTCTTTTTGTCCTAGTGATACTTGATATTTTAATTTATAATTGATACTTTAATATATTTTTAAATTTGTAATCTCTTTTATTATGATGTCTTTCTAATGTAATATTAAATTTAATTATGTTTATTAAAAATCTATTGAAGTGCTAAATTTTTTTGTTGCAATATTTACATAGGTTAATGTAAGAAAAAAATAATTATGTTGATAATTTTTACTTATTGCAATATTTTCAATAATAGTCATAACATTTTTATCATAAAAATTAAAATTTTTAAGTGTGAAAAATATTTTCAAAGACAATAATTTTGAATAATATTGACCATAAGGGTAAGCTTATTATTGTGACGATATTTAACCGACATTAATTAGTTGAGTTTATATTAGCGACAAGTTTTAGTCATTAAAGGTTTAAAATTTATGTGACGAACAGATTTCTTGTTACAATTATTTTAAAATTTGTGTGATGAAAATATTTCTTATCACTGTTATTTTGAATAATAGTGACCATAATGGTTCATATGCTAGTGTGACGAAATATTATTTCCAATAACTATGTTTGCTTATATTGACAACAATTCTCATCACGAAAATATATTAAGTGACAAACAATTTTCTTGTCACAATAACGAATAATAATAATGACAATAATTTATTTTGTTACAATTACATTTTATTCTTGCTAAAATGCACTAAATATTTAATACTATTAGTGACAACTTAAGAGAGACAAAGCTATTATAGACATTACTAACATATTATTAGTCACGACGCAATTGTGAAAGACTTGGTAGTGTCATAATTACTATTCCATTAGTGACTACATAATAATTTATCACAAATAATGAAAGTAATAGTGATTTACAAAATTTTTGTCATAATAACTATCATATTTGTGACGAAATATTTAAATGTCACAAAAAATTATTACTAAATGTCTTAATTCTTGTAACATAGAGAATTAAAGTGAAAAATTATAATTTGACCTCTAGAAATGATAGAACCATTTTTATTAGATCAAATAAGAGTCTTAGAAAGAGATGAAAAAAGGTCGAAAAGGAATATTTAAAAATTATAAGAATAAATAAGAAGAATAAATATGTAGAAATTATAGGAATTCATATTTAATGATTTCAACTGTTCCAATATTACAGAAGTGAAAGAAAAAGAAAATGGAACAAAAAGATCTTAATCTCGATGGAAAATTCGTCCCCTAACTTTGTACACACTATTGGGAAATTAGGATGGGAACCAATCCTAACCGCAACGAAACAATTACAAAACTTTTTTCATATTTTGACTTTCCAAAAACCAATATAACTTTAATTCTATAAAATGGTCAATAATTAAATCATAATAAAGCATTAATCTTAATTCTTACTGTATTCCAAAGCTTGATCATATTCTTGTCATAATCTTCAAATCGTTTCCAAAACTGATCCATCTTAACCACCGTAGCCACATGTGTCTAGCCTTTAATTGTATCCACAGAACAAGTTGACATCATTTTGTAATATTTACAGAAAGAGTTAAACAAGAAGTGCTAACTCCATTAGAGCTTAAGTCTATTTATAATATGTTTTGGACATTTTAGTAATTTAATTGAAATTTAATTCTAATTTTAATTAAACTTTAATTAGAATTACAAATAATTCTAATTAAATACAAATTATGTCCAAATAAGATCCAGTATCTCATATTAATCTTTATTTATTAAATATCTAATATTTAATCGTAAAGTTTCTCAAACACTATAATCAAGTCCAACTTGATTAAAATATCTTTGCTCTCTTCAACCCGTTCTTTATGTGAGACTTATTAGTTCCCAAATATATTGGCAATGAATATAAATTATAATTATAATTTATAATTATAATAAGATAAATTAAAACTCCTTTTAGTTTTTCTTTAATTCTCCAATTAAATAATTTATAATCATAGATCAATATTGACATCATGTAATGCATCATGACCACCCAAAAATTTTGGAATGTCAAAGTGTTTTTAAACTAACATTTCCATCTATGTTTTTTTGTATAATTCAATCATTTCATTATATAATGTTTTGATTAAACATAGAGCATTTAATTAATGTCTACTTTATTTTGAGTCCAATCATATCAATTCTTCACCATTAACTATTGATTCAATCAATGATATTTGTAAACTATTTACAAAATTTCATTCTACCTTGGCCAAAAATTTCCCAAATCAATGATATTTGAGAACAACAAATCATTCTCCTAAGTTAATTTAGGGTGATGAATCATATCTTGATCACTTAACTACCTCCATATAGTTCATACTATATCTAATGATAAATGACTGAATGACCTATGATTAAAATAGATCATAAGTAGTATCTAAACATAGAAATTGAAAGGACTCATCCTGGAATTCCCCTTTCAGAACTCGAGTGGAGCCCTCCTAGTGACCCCATGGTAGCCCTCCAATCGATATCTAACTCAATTGAAGGGTTCCCGCAAAGCCAAGTCGTTTAACTATTAAAAAAACTTTCATATTTTAAAAGTTAAAGGCGTAGAAAATAGTCAGAATTATTTTTCTAAATCATTTTATTATTAAAAATTTTGATAGCACAACAACTGTATTTTGACCTTCCCAAAATTTTCAAAAGCTCTGTAAAATTTCAATCACTTCTATATTCACACCAATTTCTCACTACAGATTTTGGACTTCAAGTCCACTTACAAGCAATCCCAAACAAATAATTCTCAACAATTACTACAATAAACTTTTAAAAGCTAAAACATATTTATGCATTTCATTTAAAAGCCTTTATAAACATTCATTCTTTACACTAATGTACATATCAAAATAACACAAGCACAGCAGCAGCAGATAATATAACTAATTTTATAACGGAATCCCAATTACTACAACATTTGTACGCATACCTAATGTAGTTTGTTTAAAAACATAAAAATAAGGGTGAGCTAAACGAGCTCAATGAGTATAATGAATTTCCAAAAAAATTGATTTTTTCATAACAACATAACTGTATTATTCCCATACAATCATAAAGCTTATAGTAAAGCATTTATCATAACAATTTATACATGCATCATCAAATATGAAAATAACATAACATTTTGTACAACATAAATTTCAAATTTCTGAAATACTATTCCAAAATGTTTTTCGACATTAAACTCATAATATACAAGTTTCCTTTTTCCTTAAACAATAAACAATGGTGGTAATAATTTTTTTTGAAAACATTTATACTGAAAATAAGTCAACCACTAGAATTGGTACCATATAGTACCTCTTAAATTACTTTTAAAAAAATAAATAGTGGCGACATTATTATTTCAAGACTTTTCTTACTCAACGTAGCCCATTAATAGTTTCTTTACCATATGGTACACTAGGCTTAAAGTCACGGAGCTGGTTCTAATTCACTTACCTATAATCAGTTAACCACTAGTTATGGAGCTGGTTCTGTATCGCTTACTCGCAACAGGTTAACTACTATAAATCGGTAGTTACGAAGTTGGTTCTTCATCGCCTATCCTTAATAAGTCACAGAGCTGGTTCTACATCGTTTACCCATAACTGATTAACCACTATTTACAGTGCTGGTTCTATATCACTTACCCGTAATAGGTTAACCACTATAAGTATACTGTATAATAACATGTATAAAGCTTAGAGGTGTATCATAGGCAAAAACAACTCTTACATTTACGACTCATCTTATTTTCTAAATCAAGTATAGGAGAATTTATAATTGAATTATTTCAATGTAACTCCCAATCATATAAAATTTAGTTTTTAAATTAAACTCAAATATTGCCAAAACATGCACTTATGCTAGGAATATTCACTTGTAAAATATCATTTGCATAAAACTAAACATAAATATTCATTTCATGATCAAATAAAAATCGTTTGAATAAACTCAATTTAAAGTACATTTACGTGTCATCAATTCTTTTGCAAAGAATTTAGTAATATAAAACAATTAAAATACACTTACAACTTGCTATTCTTCATAAATAAAAACCATTTGCATAAAATCAATTTAACGAATACTCACACTTCATCCATTCTTTTGCTAATAATTTAGTCATATCAAACAATTAAAATACACTCACAATTTTGTAAACTTATCGCCAAGTATACTCATGTGTTCGGTAGGTCTCCTTTACCTACACAAGATGTATTTCACTTAGGAATTTATTTCCAAATTAAAAAATAAGACATTAAAACTATAATATCAAATTCGATATTACTATTTAATCGCATAACACATATACTAATCATATTTCTGCTTACTTCTTTAAGCTAACCTATTGATCTCTGTTTCCAAATCTAACTTCAAAAGTCATTTAAACACTGTATTTTACCCATTCTAAAATACCGTATTTTACCCATTCTAACTTACCAATTTCTTCAAAACATAATCTCACCCAATTTAATTCATCATATCAAAATAATGCATGATAAGTCACAATTATGACCCATTTCCAAAATCCATACCTCCACTTATTCCTTATTTTTCATATGGCAAACGTTCAAATTAGGATTTGCGTTCTTCTAGACATTTGTTCCCCTATATCTCTAGTTTCGTTATCATAAAAAATCATGTCATTTTAACATCCAAATCATAAGACACATACCAAATATCACACGCTGGTTCAACACAGAGATAGTATCAAGTTACCAATTTCAATCCCAATTTCTAATGTTATTCATCTATAATTAGTTTTAGGTTTCTTCTAGAGAATTTTAGTTCTCTGTATTAAGTTTTTAACTTCAATTTGAATCAAACAATTTGGAGGTCTGTAGGTCGAGTTATGGTGAAAACAATGTGACTGGTTCAAATTAACCTAAGACAGAATTCCACTACACGTTCCTCTCTTGTCATATTCTACTAATTCCATACAAAGAAATATCAAAGTAATACCAAGACAACATTGATCTTAAACACATCCATCTCACTCAAGAAAACTTATAAAAATTAGAAATTTAAACTTATCACTTTTTCCTCCAATCTTTTGGTTATTTGATGAATACTTCAAAATTCCTCCAAACACCATCAAATTTCATAAAAAATTACTACACTCTTCTTCCTCTCTCCTTGGCTAATGTTCACCTTTGGCTTCTCTTCTTTTCCCTTTCTTTTTGGTCTCACGGTTACTCTCTCATTACTCTCACGTTTTTATTAAAAGAATGAAGCAAAATGTCTTAAGTTTTGCTTTTTATACTCATTTAATGGATTACACGTCACCTTCCTACTTGTCATCACTAATTACTCATCCCACATATGTCATTTTCTCATTGGTCTTCTTTAATGACTCATCAATCCACTAATATCATGTAAAAAGACCAAATTGCCCTTTAATGCATTTAATTCTCAAACTAACCAAATTAAATCCCGAAAATATTTCACAACTATTATATCATCAAATTGATCATGAAATACTCTAATTAGGGCCACTAATATTGATTGGATGCTTTAAAAATTTTGAATGAGTTTAAAAATCTTCAATACCCATTATTTTCCAAAAAGAACTTTTTGAGTCCTAAACTTTTGAAACTCCCGAAATTCATCTGATCGAACTTTTTAAGAACTGTTTTAGTATCATTAAACTCTACCAATTATGGTTATTTTTCAAATTTTCGGGGTTAAGTCCCCAAAATCACTACTCAAGCGAATTTATTATTCATCCACAAATACTATTCACACAGATTCACTATTCATCCATAAATAATATTCACTGAAATTGTTCGAATTTCATTCAAAAGTGTCACCTAAATTCTTAAAGCACATTTCAGGGCTTTTAAAGCTTATTCAGATTCATTTCATAGCTCTTTGGAGTTTTTAGAAAATTTTTGAGAAATTTTCAATTAAGTCCAGAACTATCTCTGGTCTATCTATGATCTCTGTTATAACCTGAATAATACATTTAAATGCTTAAATTACTCTAATATACCACAAATAGAGCATACTTTATAAAATGCATGTGTAACATAGTTCACATTACATAATCAAACTAGGATATTACAATAATCACTATAAGTTAAAAGATCACTTATATAATCATTACAGTGAGAATTTTCATAGACATACAAGTAATGTTTCAAATAGATTTCTCATATCAGATCAGTTCAGTGAACTTGTTCTCTAACATGTTTATTTAAGTATCTTCATAATTTAGTCTATGAGATCGACTTCTTCCTTTATAAGGAAAAACATATCTTATGTTAGTCTTTTTACATTCTATTATTGTCCAGTCTTAATAATACAATGACTAGGAAGAATTTAGGGATAATACATAAATGCAATATGAATATCGTAATTATAATTTCATTTGCAATTTATAATTATCCTACGGACTTTATCGTATACATCGAAATATGTATAATATAAAGAATGCTTTTAAATTATTTTGTCGCTAAACTACAACCAATTTATTATCTGTAGGGCATAAACTAACAATCTCCCACTTGTATTAAGTCAATCGTTTAAGTATCTTATACCATATCACCATATGATGATTATACTACTGTTGGGACAGTGGCTTAGTAAGAGAATCCTACAAGATTCTCTCCAGTGAGCAATAACTCAATTCCTACAACCTTCATCTTAATTAAAAAAATTGCCTAGATACATGTTTAGATCTTTGATGAGACAGTAGCTCCTTCTATATACGCAATAGCTTTAATGTTCCACAGTACATTACTATCTTGAACAATGTAAGAAATTATATCAAGTTCACTAAAGATATTATTGATCCAAATAATCATTTCCCACTAAATGAAAAAATGTATTATGGCTTAATTAGCAACTATTGCTACTTTGGAACCTTTACAATCTTAAAATGATGTTGTTTTAAGGAAAATAAATCTTAATGAGGATTCACTTCTAAAGTAAATATCCTTATCTTCTTGAACTAAAATATCAACTTATACATAGAATAATGGATATCTTTAATACTTCACAAGTATCATACATCACAAATACTAGGCATCTTTAGAACATTATCTATGTACTTGGACTTATAATAAGTAAAAAACTTCCAATCTATCTCTATAGATTTAATCCCTAGAATTAAGCTGTTACTTTTTCATATCCAATAAGAGTTATTCTTGGACAATTGAAAATTGGAATTATATTTTCAACGATTGAAAATTGGAATTGTTTGTTCTCTATGAGCAATATGTCTCTGCATACTCCCACTGAAGAGGACAATTATACTTCCTCTAACCTTCTTCTAGGAATGATAAATTCACCGTCATCTTCAAAACAAACTCTTTAAATTCATCATGAAAGTGAATCTTTTAATGTTTCATAGTCTTTTAACTATACATCAAATGTATCAACGAAGACACTAGTCCAACTAGATGTATTGTCATAAGATTTGAACTTTTCAAATTTTGTCTTACTCCTACTAGTTATTTTAAGAACCATTCTCCTATAAGTATACATTGAAACAAACACTTTGTTCAATAAATTTGTAAGATTATATCCAACCTTTTGGATATCCCATAACTTTTTATTATCCAATTTAGTTCTAAACTTAAATAATAATGTATGCTTCAACCAAGCATCACATCCCTAATCATTAGCTTTGGCTCTTTCAAAGACTTAGCAATTCATATCTAATATGAAATCTTACTAGTTGATTTAATTAGAACTATAAAAGGTAAGTCATTGTACTAGGCATAACTATAGAAGAAATAATATTACAACATACAATATCTCATATTTTATTTCCCTACTTACATAAATTTATACTATTATAAATTTAGTTTTGAAGGTCTTCACTAGAGAATCTCATTTCCTATAAATAACCAAAATTTGAAACTTACCATAACAATATTATTGATGTGCTTCAACATTCTCAATGCTTAATTTCTACTTAGGTTTAAACAATTTGAACTTTTTAAAATTTTAGATCAATATTTCATTTAATACATATGACTATATCATATAAAGTCATTAGTAATCTAGTGAAATATAAGTATCATCCATTTATGAGTTTTTATTGCATCCAATACATCACATGTATAAATTTAACAATTCAATACCATCATCATCCTTCCACCAAAGGTTAATTTGGCTTCAAGTTGACAAGTTTCATACTATTCATAATTTAAAGGATACACATATCCTTGTATGTAACTTTATGATTCTTGTTATGTTGATTTAACCAATATGGCTATAAGAGAAGGAGCATCAATTATTAGGTCATCGTTGTTAGATGGTTCGCATTATCCAGTATGGAAATCACAGATGAAGGTCTTTATTCAGGCACAAGAACTCTATGTTATATAGGTGAACGCATCTAATGATTACTGATGACAAAGGAGAGACAATTCGTAAAGATCTGGCTAAATGGACAAGAGCCAAAGAAGAGAGGGCACTTGAAAACTCACAAACAATGCATGTAATTTTTAGTGTTGTTGATGAAGGACGTTTCCCAATGATATCAGCCTGTGAATTAGCTAAAGAAGCGTAGGATGCTTTGCAGACCATTCATGAACGGTCCAAATCTATAATAGCGTCAAAATTACATATGTTAGCTGAGAAGTTTGAAGAACTGAAGTTGGATGAAAATGAAACCATTAGGGACTTTCATGAAAGATTGCGAGATATAGCAAATCACGTGCATCAACTCAGAAAGAAATATTCCGATCATAAACTTGTCAAGAAGATGCTGAGATCACTGCCTTCAAGATTTATTCCAAAAATTGCAGCAATAGAGGAAGCCCACAACATTAATGATCTGTTATTGGAGAAGGTAATCAGGATTCTTACAAATTTTGAAATGAATCTTTTAAGGGGTAACCAAGAAAAAAGTAAAGGATTGGCATTACAGGTTAAAACTCAAAAGGGTGAAAGGAAGGTGAAGAGAATCAAATGTCATGAGTGTCAAGATTTCGGGTACGTTCAAGCCGAATGTGCTAATACTTTGAAGAAGAGAAAAGGAAAATTCTTTACTAGCAATTGGAGTAAGAATGAATCTGAGATTGAATATGGTAGAGAAGAAGAAATCACTAATTATGATGCGTTAGTTGCTTTACATAACAAAAGTCCAGTTACTTGTTTAAAAGTAACCGAGAAGGAAGTAACTGAAGACTAAAAACTGAGTAAATTAGGAAATTTTGGGAAAAACATAGACGATTCAGCTCAAAATTCAATCTCAAATTATGGCAGTGATGAAAGTAGTTCAGGTGATAAAAAGGATAATATTTATGAGACTTACGAATTAATGTATGAAAAATAGGTGAATACGTGCATAAAGAATGAAAGATTAAAGAAAGAAAATCTCTCCATGAAGAATACTATCCAAGGGTTAGAAGAGAAATTGAAATTGGCATTAGATGAGCTTGGTGAAGCTAGACTGAAGTTAGCAAGTACTGAAAAGGGTTTGAGAATGCTGAATGGAGGCATAGAAAAGTTAATCGAAATCGGTAAGGTTAAAAGATATCTTCAAGGCATTGGTTACAAAGGTGAGTGTTCTAAGGTGAATGAGGAGAAAAATGATATTCCCATATCTGCCCAAGAAGAAACATTGAGGAAGAATCGAAGATTTGTTCCTACATGTCATTTTTGCAGAGTTATCGGGCACATAAGGCGAAAATGCTACAAGTTGTTGCAGATGTTGTTTTAAAGAAGCCAAAACTAAAGGACCTTATATCCCTCATATAAATTTGAAAATCAGCCTTCAGTACCGAAATCCACTTAGGTTAGAAAGGGTCAAGGACATGTACAAAGATGGAGTAAAGGAAAAACAAGAAATTGTCTAGATTCACAGTTAGTTACTACTTTAGAAGCATTTATGACTGAGATAATGTGATGAGAAATAATCCCAGGTTTGAATTTCTTCGAGGAGCATCAGGATTGTGTGCTTTACATTTTTGAAGTATATTTTTTTGTTATTTATAAAAAAATAAAAAATAAAAAAGGAAAAGAAAAGTAAAAAAATGTTTTCTTTAGTTTTTATGTTGCCATTGTTGTCTCATCTTTTTAGTAGTTTGCATTGTGACTTTTATTTGGCTCCGCCAAAGACTTTTCATCTCTCTCATCAATATGAGTCTCTCTCTCAAGTATCTCTCTCTCTTTCGGGCATATCTCTCGGTGTTTTGAATGGTGGTAAATTGTCATCTGGCATGCTTATGATTCTTCCACTGCACCTAATGTTGATTCTTATAATTCTACATTTTGACACTTTTTTATCCCAAGGGGAGATATCAGATTGTTTATGGTGACTGTTCCATTCAAGGGGTGATTTCGAGGTATATGCGTGACTATTTGTCTTGCTTTTTGGCATTTTTTGTCCCAAGGGGGAGAAATTTGGATGATTGGATTATTGTTACTATAGATGTTCTTTGGAACTTGATGTTGGATTAAGGGGGTTCATATGAATTGTGAATTTGATATCTATATGTCCAATTATGTGATTTAGGAGGAGCTTAGTATTTGTGACAAATATGCTAAAAAGGGGGAGATTGTTAGATATATGGTGTATATATCTACTTATTTTGTTTTGGCATATTTATTATTAATTGAACCTCAAAGATATTAATTGGATGATGATAGCTAATCATGTATTTTTATTTGACTTGGATTCAAAAATAAAAAGGCTATCTTGG
>JAOTAY010000001.1:19182911-19194138 GCA_025629805.1 Erythroxylum baracoense
CTTAGAATTAGAAGCACTATATAAATAGATTATTGAAACACACCAATTTCTAGTAGCCATTAGCTAATGGCATTCAAGTCCTGAATCCGGTATCTTTTCGTGAATTATTTCAACTGTTTGATTGACCTCGCATTCAGACGCCATTGGTAGGAGCATATCTTGCGATGGAAATGAAGAAATTACCACTTTTCCACGGGCTCTTCCAGTTTCCAAGTGTCGAAAAGCTTCAATTACGTCTGTAAACTTATAGGGGCCCGTAGGATCAATTATAGCTTGTAGCTTGCCAGTTTCCAGTAAAGAATTAAGCTTTTCCAGGTTTTCTCCTGATGCTATCAAGCTTGAGTAAACAGCCCTGGGATGTGATGGTGGCCAAGTTATGTCAACAATTGGTGCTTCCTCTTTGGCTACCACAAAAGAATTCTTTGTGTCACCTGAAAATATGAAATTTTATATATCATTATTTTTCATGGACAGCAAACGGGAAAACTTGCAAGCATAAAGGCAATGCAAAATAAACCATTTTCTGCCCAAACCAGAAAGTCAAATAAGAAAAGTTCACCAACACGTCAATGAGAGTTGGGGTTTGAAAAGCTTGACTATGCTAACCGTTGTTGCACCAGTACTCTCAAATCAATAGCGACTGGCCCTTAGAGATACATATAGTATCTAAACTTATCATTTGACATCATTTCAACGACCAATCAGAGCTTGTAAGATGAAATGTTAATAAGTTTCAAGTGTTTTCCATATATGAGTTGATTCACCCTTAAGACTTAATATTGATCACACAAGATCAAGGGATAAAGAAGCAGAGATCAAAAAACGTACCAATTGTATCGTATACGAAATCATATCTCTCACTTATATCCTCGTATCTAGTTGTTCTGTAGTCAATGACCTCATCAGCTCCCAAATTTTTTAGAAATTCAACCTTTGGAGTGCTAGTTGTAGCAGCAACATAAGAAGCTCCATACAAGTGTTTGGCCAACTGAATTACCAAAGTTCCAACACCACCTGCTCCACCAACTACGAAAATTGTCTGCCCCTCTTTAAAGCCTGAAGTGACGAAACCTTCAATTGCAGTCTGAACTGCCAATGGCAAGCTTGCAGCCTCCTCAAATGAAAGGTTATTTGGCATTCTAGCAACCAAGCTCTCTTCCACAATTGTGAAATCTGCCAGTGTCCCAAGCTGTTTTATCGGTTCCTCTGTATTGAAAGCTTGAATGTTCCCGTAAACCTTGTCACCAATCGCAAATTTTGTGGCACCATTGCCTTTTGCTACCACCACACCTGCCATGTCACATCCAGGAACCACCTGCACCGAGATTTGCTAGCATCTTGCATTATCATCAAGTAATGCAAACAGTTGATCTCTCAGTTACATTCTTTAGGTCAATATTGTATTGGGAATTTGGGATGTTCCTACTTCTTGAAACATTGTGATTGTAACTCAACATGTTCACAGAGAATTGCTATATTCCAGCAAAGGCTTGGAAGAAATAGGATTTTTAGACTAAAGAGACTTAGCATATTTCTTTAACATTCTCTTTACCATCTTCCTGTCTCTCTATACGAGTGAATTAGTTTGGACGTAAGATTTCCTTCCAGTCATTCCCTTCAAATTCCAAATTACTATAGTAATAAAGTCCATTTGAGAAACATAAGTTAAAAAAAGTAAAAAGAGACACTAAATATGTAAACAAACAATTTAGAAGAACCACATGATAAAACAAATATAGAAAATATGAATCTCGCCGGTTCAACTCTCAATACTCTTAACAGCATTGATTCTACTCACAGGAAATTCTGAAGGGAAAATGGGTCGCTGACGCCTCTTGACATCAATAGGATTCAATGCAGCAGCCTTAATTTGGACACACAGTTGATTATTCTGAGGAACAGGAATTGGGAACTCTCCCAATTTCAGGACTTCCTTAGGACCGTACTTCTCGTAGAACCAAGCTTTTTGCATATTGATATCTCTCAAAAAGTTCTAAGATACTAGTGAGATATATTTAATTTGTAAGTGCAAATGTTTAAGTTCAAGGATGAGAAATAATAAGTCTGAGATATTAAGAAATGGATTTGAGAGAGGAAATGATTACTAGAAATTTGAGAGAGGAAATGATTACAAGGACAACTTGTATGCCATAGCAACCGTACTTAAGGTAGTATATATTTTGCACAAACTGTTCAATGGAAATGGCCATTGTACTTCATTTCCTACACGCTTATCCAATCTGGGTAGCTCAAGGGTTAATGATTTTAACGATAATCTTTTAAATTAGGTTTATTTCCTTCTGCTGTCAATGAGTAATTCTCTAAAAGAAATAAAATTATATAATAAATGCTTCATTTCTTGCATACATGAACTTACTTCATTTATAAGAAATGATTCCACAATAAGATTTTATCAAATATGGTATTGAAGATTTAAAATCAATTCAAGATATAAGAGAAACAAGTTGAAGAAAATGTCTATTTAAAGAAGAATCACTACTTTTGTGAAGACAGATCAGACTCTTGAATTATATTAACAACATTAATACTCTTAAAAGTGATGTAATTATCAAATCTCTTGTACTTTAGAAAGTAAAAATTATTCTTGAGAGAAATTATTGAAGCTCATATCGAGCAAACTTCATTTATTGAGAGCTTGTAGAGGCTAGTTAAATACTATTTGAAAAACTTTAAAAAATATGTACTCATGAGTTTGAAAAGACTTTTCAAATTACGAATTAAATTTTAGTAAAATATTGAAGTTAGATACTTAAAGATTGGACGTAGATTTGAGTTACAAGCCGAATCAGTATAAATCGACTGCATCATTCTTCTCTCTCTCTTTAACTTTTAAATTTCTGCGTTATATTATTTATTCTTTTTATAAAAGGCTCTTTTATTTTTCACTTGCAAGAAGTTCATTTCAATTTTAACTGGTGGTCCTATTATTTTAAACTTTAACAGGCGTTATCTTTTATCTCTTGCGTGAGTTTCTTTTACCAAATCTAATTCATTTATTTCTTTTTTTTCTTGGTCCGGACAAGTTTATCCTAAAGAAGAATGATCTTATCTTCTATTAAATAAGGTGACTCTCAACAATCAAGGACAAAATGTAATTATTGTCTAGAAAGATAAAAAGAGCAAATCTTACTGCAAATCTTGCTAGGATATCTTACAATATATTCTGAATCACATGTTTAAAAATGAAAATTCATTGATTAATTGATACTGTTACCAAAAGTACAGACTATTAGGTGCAGCCTGCATGCACTAGTGATAAACATGCCACCACTTTTGGAGTTGAGCCGATCGATGGATGTAGGACTTTAGGGCCAAACCATGCAAATCTCGTCTTCATCTTTCCCCATATTCTTTCTTGGTCTTTATTATAGCAGGAATGCTAGACCAAATCTCCTAATGGGTATTATTAGATCAACTTGACTTATAGAATGCTGCAAAGTTTCGTCAGTAAGGATTCGTAAAAGCCTATACACAGGTGAAAGTGACTGCAGAAATCTTAGTGAATTCTCCATGAGTTGTCCTCAACATCATCCATGTACTGGATTGACGTGACTACATCACGAGGAGGACCAGACATTTATTACGTATAAAAGGCAATGTTAAGCTAACAAGACAACTTCTCAGGAAATGAAAACTAACCAACCGTCCTATCCACGTTTATTGCTGACATGCATACACCACACCCACTCAAGAAAATAAGAACTTGAAGCTATTCCAACTGATAGATGAGTTTGTGAATCATGTTTTCCAAACATAAAATATTGATACCAAAGGCAAAGTTACAGCAAACTAACTCCTCACAGAAAGATACTTATCGGTAGAACTACACCGCGTGATTACGAAACGAATGAAATGAAAAGACCCGATATTATCCACGGGCTTTGTCGATTTGAAAGAATCAATAGATTGAGCACGATGGTTACTCTAGGCTCACTCCATTTATCTCATTCATCCACTTGATGGAAAATGATGTAAAAACGACAATAAACTGCAAGTCCATAATATACAGATACATCTAACAACCAGTCTTCCTACTGGATAAGCAATGACAAACCACAAATTCATAGAGGAAGTAACGAATCGGTCCTTTCCAATTCATGTCATTGTTAAAAATAAAGGAAAGAAGTTGTCACTTCTGAAGTCCTACCTGAAAAGATACCGCCCAAAGTCTTCACGGTGGCACCCGTGACCCGCATATGAAGATACGGCCCAAAGTCTTCACGGTGGCACCCGCACATGTAAAAATATGATTTTTATAATATAAAATCAAATTTGACGTTTATAACTTTAAATTTTTGGATAAACAATTGTCATAAATTATTAGAGTGTCATATTGGGTATTTGATGAGGAAGGTGTTATTATAGTAAAGAAATCAAGAAACTTTGTCACATTTCTGATTAAAATTAGTTTATGTCTTTACTCTCTTACAGTAATAGAAACTTAACAAAACATTGACTGTAATTCTAATTAGTAGAGAGATGACTAATTTATATATAGTTATGACTTTTAATCTAGTACGTCCATTAAGTGACTAAAATAAACGATTAAGGGTTATTCTACTGTTAAATAAAAAATATGAATCAAATATGACTCTTTATTTATATTAATATCATTATTAAGATATTTAGAATATGATCACTAATCACACTTCTTACATTCTCCCACCTAGCTTGACACTTCAAATTTAATAATATAAACATTAATCATATATAAATAAATCTCTTAATATCTTCATAGTTTACCTCAACACAATAAACTACATAATATGAATCACAAGGTCATAAACTTCAACTTTGTATACAATTCCTTCCATATACTACAACACTAATAATTTATTAAGTTAGGTAACACAAGTGACATAAATATCATAAAAGTTCACATTAATATCTAATAGATAATTTTATTTCTTATTTAATAATAGTCCAGTGTACACAATCATAATAAAAAAGAAAATTGTGAAAGGCCTTTGGTTAAGGGATCTATAATCATAAGATCTATCTTAATATGTTCAATACACACTCTTTGTTTCCGAACTTCCTCCTTTATTGCGAATTATTTCAAATCCATATGCTTAACACTTTTAGAGTATTTGTCATTCTTGGAGAAGAAAATTGTTGCATAATTATTACAATCAAATTTTAACTGCTTAGTAACGTCGACAATCCTAGGCTCTAAAATAAAGTTTCACAACCTCAAAGCATGAATTATGGACTCAAATAAGCTACAAATTCTGCTTCAATAGTGGATAGAGTAATAATACATTGCTTAACACTTTTATACGAAATTGGTCCTTCTGCTGGTAGAAAAAAATAGCTAAACATTGATTTTCCATTGTCAAGGTATCTAGTAAAATTTCAATCTAAATATCTAATTACTTTCAATGGATTTGAGCATCTATACATAAGCATATAGTCCTTTGTTCTTTAAAAATACCTCAAGATTTTCTCTGTAGCTTTTTAGTGGTCTATACTAGGATTACTTTAATATCTGCCTAGCATTTCAACTACGAAGCTAATAGCAAGTCTCGTGCATGTTTGCAAATACATCAGGCTGCCAACAACATAAGCATATAGAATAGAATCCACTTTGCCTATATTCCACATAATTCTTAGTATATTGCATGAGACTAAATTTATCCCCCTTTTTTTGTATCGAGTCAATCTTTGTTGGACATTTGTTCATATTAAGTTTCTCAAGAATTCTTTTGGTATAGTTTTTCTAAAATAACCCTACCAGTCTTTGCGATCTATTTCGGAATATTAAAAATCCTATCACATGTGATGCCTCTTGATCCATAACTTTCATTTCAAAATTTTTGGAGAGAAAATCTTAGTCTTATATAATATGTACAAATCATTAGCAGCAAGTAAAATACCATCAATATATAGAACTAGAAATGTAAACTTACTCCCACTGATCTTTTAGTAGATACAATTATCAATAATATTTTCTTGAAAAACAAAAGACGTTATGGCATTATTAAACTTAATATGCCATTATCAGGAATCTTGTTTAAGTCTTATATTGATTTGTTAAGTTTACACACCATTTTACCCTTTCCTTCTATGGAAAAACCTTCAAGTTGATCCATATAAACTTCCTCCTTGAGATCACTATTCAAAAAGGCAATTTTTACATCCATTAGATATAGCTCTAAGTCAAATTAAGCCACTACTACCATATTCTCAATACATCTTTCTTTGAGACAGGTGAAAAGGTTTCTTTATAATCAATGTCCTCCTTTTAAGTTTAATTTTTGGTAACAAGTCTAACTTTATACTGTTTAATATTGTCATTTGAGTCACATTTGGTCCTAATGACCTATTTAGATCCTTCTAGAAAATTAATGGGGTCCCAAAAATTGTTTTGTGCCATTTCATTTAACTCATCTTTCATAGCGTCAATCTATTTATCAGAATTATCACTTTTATGACTTGTGAAAATGAAACATGAACATTATTAATGTTATAATCAAATTCTAGCCCTTACAAATATATCACATAGTCATCAGGACTAGCTGATCTCCTTATTCTTACATGTTATTCCACATAGTTCATTTAAATTAGTTAGTTGTAAGTTAGTTTCTTCATGAAGTATTGTTTCATCCAAATCTTGTCTAGAATTATTTTGTTCTTTCAACACTGGGATAACATTTGGTAATGGAATATCAAGCCTTATTTCACTAATATCCACAAAACAGTTTTCAACACTCCTACTAACTTCACCATTTTCAATGAACTTGGCATTAGTTGTTTCAACAATTCTTGGACTATGTTTTAAACAGTAAAACATATACCCTTTAGATTTATCTAGGTAACCAATAAAGTAACCACTAATTGTTCAAGAATCTAATTTCTTTTCCTATAGATTATAAACTTGTGTTTTTGCTAGACAACCCAAAATATAGGTCGCTTATACTAGGTTTACTTTTAGTTCATAACTTATAAGGAGTTTTAGAGATTGCCTTACTAGGAATCCTATTTAGCTAATACACATCAGTTTTAAGTTCATGCACTCACAAGGTTTTAGATAATAAGGAATTGTTCATCATATTCTTAACCATATATTAAAGTCTTATTATGCCTTTCTATTACACCAATTTGTTGAGATGTGTCTGACATAGTATACTATACATATATGTCATGTTTCTTAAGAAACTTTGCCAATAAACCTAGACATTGTATTGGTTCATCATATTTTCTATAATATTCACCACCTCTATCACATCTTATAATTTTTACTTTTTTATCCAATTACATTTCAACCTCCTTTACAAATACCTCAAAGGCATCTACAGCTTGAGATTTTTCATTAAGCAAATAGGCATATCCATAACATGAAAAATCATCTATAAAGGTGATAAAATACTTTTCTCCACTAAAAGATGGAGTACTAAAATGTTCACATATATTGGTGTGTATAATTTCAAGGAGTTGAGTACTTCTTGTGGCTTCTTTCTTACTATGTTTGGTTTGCTTTCCTTTAATGAAATCCACATATACTTCGAGATTAGTAAAATCTAAATTCATAAGAATCTCATTCTTTACCGATTTTTCTAATTTTTCTTTGGATATGTGATCCTAAATGTTTATGCCAAAAATAAGTTGAATTATTATTCATTATGTTATGCTTAGTTCTAAGAGTATGATAAACAAAAAATAAGGATTAAAAAAATTAATATCAAGTTTCAATTTATATAAACCATTCATAAGAATTTCACAACCTATAATGGAATTATGTTTAAATAAACTTAAATAACCATCACCAAACTTAAAAGCAAACCTACTTTTTTCAAGTTTAGAAACAGAAATTAAGTTTTTAGAAATTGAAGGTACATAGGGAGTTTGCTTTAGATCTAGGTGATAACCAATAATGTTAGACATTAAGTCCCCACGCCTTCAATTGGTACCTTTTTACTATTTTTGCGAACAGAAGGTTCTCGGTTAGGTTTATGGATTAGATTATAAGGAATCTCTGTATTCCCTGTATAACATTAGAAACATAAGTAGTAGCTCCTGAATCAAGCCACAAAGTATTACAAGGAACTTCAATTAAGTTTAGCTCGGAACATACAAAAAATCATATTATTGGAAAATTAGGCTGAGATTTGATTTCATGCATAATGAAATAAACAAAAAACTCTTTTCATATTAATTTCTTTAAAACCAAGATCACTTCAATTCCATAAAATGATTAACAATAAATCATAGTAAAGCATTAATCATAATTCGTACCTTATTTTGATGCTTGATTATTTTCTTAGTATGTCCCTTAAATTGTTTCTAAAATCAATCTATCTCAACCACTAAGCCACACAAGTGTTCAACCTCTAACAATATCCACAGATCGTGTTAAAAGAACTCTGCAACTGTTGTTGAGAGGGTTAACCAAGGAGTGTTAGCTCCCTTAGAGCTTAAGCTTGTTTATAATAGATTTTAAACATTATAGTAATTTAATTAAAATTAAATTCCAAGTTCAAATAAACTTTAATTAAAATTCTAATTAAATACCAGTTATTCCCGAATAAGATCTAATATCTCATATCGATCCTTATTAATTAATATTTGATATTTAATCATAAAGCTTCTCAAACTTTACAATCGAGTCTAACTTGATTAAAATATTTTTTCCCTCTTCAACATGTTCTTTGTGTGTGACCTAGTAAATTCCCAAATATATTGGCAATAGATATAAACTATAGCCCTAAATCATATTCAGGATTATATAATTAAAGTTGTTTAATTTATCTTAATTCTCTAATTAAACAATTAAATATATATATCAAGATTAGAGTCTAGCAACATATTATGACCACCCAAATATTTATGAATATCAAAATAGTTTTGACCAAACTTTCCATCCATAATTTTTTTGCATAATTCAATCATTTCATCATACAATATTCCTATTATAAATAAAACATAAAATTAATGTTTACTATATTTGAGTTCAATCTTGTTAATTCTCTACCAATAGTAATTGATTCCATTAATGACATTTGTGAATTTTTTTTACAAAACTTCATTCCACCTTGGCCAAGAATTTTTTGAATCAATTATAATCGAGAATAATGAAATATTCTCCCTAATTACTTGAGGGTGATGAATCTTATATTGATCACTCAACTACCTTTATATAATTTGTGCTATATCTAATAACTACTAATTAAGCTACCTTTGACTAGAACAAGACATAAATATTATCAAAATATAGCATTCCCTATACAAGATAACTTTGGAGATCTCATATCAAAAAATCACTTATAAAATCATCACAATGAAAATTTCTATAGACATACAAGTAATGTTACAAATGGAATTTTGAAATATAGAGTCAACTCAGTGAATTTATTCTCTAACAAGCACCCACACGTTTATTTAAGTATTTCCATACTTTAGTCTATAAGATTGACTACTTCTTTCGTGAGGAAAAATATAACATGTATTTAGTCTTTTTATGTTATATTAATGTCGAATCTTAATAGAATAATTATTAGGAACAATTTAAGGATAACATATAAATATAATATATATCTCATAATTATAATCTTATCACAATTTCATTTGTATTGTATATTTATCATATAGACTTCATCATATTTTAATTGTTGCGCCACTAGATTACAACCAAATGATTATGTCTAAGGCATTAACCAATAATTTTCCACTTTAATAAATCAATTGTTTAAGTATCTCATATCACTATATGATGATCACGCTACTACTGGGATAATGGTTACACTAGAGTTGTGACACCCTAATACCCCCTGCGAGGAGATTGCGAGTGCCACATACACACAGAACACACTGAACACAAAGCATTACGAAACATACAAAACACTTTATACATACATTACCAGAATCTCAGCAAACATACATTACATGTCAAAATTTCCAAAAGCAGCCTGAATTAAGGTTATTACAACCCTTCAAAATAAAAATTCATGAGTTATAAACATCAGATAGAAGTCTAAAAACAATCTCAAAATACATGTGAACAAAACAAAAATCAGACTCCTTTGGCCATCGCGATTGTCTTGTCCCAGTTCCTATGTCCCTCTTTCGAAACCTACACGGGGTAACTCCACCGTTCTAAGCATATAGCTTAGTAAGTAATAACTAATCTATGGATAAACTGACAACTTATCATATACATGCATTAAACAATAAATCAGAAATAATGTATTTCATAACAGACTTTATAATTAACAGAACTGAACATCACAAGAGGGTATAAACCCTTCAGAATTAGAACACAATAATGTTTAAGTCATAATCAAACATATGTCAGAATTACAAAACCAGATAACTGGTAATCCATTAACAAAAGTGGGTAACGGGACTTATACAGATCCATACAGTTGTGTGTCGCCAAATTTTTAAGGCAAACACTACTGCTGCAAGTTCCAAATCATGTATAGGGTAATTCTATTTGGTGAGTCTTTAATTGCCTAGAGGCATAAGCAATTACCTTTCCTTCTTGCATCAAAACACAACCTAAACCAATTCCAGATGCATCAGTATACATAACATACTCCTTGCCAGAAGTAGGTTGAACTAATACAGGAGCTTCAGTAAGCATACTTTTCAACTGAGCAAAGCTACTTTGACATCTATCAAACCATTCATACTTCACTCCTTTCTATAACAGTTTAGTTAAAGGGGATGCTATCACTGAGAATCCCTTAACAAACCGATGGTAATAACCAGCCAAACCTAGAAAACTTCTCACTTCTGTTACATTCCGTGGAGGTTTCTAATTAACAATTGCTTCTATCTTACTAAGATCAACTCTGATTCCTTCTGAAGAGACAACATGCCCTAAAAATGATATCTCTCGAAGCTAGAAATCACACTTACTCAGCTTAGCATATAACTGTCTTTCCCTCAGAGTCTGTAATACAATTCGGAGATGCTCAGCATGATCTTGTTCATTCCTAGAATAGACCAGGATATCATCAATAAACACCACAACAAACTCACCTAAACACTCTATTCATCAAATCCATAAATGCTGCTAGAACATTAGTTAACCTGAATGGCATTACTAGGAATTCATAATCTCCATAACGGGTCCTAAGTGTAGTCTTTGGTACATCCACATCCTTTACCAAAAGCTGATAATATCTCGATCGTAGATCTATCTTTGAAAACACTCCTGCATCTTTCAACTGATCAAATAAGTCTTCAATCCTTGGCAATGGAT
>JAOTAY010000001.1:19202393-19217106 GCA_025629805.1 Erythroxylum baracoense
GCTCCTTGTAGTTGATCAAACAAATCATCTATGCGTGGGAGGGGATATCTATTCTTAATAGTGACATGATTGAGCTTCCTATAATCCACACAAATCCTCAAGGATCCATCTTTTTTTTAACAAAAAGAATAGGAGCTCCCCAAGGCGAAGAGCTAGGCCTAATAAAAACTTTCTCCAATAATTCTTCTATTTGCTCTTTAAGCTCCTTCAATTCTGCCGAAGCCATTTTATAAGTTGGAATAGAGATTGGTGCAGTGCCTGAAAAAAGTTCTATAGTGAACTCGATCTCTCTGTACGGTGGTAGTCTTGATAATTCCTCTAGAAAGATATCTGTAAATTCCTTGACTACTGGAATATTTTCTAACTTTTCTTCATCTGCTTTCGTGTCTACCACATATGTCAAGTATGCTTCATTCCCCTTCTTCATCATTTTCTCTACTGTTAGAGCCAAAATAAATTTGGATGGGCTTGCTCTCTTATCCCCCACAAACACTGCCTTTTTGCCCTTTTCCAGCACAAACTCTACTGTCTTCTGTTTACAATTCAAGTTGGCACTATATTTTTCTAAGGTATCTATGTCGAAAATCACATCCAACCCTTTCATTTCCAATGGCATTAAATCCACCACTAATATCACCTCACCAATATGGATTTCATACCCTTGATAAACATGACCAATAATGACATGATGACCAATCGGGGTACTAACTATCAAAGGACTATCAAGGAGACTCGAATTTCTATCATGCAAAATCATACTTGATGAAATAAATGAATGTATAGACACTGGATTAATTAAAACAATAACATCATCATAAAATAATTTAATCGTACCAGTTACAACTTCTGGAGCTGCTTCTGCTTCCTTCCTCGTCATTGCAAATACTCTAGTTGGTGCTTGTCCCTTCAGTCTTCCTGGAGGATTTACCTTCTTGGCTACACTAGAACTGCCCACTTTAGTTGCAGACTTAACTTCCACGATCTCAGCCGTCTTTAAATCTTGCCTCTGAGTTCCCACCTGTCTAGCATACTGTGGACACTCTCTGGCCATATGCCCTCTCTCTCCACAATTAAAGCAAGCTCCAGTCAGTTGATAGCACTCTCCTTTATGGAATTTGCCGCAATGATCACATTTTGGAAAGAATGGCTTGTTCCCCTCTCCTCTTCTGCCTCCTCCTGTAGTCGAGGTTTGAAGAGAAATAGTTCTCGTCAGTTTGGGTCCACTTGAGCCACTAATTTGAACCTCAGACGGTGTAGGGAAAGTCTTGCACTCCTTCCTAGCACAGGCATACTACCTCCCCTATTTAGTTGTTCCCTTCCCTTTCTCTTTCTATTCATTGCACTCTTTATATTCTCCACATTTTCAATCCTCAGGACAACCTCTACCAACTGTGGAAAATAGCAAAAATTATGTACTACCAATTTTTCTTTGATGGCCAAATGCAAACCTACTTCAAATCTTCGGCACTTAGCTACTTCACTCATCATCAGCTCGACTGCATATTTGGATAACTGGGTAAACCTGCACTTATACTCACTCACCGTCATCTCCCTCTGTGTGAGGCTCAAAAACTCCCTTTGCTTCTGTTGAATGTACACCTCAGACAGATACTTCTTCTTATAGGCAGCTTGGAAATTAGCTCATGTTAACATTAGCGGCTTAAACTGACTCCCTAGTATGCTTTCCTACCAATGCAAGGCATCACCCTGTAGCAAGCTCGCAACATACACCATCTTTTCTTCATCTTCACAATCCGTCTGGTCCAATATTCTTTCCATTTTCCTTAACCAAGTCTTCGCTTCCTCAGGGTTAGTTGTTCCATAAAAATCTACGACGCCATACTTTCTTAGCTTATCAAATTGTTTTCCTTTTTTGGATGGGGCTGGAGTAGAAGTGGATGGCATCTGACCCATCGCTTGCACAAAAGCCTGAGTAAAAGTTTGAAACATTCTGAGATCAAACAGATTAGGTACTTGTGTTTGAGGGAGAGATGGTTCGGGCATCTGAGGTGGAAATGACTCATTATCCTGCCATACAGTTGCCACAGCAATCGCTGGGGCTATGGATTTGTCAATACCCTCCTCTCTCAATGGAGAATCAGGTGCAGCAGATCCTTGCAAAATCCCTCAAAGCGTTCTTCAATGAGGTGGCATTTTACTCATTCAATAAAATATTAACATTTAGCTTATTTTCATTTTAAATATTATGTCCTATGTTTATGCATGTCACTTAATGCAATCAATCAATTTAACACAATAACAATTAATCACATAGCATAACAACTCATATCATAACATATTCTAAGCCTACGAATCCTTAGAAACTATGGGCTCTGATACAAAAAATGTTGGCCTCGGATCTCGATTCGGACATAAAATTTTTTATAAATAATTTATAGAAAAAAATTAAAATTGATGATTTCATGGTGGGATTTTTTTTAGCAGCCAACTAATAATAAAAATAAATAACAGAAGGCAATGATGGCAATAATAAACGTATTTGTAAAAAAAATTTAATGAAATCTCAAAAAGTCATGGGTGTGAGTTTTAAGCCTCTCACCCGTGAGACTACAATAATAAAAAGCACAGGCGTGAGAGAAAATTCTCACACCTGTGAGAGTAAAAAACAACGCACAAGCGTGAGAGGAAATTCTCACATCCGTGAGAATCAAGATTTATCGTGATCGCGATTTGTTGCGGTAACGACTTTTTGTTTTCTCAGCTCGTTGCAATCACGACTTTACACGCATTGTCGTGATCACGACTCGCTGCGATCATGACTTTCTTGCAAAAGTCACGCACCCTTACTTCAAATTACCATAACTTTCAAACCATAAATCCAAAAGTTACAAACTTTATGTCGTTAGGAAGTTAAGAAATAGATCTACAACTTTCATGAAGAAACTTTTGTCTAATTTTACCTAGGTCAGTGCAGTTCATTCCTCAAAGTTTTCAGACTATATTTTAACCCTTATTCACTGTTTACATTCATCTACTATCAACATAAATATATATATACAAAACCAATAACTACAACCACAATACCCGAATCCAACTTTCAATTTCCATACATACAACTTCTACATAAATAATTATACTTAAAAAAAATCCATCCAAAAACCATCAAGCAACAAAAATTTCATTTGATAGAATATAACATTTTACACATACATGAGAGAATCTCTGCAACTTTTTTTGTCAACTTTCAAATAACAGAGTTCTTGCACAACTCCATTACAAATCCTAAAAACCACATTAGTAGAAAAATGCAAAAAACTTTGATGGATGCTCATGCTTGAAATGATTCTAAGTGCCAATAATTTCTGAACTACCTAGATAAGTTACAAATGATAAAAATCCTTGGAGTCTACCGAAGTTTTGCAAGGCTTATTGCTGATCTGCTTTTTCTTCACCTGAGGAGTGGAAAAATAGTGGGGTGAGCTAGGAAGCTCAGTGGCTAATACGTTTATAGCTAGTGATAACGAACCACACATAATCAAGTATATATATATATCACATACTAGACTTAATAATCAAATTCAAAATTTAGAACTTTCATACATATCTGAACAACATCACCATATAATTTAGCACATATTTTTCATTCAATCATCACAAAATATCATTCAAATATTTTCCATATCCAACAATTTAGGATGCAATGCACAAACAAAATGGCTCAAGAGAATCCCATAAAACGAAATGGCAAAACCAAAGTTTACACCATAAAAGAAATGAGTCCATTTTTCGGAGCTTATATGCCATAAGCGGGCAGTCGGGAGAAGGCTTTAAGTCGATGTGCACGTGATGAACGAAATAGTATCTCTCTTACCTATATAAACAGATTTTACATGCATACATATCGAAATCATATTTTCATGCTTTTTAAGTTTCTATTTTTCCTTAGCACAAAGTAACACAATTAAACCAACAAACATGATATAAATTCAAGGAATATTTTTCCCACATTCACAATGAGTCAAGACAAACATTTATACATTTTTCGCACATTCACAATGAATCAAAACAAACATTATAACATTCATGCACACAAATATTTTTTTGCTCATCATCACAAAACTATAAACATATTACCCATCTATTTTACTTGACACTTCCAAGATCAAGCTTGCTCTTCTCCTTGCTCTTGACTTCGACTAACTTGATTCCCTTCAAAAACACATATATTTTCATTTAATCAACATACACGAATGAGCTTCCTTAAACCTAACTATCCATGAATAAACTTAAGCTTGATCTATTCTTGATTTATCTAACTCAAAGAACTAAGATCTAACTAAGTTATAAAAATCCAAGAATATAAAACCTACTTTCTCTACTTCCTTCATCTATCAAAATAGAAAGAATAGCAAAGAATACCTAAAAACTCACCTAAACTTTTCCTTCTTCTTCTTTCTCCTTTTTTTTCTTTCCTTCTTCTTACCTTTCTTTCTCCTTCTCTCCTTCTAGTCTCTTCCACGACTCTCACTTTCTTTTTGTTTCTTAACTCTTACGACTCCTTCTTCTCTTCTTTGTCTTATTTGTTTAAGAAATTTTTTTTAATTTTTCAATTTTTCCCTTCCTTATTATATCCAATTCCTACTAACTCCTCCACTTAATTTTAATTCTTTCTTTTTTAATTCATGCAACCATATAAAATCATACTATACCATATTAAAATCCAAAAATTTTCTAATTCATAAATTCTAATTTATTTTCATGCTTGATAATTTAATAAAATAAATCCTAAGAAAATTAGAACCCAACAGATCTAGCAGATGGAAGTGGAGATGGTAAGTAGGTGGAAGTGGAAGCAATAAGGACATTTTTGTTATTGTTAGGAACTTGATTTCATTTGATTTGAAGGAGAATTTTGTTGTACCATCCATTAGAAGAAATTTGGTTTCTATTTCTGCTTGGACAAATTTGGAAATTTTAGTCTTTTTCAAAATTCAAAATTTATTAGTATTGGTTCCTAATGGTAAATGATAACCTTTATATACTTAATAATGTGACTTCCTACTATGAATCCTTGCATACTAGTGCACGAGGTATTAAAAGAAAATTAACTAACAAAAATTCTTCTTCTCTATTGCACAAAAGTTTGGGTCATATCTCTTAAAGCAGAATTGAAAGACGGATGTTTAATGGAATAGTTGGTGCCCTTGATTTTACAGCGTTTGATGTATATATTGACTATATAAAAGAAAACAGAAAAACCAATATAGATCAGGTGCCAATAAAGCTACAAACATCTTAGAACTGATATATTCATAGACATATATGGGCCATTCCATATGGGATCTTGGAATGGACAACAATATTTTATCACATTTATTTGTGGATAATCAAAATACTGCCTATATCTTATTCATGACAATTTTAATGCTAAAGTTGAAAGTCAACTTGAAAAAATGATTAAGTGCATAAGATCTACCCAAGGTGGAGAATACTATGGTAGATATGATGGTTCAGGTGAACAATAACTAGGACCCTTTTCGAAATACCTGGAGGAATGTGGAATTGTCCTATAGTACACCATGCTTGACACTTCTAGCATGAATAGTGTAGCTGAAAGACAAAACAAACATTTAAGGATATGGTAAGGAGTGTGATTTTTCATACTACCTTGCCAGTATCCCTCTGAGGTGAGGCATTAAAGACTGCAACTTACTTACTCAATAGAGTTCCAAATAAAGAAACTACCAAAACCCTTTATAAGTTATATATAAGCAAGAAACCTAGCTTGAACCATTTACATATTTAGGGTTGTCCAGCAAAGGCTAGGTCATATATGCCAAACGAAAATAAATTGGAATTAATAAATGTTAGTTGCTATTTTATTGGATACTTTAAAGATCCATGGTTTTCAAGTTTTTTGATTCTACTATTAAAGGAATTTTTTAGTTAGGAAATGTCTGGTTCTTTGAGGAAGTTAAGTCTTTGGTGGGGGTTGGGGATAAAGTAAGAGACTTTGTCTTAAAGGAGTAAAGTGTTATTATTCCTTAAGTTGTTGACATCAATAAAAATGTAACTCCAAATCAAGACAATGTTCCTCTTATACAAATTTTAAAAATTATGCCAGTAAACCAAAGTCAACAACCTCAAGAACTAATATCACTAAGGAAATCCATTAGAGAGAGAAGAAATATAATTATAGATGATTATGTTATATATCTTAAAGAATATGAGTATGACATTGAGATGGTGGGAGATTATCCAGTTAACTTTCATTAAGTCATACAAAGTTTTAACTCCCAAAAGTGGATTGAAGTTATAAATAAAGAAATAAAGTCCATGAAAGACAATAATATTTGGGATCTTATCGTATTACCTAAAGATATGCAACCCACTAGCTGCCGATGAATATTTAAGACCAAGAGAGATTCTAAATGTAAAGTGGAAAGATATAAGGCTTCTCTAGTTATTAAGGGCTTTACTCAAAAGAGAGGCATCAATTACAAAGAGGCATTCTCTTCAATTTCTTCAAAAGACCTTTTAAGAATCATCATGAATTAGTGGTGCATTTTGATATTAAGTTAAATCAAATGGATGTTAAAACTGCATCTCTCAATGGCAACATTAATGAGATGATTTATACGGTGCAACTAGAAAAATTTATGTCAGGAGACCCATAAGTTTAGTGGGAGCAAACATTTTTTTTAATGTCAGTTATATATTACTTACCAGTAATGATGTAGTCTTATTACATGGAACTAAGAGATTTCTACCTTAAAATTTTGAGATGAAAGATCTTAGTGACACCTCTTTTGTATTTGGGATCTAAATACGTTGAGATCGTTCTTATGACATTCTTGGGTTATCACAAATGGGCTACATCAAGAAGGTTTTTAAGAGATATGACAAGCAAAACTACAAACTAGGTGATAACCTTATATTTAAAGAAGACGAATTTAGTCTCAGTCAATGCCCTAAGAATGATTTTAAGGCTAAAAAGATGCAAACGATTCCTTGTGTGTCAGTAGTAAGGAGTCCTATGTATACTCAAGTATGTATATGTTCAAATATTGCATGTATTATTAGGATATTAGGGAGATATTTGAGCAATCCTAGGTTGGATCATTGCGTAGTAGTCAAAAGAGTCATGAGGTATTTGTAGAAAACTAAAGACTATATACTAACATACAGGAGATCGAATCAGCTTGAGATCATTAGGTATTCTAATTCTGTTTTGGTTAGATGCCAAGATAGTAGGAAATATATTTCAAGCTATATCTATCTATTATGTAGGGGGTTATTTCCCAGAAGATTGCTAAGAAAACACTCATAGCCTATTCTACCATGGCAGCGGAATTTATAGCATGTTGTGAAGCATCTAATTATGGAATATGGATGCAAAATTTGATCACGAGGCTAAGAATTATAAATGGCATTAAAAGGCGACTTAAGATATTTGTGACAATGATTTAGCAATTATGTACTTCAATAATAATAGGAGCTCCATAAAGTCTAAGCATAAAAACATCAAGTTCCTAGTGGTTAAATAAAGAGTTTCACTAAAAGGTTATCACCCAAGGTCTTTTATGAGCATACTACTCATATGGGTAATAATACCTTTTGAGGATGTTAAAGTTTAATGGGAGTTTGTATCCTTAATATTTATTTTAGACAATATACACATTATAAGGTTATTTATAGTTAACACAGCAGTAGTAAAGTCTAAAATTTATTTCCACTTTGAATGTGTTTTTCGGTTTGTTCTCATAAGAAATAAATATTAAAGATTAAGTTTTAAAGAAGGACTAGTTGGAAATATTCATGTTAAGATCTCATTGCACAAATTTTCCATACTACATATCCATTCCTAATCCACGTCATTCATCTATACAAATATATGTGACAATTGATGGGTTTAGTTTTGCTTAATATAATGGAAACTACTTTGATCCCTTGTTGGTATATATGATGGACAAGATTATTCTAAATTCCTTTAGTGATTATATCATATTAGCATGTATAATTTTTGACATAATATATACAACTATTAAGGTTTCATATACATATAGCCCAAGTGGGAGATTCTTAGAATAAATTCCAATTAATTTGTGGGCTTATATGCATATTATGAGGATACTGCATATTATGGGCCATCGTTAAGATTGAGCCTAATTAAAGTGATCTAATTAAATTTCAAGCTTAAAGAATCTAATAAAGTATGGGTCAATTTTATATGTGTAGATACTAGGATAACAAGTTCTTATTTGATGATGGGCCGAATTAGAAATTGTAAACCCATTAGGTTTGGGGTTTTACCTTTACAAAATATGGATATAGCCTTTGAGTTATATGTCTAGCTATTAGGTTTCTCTTAGCATCACCATTGCGAGTGAAATTCACAAAATAAGAGTCGACATACCAATTTGTAAGATCATAATTTGAAATTTTAACTCAACGATTCATGACAATGAATTCAGGTATGCTTCTGCTTTTATGTCTTAATGATTTAACATGAGTTTTGTGTTCTAAACAATGACTTGCACTGGTTAAGGTTCATTACAATAGTTTGCACTATTATGATATATTTAGGATGAGATATAAGTAATAGGAGGAGGAATTCTAGTTTGGTAATTGGCCACGAACTAAGGATTCAAGTGAGGAAGAGAGGATTTACTTGTTGATGATCTAGACATAAAATTAAATAAAAATATAACGTCATTAAATAGTTAAAATTTTAAAATTATAAAAACAATTTAGATTTTAACAAAAATTGTCAATTTTAAAAAGTATTTTTTATGACCTAAATGATTTTTACACACTAATAAATAATTTATAATTAAAATTAACCACAATTATTATAAAAATCACCAAGATAATTACTCTCCACTATTTATTTCAAATATTTCACTTAAAATTTTATTTAAATAGTTTCCTTAATTTTATTTCTATTCAATTAAGTGATTAAATTAGTCTAAAATAAACTCTTATGATGATCAAACTAAAATTAGTATAACTATGAAAAATAAAATTAAGGAATAAAATGATTAGAAAATTTTAATTAGTTAATCCATTAAGCAGATTATTTGGGACTTATTATCTAAATGATCAACCATTTAATTTAGTGTTTTGTGAAATAGAATTTGTAAATATTTCTAAATTTCAATGTGAAAATATATAATATTTGCATTTATTAAGATTCCTTTATCTCATGTAAAAGTACAAAAATTTTATTATGATTAATTAGTTTGAAGAATTCTAATGATGGATTCATTCTCTTTTTATTATCAAAGGAAAATTAGGTTTTTGAGACCATAAAAAAGAGAAATTGAAATTGGGGCAACAGGCTTTGTCGGAGTGAAGAATGTTTAGAGGACCCATTTATTTCTTCAAAACCCCTAATAGATTGAGCCTAAATAGTTAAACTAGAAAAGCCCAAATTCTCTTCTTTTTCTTCTTCTTCCGTCTTAGTCCTGTTCTATTCACATCACCATTTTATACTTTTTTCCCGTAAACCAAAGATGCATTATTCTCGGAGCAGCAGTGAGCAATGAGTTTCTTGAAAGATCTACTCGGCTCAATCGGCTCTGTGTTCACGTCTTCCCTAGACCCTAAACCTAACTCTAACACTAACCCAAACCCCGATTGGTCCGATTCTTCTACGATGGCATCCACTGCCATCCCCTCTGGAATCTCCAATGAACGCACGGCATACAAGCTCAAAGGCTACTTCGATTTAGCCAAGGAAGAGATCGCCAAGGCAGTCAGAGCCGAAGAATGGGGTTTGCTTGAGGACGCCGTTTCCCACTACAACAACGCCCATCGGATTCTTCTCGAGGCCAGCTCCACTCCTTCTCCTTCCTATATTACCTCAAGGTTGCTACTCAATCAGTTTGCTTCCCATATTTGGCTTCTTTTTATCAGTTGGCTTTGTGTTTGGGTTTTTGATTGGAGAATTTGGTATTTTAGTGAACAAGAGAAAGTCAAGTCTTACCGACAGAAGATTTCGAAATGGCAGGCTCAAGTTTCGGAGAGGCTGCAAGTTTTGAATCGGCGAGCAGGTTACAAGTTTCGCATTGATTTTATTGCTCTCTTTTTTTTAATGTTGATTTTTTTCTCTATTTCCTTGTATTCTTCAGCTGGGACGTCGTCCTCCAACAAGGTATTCTTTCATTTTGTGTTAAACTCTATATAAATACTCCAAATTCTCTAAGAATTTCTTGTGCTTATGTCAGTGGTTAGCTGGATCGATGTTTGTTTGTTATTATACTATCTTTATTCTTCATTATGAAGGGTTCCTACAATTATGAGCTTTTGGATAATTCACTGAATATGATCATAGAATTATCCATATGAAAATTACTAAAATGTTTGCAGAACACCTTAACTCATGCACATAATGCTGCAGTTTCATCACCAACATCGAATGATAAACGCTATGTGTTACAGAAGGCTTCTTCAATGGGAAACCATCCACGCGTACAGATTCAGACCAATAAAGTTGTAAGCTCTAAACCTACACGAGAGACTGGCAATGATTATGAATCAAAGTTAATAGAAATGATTAATACAGCAATAGTGGATAGAAGTCCATCTGTTAAATGGGAAGATGTCGGTGAGTCATTATATTTTATCTCTAGATTTCATGCTACTGAAAAAGAAAAAAAGTTTGATGCATTAAACTTTTGCCTTTTGAATTTGTTGCAGCTGGCCTTGAGAAGGCAAAACAAAGTTTGATGGAAATGGTTATTTTGCCAACTAAAAGAAAAGACTTGTTTACAGGCCTTCGGAGGCCAGCTAGAGGTATCCTTATGGACTCTTAACTTCATTAGAGATTATAGTGTAGTGCTTAGAAGACTTGTCTGGTGATGGAAGAACTTTTATTAACCTTTATCACTAGGTTTGCTTCTCTTTGGTCCACCTGGTAATGGGAAGACCATGCTTGCAAAGGCTGTTGCTTCTGAATCAGAGGCAACCTTCTTAAATGTCTCAGCATCTTCACTGACATCAAAATGGGTAAGTCTGTACTTATTACAGTTTCCCCAAAATGCTCAAATTTTTGTTTCCTAGGTTTGTTTTTCTGTTTGATATTGAAGAATGTCTGATTTACTTCCACTTGACTAGGTTGGGGAGGCAGAAAAGCTTGTTCGTTCTCTATTTATGGTTGCTGTACAAAGACAACCATCTGTCATTTTCATGGATGAAGTATGCAAATCTTCTCCATGATTTTTCTTTTATTGTGCCATTCTATTGCATGCTTGTGTATGCATATTCCCTAATGGATTCTTAACTCGATAGTCTCTTTTGACTCAAATAGTTGGTTAGTACATGAACAGCTCCTGTTCAACCATCAATTTTTAACTTGTGTTTGCTAATGATAACTTGGCTTGGTTGAATAGAAAAGGTGTTGGTTTTGGCTTCTTTTGGGCATTAAATTCGTCATCTAACTTTATTGGTATTTCTTGCACATATTTGATCTATTTTCTTTCAAAGTTTCAAGAAATATTGTAATTGAATTTCACTATGAATTGTCATTAAGTGATGACAAGCATTGCCATGGGCATGATTTTTATGCCACCATCATTGTCAACCTTGTACTTGTTTCATTTAGTATAAGTGTTGTTGAGTTTTTTTTTTTTTTCCTTTCCTTGGTTTCTATTACTTTTCATTCAAGTAAATTTACTCATAATTCGTCTTCCTCCTTTCTATTTAATTTCAAGATGATTAGTGGAGTTGAGAATGAAATAGTTCTTTAGGCTGACTTCCTTATTTCCATTTATGGAAATTTTGTCTTCTTGATTATGAACAGATCGATAGCATTATGTCAACTAGGTTGGCCAATGAAAATGATGCAAGCAGAAGGTTAAAGTCTGAGTTTCTGATACAGTTTGATGGTGTTACCTCTAATCCTAATGATCTTGTAATTGTTATTGGTAAGCTATAAAAATACACATTATGCTTGTTTCTACTATTTTTTCCATCCCATGAAGCTTGTTTCTACTATTTTTTCCGTCATTTGAAGCTCGTTTCTACTATTTTACTGTCGAAATTATTGTCTTTGACAATGCTTTTCATGATTAAGCAATGCTAATGACACAAAAGAGCTTAGAGTTTATAAAATAAACAAAAGAGGGTAAATTAGTCAACCAAAAGCTTTAATTTGGGGTGATGAAGAGTGAAAATTAAGATGATAGCTAAAATAAGGATTGAAATTTAGTTTACGTTATTCTTTATTAGATAGGAATAGTAGTAAGTTATTATAGTTGTAATTATGTTATTCTGGTTGTTAAGGGCTTAAACTTATTTAAAATATATAATTCTTTTTAGGATATGTTTTAATTTTGTTTTGGATATTTTATTTAGGAACCCCTTTTCTACTAGAATAAGGTTTCTAAGAATTGTTTTTATAAATGTGTGTGCTCAGCCTTTAATAATAAGATTTTGAAATTTTTATTTGTAAACTTGAATTTTCAATTGGAAAGTGTGATATTTTCTTCTAAGAGTGATTCTTAAACCTTAGGAGTGATTCCTAGTTCCTTACCCATCGCTCAATTCTGGCAACAAAATCCCTAAAAATTCGAGCCTAAATATTCAATAATTAAACCTTGAAATTTCAGCTAATTCAAACTTGAAATTCCAACATCCTAAGCTAAAACCCAGACTTGAAATCTAATAATTCAGTAGCCTAACAATACTCAATCTGCCCATATTTCCTGGTTTGTGAGTTTTTGCTACTAGTTGGTATTTCTTTTATTTTTCCTAAATCAGGTCATCTTCATTTTAGTGGACACTTGCTCCAACTGTTTTCATTTGCTTCTTACAAATTTGTTTGTTTTCCATCATGATGTTTTATTCTTTATCATTATTATTATTCCAAACTATGCTCATGAAGTGAGTTTATGAATATGAGGATATGTTGTTCGTAGCTAGTGGAACTATTTTTGGACTCAGGTGATCAGAAACATAAGCCTAAGAACTTATGCTTTGTTGAATGTGGAACCATATACTGTTGTATATTGTTTAATATATCTTCACTCCCATTCGTTATCTTCTATTTTATGTTGAATGTTCAAGTTGACCGAAAACTTTGTGATGTGGAAGATCCATTTATGGGGGAAAATATGCTAGAAGATCAACTGAAAGGAAGGGAGTGGTTGAAGGTTAACAAATTGTGAGATTTTTTTTTGTAGTATTTTTTGGTTCTTGCACTACTATTTGGGTAAAGTTTATAATTTCAGAAATTTTTTTAATAGGAGACTATATTAGAGGGATCCATTTCTAGTTAGGATAATTCCTAAATTAGAGGGATTCTAAAATTTGTATAATAATTCCTAATAGCTCAATTGTTGTAACGCCTATTTAAAGGCATATTTCTATTGAATAAGATAGTCAAAAACTTTAGTAGAAACTCACTAGATGGTTTGTCAAGGGCAACCCTTTTTCTTTTCATTTAGCATAGACAATTGAAGGGAGCATACATGAAGAAAGGGAGGAGAGGACTTCCTTGTGAGTTGGCCCATGACTAGATCCTAGGACTTGCACATCAATTTGGTATCAAAGCCATAGATCATGGACCACTTGTGTGATTTGTCAACTAAAGTAGACGTGTCTATGAAACAAGTGTGGCAATGACTAGAAAAGGTAGGAGAAAGTAATGCTTAGTTTGAGGAGCTTTTGGAGGCTATTTGCGGATGAAACCAGGAGGAGGAGGCATGTAGCAGTAGCAACCTCACCTAAATAGAGAGAAGGGAAAATAGAGCGTGGAGCCAGTTGGTTTAGGCATTGTTCTAAGAAATTCTAGATTGGAATTCCCTAAATATGATGGTTTTGATCAATGATTAAAAAATTTAACCGGTTCAGTCGATTTTATTTACCGTAAAAGTCTTGAACCAATTGACATTCCAATTCAATTTTTAATTTTTTGGTTTGATTTACTTTAACAGTCCTTGTTATTAAAAACGATTAGTTAATTAATTAATTAATTGGTTTCATAAATTAATCAATTTTTATAAGTAAAAATAAATCAATTAATTTTTATTTAACAATCTTCTCTTTTATTAAACTTCAAATTTTTTGATGGGTAAAGACATTTTCCTTTAATCATATTTAAAATTTTTTAATTTTATTTAATCTTTAATTGGTTTTTTAAACCGGTAAACATATTTTTATCCTGATTTTGAGGACAAGCTCTTTGTCCAGGAGGGTAGAAATGACGTAGACGATGTATTCGTCGTGAAATAATATGCAAGAAGATCAGCTGAAGAGAAGAGAGTGATCAAAGGTTAATTGATTGGAGTTTTTCTTGCAGTATTTTTTGTTCTAGCACTGCTACTTGGGAAAAGTTTATTATTTCAGAAGTTTTGTTTTAATAGGAGACTAGATTATCCTTTTCCAGTTGGGATAATTCTTAAATTAGAGGGATCCTAAAATCTCTACAATAATTCCTAATAACTCTATTGCTGTAAAGCCTATTTAAAGGGCATATTTCAATTGAATAAGGCAGTCAAGAACTTTTGCAGAAAATCAATAGAGGGTCTGTCAAGGACAGCTCTTTCTTTTCATTCAGCATAGGTATGTCTAGGAAGGAAGCAGACATCAATAAAGGGGGAGTAGAGGGCTTCCCTGTGAGTCGACCCTTGGCTAGATCCTAAGCTAAGTCCCACATCACTTGCTAGTCTTACTGCCCGTTTGGATGAGCTTATATCAGTAGAGCTTTTATCAGTAGAGCTTTTATCAGTAGAGCTTTTCTGAGAAGAGC
>JAOTAY010000001.1:19217206-19230874 GCA_025629805.1 Erythroxylum baracoense
GTCTGCGTTCCGTCTGCGTTACGAGGACGAGGTCTGCGCACGCAGACGTCGTCTGCGTTGAACGCAGACATCGTCTGCGTCGCAGACGTGATCGACGGGTTTGTAGGTCGATCACGTCTGCGTTAAACGCAGACGAATCTTCTTGTTAAAAAAGAAAATAACAAGAAGATAACACAAATCCTAGAAAAAAGCATACCAGACAAAAAAACTTACCAGTGAGTTGAAAAGATGATCTTGCTGTGGGGAAGATAACGTCGGTGAAGAGAACGAAAATTTTTTTGCTGCGGAGAAGATAAGCGTTGTTTAAGTGAACGAAACAAAAAGAAACGGATTTCAGAAAGTTTTGTTATATACGGAAGTGACGCAAATTTAGCTTCCCGAAAAAGCTAAAATTTTGGGCTTTTTTTAAAAGCTCCGAATTTTAGCTTTTAAAAAAGCTGTGTTTTAGCTTTTAAAAAAGCTAGTTCTACTTTAAAAGCGCTTTTAAATTTTTCAGCCAAACGCTCTTTTTTTCTTAAAATAACTTTTGCGGTAGAAAAAAGTGCTTTTCTACCTTTTAAAAGCTGAAACAAACAGGCTCTTAGACACATACGCTGAATCTACTTTGAGGATGTTAACAAAAAAACTAATACAACATAAGAACTCTCCTAATTCGTGGAATTTATACAAACATTTGAGTTGAGCTTCCCTAACAATATTTCCACCCATGTTGGCTTGTAAACATCGCTCCAAATTTCAATGCAGCATGCTTGTCCTATTTTTTCATTTTAATATTCTTGAAATGTATTTTTTTTTTAATGATGCAGGTGCAACCAATAAGCCTCAGGAATTGGATGATGCTGTACTTAGGAGATTGGTCAGTAAGTTTTTCCTTGAATCAGCTAAAGCTTGAATTTGTAGGAATTGGCTAAGATTTGCTTCCAGGATACAGTGAAAGATTTCGCATTCTGATTGTACTTCTTCAACAAACATGTGATATTAATTCATCATCGAAATTTTAGGTTGGAGGAGAATGCATGGGTATTAAAGGGTTCATGCTTTCATACCTGATAGTAAGAATGACATGTATTAAATAATGATCTTGACTGACAGTAACTGAGAGTAAACATGACATGTAGGTCATATATTCAGGCCTGTCCTTGGCCAATTTATGACACTAAAACTAGTTAAAAACCAAAAAACCTTTCATCCTCTTCTATTGCAACTTTAAATCTTTTCTATATAACTTTATTATTGATGTTAGAAAATCTTGAATCAGGTGAAGAGAATATACATACCTCTTCCAGATAAAGATGTCCGGACACTTCTTTTGAAACACAAACTCAAGGGCCAGGCGTTTTCCTTACCTAGTATGTTCGCTGTTTTCATTTTGTTACTTATGCTGTTTATGTCCCTTTATGTTTGAAAAGGTATAAGCTCAAGATGAGAATGGATTGCCTTCATATCATCCCTATTTTTTCTTTTCTATTCTAGTTTATGAGTGGGAAAAGTTAAGATACCTGGAATAATAAACTGGGATAATGAATGTCAGAATGGCAGGTTCTTAGAATCTACCTTAAAATGTCTAGACCAGAGAAAAGATAACATATTGCAAGCTTATGACGAGTGAGTCAGATTAAGATGATCTTTATGTTTTGCTCAAGTGCAACCTTGGGCTTTTTCTGTAGTGCTCAAATTGTTTATGTTATAATTTAGCTTATGAATTAGTAAAGAGAATGTATGTGGAATGTACTTTTTTCAAGGGTTTGTCTCCCATAAACATCAATGTGCTAATTTCAATCTGAATGTGTGCAACAGGGGGAGACCTTGAAAGACTTGTGAGAGAAACAGAAGGTAAGGCAATTATGGCAAATACATGACAAAGTGATAAACTATGTGCTTTAAGTTTTAGTGGATTATCAAGAGAATCATATCTTTCTTGGACGACTCTTTTATTAAAATTTTCCAGGCCCTAGCCATGGCTTGAGATACCCTACAACAGAGCTCTATATGTGATACTCTTCTCTAGTCCCTTGAATTTCCTGCTCTCTTTTTCTGTTTTCTACTCTTAATAGTTTTCGTCTGCTTCCCAATTTGATAATGAAAGGTTGGCGAACGGCTAAAACAGAAAAAACAAAATCTATTGTGAAACTAAAAGCTGATGAAATATTTCCAACCATTTGATTAACAGGGTATTCTGGAAGCGATCTGCAAGCGCTGTGTGAAGAAGCTGCAATGATGCCAATTCGGGAGCTAGGTGCAAACATTCTTACCGTCAAAGCCAATCAGGTAACACTATATTGTCCTGAGGTACTCATGAAAATAACGATCATTTTCTGTTGTTATAATGAATGGATGCTCAAGAATGACCTTCTAGTGCATGTCTTTAGTTGACGTGGATTAGGTTACATGTCTTTCAGTTGTATCGTTTAAAGTTTGATTTAGGCACTTTTCATGCGCATTGGCCTTCCATTTTGACAAAGTAAATGAGTATCCATCAATTATCGCGAATCTGATCTGAATAGATGTTTCATACATATAGTTAAGACCACTGAGGTATGAAGACTTTAAGAAGGCAATGGCTGTTATTAGACCCAGCTTAAGCAAAATCAAGTGGGAAGAGCTTGAGCGTTGGAATGAGGAGTTTGGCGCTAATTGACAAAACTCGTAACTATGTACAACAATTTAGAATTGTTATCGTTATTATTGATTTATTTAGTAAACAAAAACCTCACGTGCAGTGTAATCCAATCGATCACAGATCCTGACCTTGTTGAATTGTATAAATACCACTGTTGACAAAGTCTTGAAAATTGATGTACATGGTGTACAAATGAAAATAAATTCTTTTCCTTGGCATATCATGGACCTGTATTTGTATATGATACTTGGAGTTTAAGCTTTCGTGATGCTGCATTTTCCCCCTTTTGTTTTTTCATTGTGCGTACAGTAAAAGGTATAAATTTTTGTCAACTGTTCACTTAATTGACCTTCTACTTCCAAGCCAATGTACAAGAACGAAAAACAATACGGATTTGGTTGACTTTTATTGCCTGTGAAAATGTTAGTTTGCTGGTATTCTTATTCATACATATCTATCTAAGGTTTGCATATTTATGTTTAAGTGTAGCCAAGCACATAACAGCTGCCAAGCTTAACTGCTGCTATTTTCCCCTTCCTTTAGTAGCATATTCTACGTGCGGCATTTTAAACTAAAACAGAATACAACCTATTCTTATATTTTTAATGAGCCTCAAAGAATTGTTTTCATATTATTAATTTATACAGCTCTAGATTGACATTGACTTCAACATCGTCTAACAGTAGTACAAAACCATGGAGTCTAGAAAATGAGGCGTCTCCATCACTCCCATCTTAGCTCACCGTCCAAGCGCTTTCCTTTGCTTTTTATGAGCTGAAACAAAAGCAACTAAAACGAAAAGCAGAAGATGAACTCAAGGCTAGAGCTGGGATGAATGAAATTATACAAATTACCTTTCGGGAGCAACTTCCCCTTTCGGCCCTGTGAGATGAACTTTCTAAGCGTCCAAATACCCCCTCAATGAAATAAACAATAAAATAAATTTATAATTTCAACTTGAATTAATTTTTAATTAATTAATAATTTTATTAACTTAAAATTTTATATAGTCTAGATATTAGTAATCTAGTTTGCAGAAGTTTTATTGTACGATTATTCCGATGATTATAAATATTTAATCCTGCATGAGAGAAAATTTTCATAAATTGAAAAAATGCCATATGACCGCTATTTAAATCTTTAATTCTGACATATGAATGCATATCGAACAGAGAAATTTCTTAATGAAAGAAGAAGAACTTGAAGCAATGAATGGATATATTGCTACTGCATAATTTAGCTAAGAGAGAGAGAGAGTACTAACAATCTTGGAGGCTTCAATGACAAATGCCATAACAAGAAGAAGAAAGAGAAGCAACGCAGCGGGAAGCCATGAGAACGATGAGTTAGCCATCATTTAATAAAGTGCGTCTCTCCTGAACAATTAAGAACTTAATGTTCCCGACTTTTACATAATGTATTGGTAGCTGCCTTTGATTGGTACGTAGAGAGCTTCAAATTCTGTAGAATGGAAGTAGAAAAAGTTACTGGGAAGTGACTATCATTTTTCAATGATATTCTATTTTCTGGAAACTAATACAGGTCACCTGTACAAATAAAATCAAATTAATTGATTGCTTAATCAACCATGAAAAGTGAAATTAAGAGCTTTCTAACATTCAAACAACCGTGCTACAGGCAAACTTGATTCAATTTTGTCATCAAAATGCTGCATAAAACAAGATTCTTGTCGCCTATATTATGAATCGGATTTTTACCAAGTTTTGTATTATTTCCTAATTTCATAATAAAATGGATTATAAAGATTATCAAACTAAATGTATTATATAATATCTTAACAAGTCCATAATTGTCCGAATTATTAGGGGGACAGAGTAAGAATACAATTTAATTAACATTAAAAAAATATGGCACAAAATATTATCATGAGTGAAAATGATGAGTTACAATACAATAAGCAATTTGTAATTTAGGAAAAATAAAAATATTAATTTGTAATTTGGAATCTATAAGATTAAAATTCTCAGAAGCTCTGTCTTTATATATATATACATGCATACATGCACACACACACACACACATACACACACACACACACACATATATATATGAAAATCAAGTTAATTGTAGTCGCACATTTTAATTTGTTATAATTACCATGCATTATAATATTTACTTTTGTAGCATAATTTTTTAATTTTTAGATAGATATTTTATGAATAATATTTAGATATTACCAATAATATCTAACTTCTTCCAAAAATTTTTGGCTTGAAGATTTGATTAAGAATTAATCAATCTTCACACCACTTTGTCATTGTCGTGTTGCTTACATTTTATGCAAAATGATTGACACCAAAATAAACATTTCATTGTTGACTACTTTTTAATATAAAATATATATAATATTTTTTGGCATGAACTTTTTTTACATCCACAATTCCTCAACTTCCTATGATCGAAGTGAAATTGAACTCGTATGCGCTTGCTTTTTCAAAATAAATATTAGATCCTTTGCTAAATGCAAGGTGTTGTGATTGTCAGAGAATAATAAAATCTTCCATTGTTTGTGTCATAGTTCTTCCATTACAAACTTCAACCATATTATTTCTTTGTTGACTTTGTATAATTTCCAAATATCCTACTTTTATTGTTGATATAGTCACAACTATCTGTAACTTTGAAACTTAGATTATAACCCCATAATAAGCTTGAAAATATAATTTGTAATGAATTTACTTTTAACAAGATCAATTATATAATTAGAGTCAACATATCCTTTGAGAGTAAGGTATGATCCTCCGTATTGTAATGTAATATCATAGATCTTTTTAATATATCTAGTGATTGATCTAATCTGCCAATGCACAAAATCAACTGAAGAAAGTTTTAAATCTAAAAAGTTATTGATCCCACAAGAAATAAAACTGTTAAGTTTAATCAATCTTAACAAAACAATGAAATTAAGTAAAATAAAAATTTATGAAAAGTGTCAAAATTGTAAGACCAAATAAGGCAAGATGAACAAATATAAAAAAGAAAATATAATCAAATACTAGGGCTTTGGAGTTCACTTATGAAGAACTTTAATTATTAAGCAATATTACTTATCAAGGCTAAAATAATAGTTAATTTAAGGTACCAATGCCCCCTCTCGAAGCATAAGTGTATATCTAATTAACAAATTACTTCCTCTCATATATGCAATTAACCTTAATCAAACTCACTAAAAATTTAATGGTATCACAATAGTGTAGGTATCTTTTCCTCTAAATCTCGAATGTTTATTCTCCTATTGCATAGATTATACTTCTCCGTTTAGTCTTTCATATAATCCCTCAGATTGAAGCTATAATAGTCAGACATAAATCCAAAAATCAAGATCAAAGATAAGAAATACTACTTAAGCAATAACTATCATGCATTAATAATTGAAACATCTAACATGAACTATATCCCTAACCTTAACTAGGGATTTATTTCCTGCGATCAAAGTAAACTGCTTGATTTCGAACTTACTAGATATTTTCATTACCAGGTTGGGAATATATTTAGCTTCTCACTACTCTTCTTATTATTAGTGGAAGGAAAGATTATAGTTCATTGACAAGAAAATTGAGAAATAAGGAAACAAATAATAATCAAGAGAGAAAATGAAACTCAATACTTAATACTCATTCTCATGAATCTTAACATCTTGATGTTTTTTGTTTGAATCTTGAATTTTCTCCAAAGTTCTCCCTTTATTGTTTCAAGTCACTCTAATTCGACACCCATTTTCTCATCTATGACTATTGGACCTCTTTTTCCTTTTATAGCCAAAACTCTAGTATTTATATGAATTTTAACACCAATATGGGACCAATTTAAGGTCTATGTTGCCTCAATTGGTTGTTTAATGCCTCTCCCTAGGATTTCTTATAAAATCATTGGTAACATGGGTCCAAAATATGAAACTGCATTTCCATCATCTTGGGTTAATAGCTCCTCTATCTCAAATTCAAGGGAGCATTTGGTAAAAATATACCTAAACATTACAAACATGGGTTTGTGTTCAAGCCATGTTGAATAGCAAGAGTCTATGTCTGGGGTGAGTTCATGTAATAAAGTCTCTAAAGAACCAGAATGGTCTATAGTAGAACATAGGAGGAACACAAGTCCATGTTTGTATTATGTTTCTTTATGTGACAAGTTGTCAAAGATATAAAATGCATTAGTAGGCTATATAAGTTAGAATAAAGTCCCCTGTTTGGGTCGTGTTACTGAACATGACACCATATTCATCTAAAATCATTCCAACTTGGCTCCAACTTACTTGAATTCATTCCATATTTATTGGAGGGCTAGAATAAGACCTGAAAACCAAATGTAAACCATATTAGGTAGCAAATCCTCTAAAAATAATATAAATACAAGTAAAACACTCCCAAAATTTTGCTATGTTCAATCCATGTTCATCTAAAATCATTCCAACTTGGCTTCAACTTGCCTAAATTCATTCCATATTCATTATAAGGCTAGAACAAGGTCCAAAAACCAAATATAAACTATATTAAGTACCAAATTCTCTAAAAATAGTCCAAATACAAGCAAAATACTCTCAAAATTATGCTAAAATATAATGTAATTAGCACTTATCAAATTCCCCTCACACTTTAAATCTTTGCTTGTCCTTAAGTAAATTAATCTCATCACTTTTACTTTAAATAGGTGACAACTTAAGGAAAGAATTCAATTAATCAATCACATCAATTAAGATTTTTTTATCATTCATACAACTGCTAAGTTCATCAAATTGTTAGCATTCAACTACATATATTAAGTCACAATTCAATTTAATTCACTACATAATCCTTCCAACTTTATCCATAAAATTTAACTTAATCCATAAAGTGAACATACAAAAGAAATCTGCTTCAACTTTCATTTTTTACAGCCCTTATTGAAAGAAAATCAAAACAACAACTTTAACTTAACACAAGAGCATTTAGAAGCTTATTTAAAAATTCATCTAACATTTTGATATGAAAGTAAATACCTTATTATGAAGACCACCCATTACTAAGTTAGGTAATTCTTTTAAATGACTACTGGCACTACTCTTTAACTTCAGCCTTTTTACTTTGAATTAAAGTCTGTAGAGTGAATTTATTTAATGCTCACTTATTTACATAAAACAATTGTTGTTTGTTTTCTTTTTTTAATATTTTACAATTTCTATGTGGGATAAAAAATGTTTAAAAATATTTCACTTTTAATTCAATTGTATGTGCAAATTATACAAAAAGTATCATTGTGGAAATTAAGCATCTATTTTCAAAATTAATGAAGAAAATTACATTAGTTCAATCATCAAAGTTCATAATTATTTGCCTAAACAAATAAAATCATAATAACAATTAAAGTTATAATGAATCATCCTGATTAATCTTTTAAAAAATTATTAAATTTTTTCCTATTAAACTAATTATAACAAAATTGATAAGCATAAGAGTTAATTCCTCGCCCACACTTAAGTTGCACATTGTCCTTAATGTACACATGTAATAATATTGAAAACATAGAAAAAATGTAAATGAGGTAAGGATAGTTGGTAGTCCCTTGATAATAAAAGAATTGTCAATCTTATCTAATACTATCAACGTTTGTCTAAGGTTAGTGAAATATGTGACTTGGGGCAATATTTCATATATACACACAAAATTTTATTAATTCTTAACCCAAATAAGATAATCATAGTCCAACATCTGTAACTTTAAAAATATTTTAAACTAAAAATATATGCCATAAATATCAACATCATGCAAAAATAAACTAAGACTCTAAAGATCCTAAAAACTATCAAATTAAAACAAAATATCTAAATTGCTTCTTTAATGTTTATGACAATGTTGCAAATACCTTATCGAACTTAGTACCAATTTTAGTTTTACTATAGTATAGTATAAATATCAAATAATTTTTTAAATAATTTTTTAAAATAGAAAATTAATCCCTTAATTTTTAAAAAATATGTACAAAATAATCCATCATATCATATGTATCGTCAAGGATAGGAGGCCTTTTGAAAGCTTTAAAGATATTGAAATTTACCTTCTCATTGCCCAACCTAACTATTAGCTTCCCCTTGGTGATAATAGCCAAAAATGGTCTCCCTAATATAATGGGAACCCAAATTTCATGCTCCAAGTCCATTACCAAGAAATATGTAGGAAAGATTAGTTTTCCCACTTTAATCAATAAGTTTTCCACTACCTTAATTAGGCACTTAAAAGATCTATTAGCTAGTTGAAGCGACAATGATATAGGCTTGAGTTCTCTTATTCCAAACTTATTGAAAAGAGATAAAAGCATAAGTTTAATACTTGAACCTAAATCATATAAGCAATTATGAATAGTGGAAGCACCAATATGACATGGAATAATAAACTCCCTGGCTACTTTAACTTTAGAGGTATTTTGTTTTGCAAGATTTCACAATAATCCTCAATTAAAGATATTGTAATATACTCCTTAAGTTTTATTGTTATTTTTGGACATAATTTATTTTCAAACTTTGCATATGATGACATTTGAGATAATGCTTTGTCAAATGTGATGTTGATATGAAACTTCTTGAAGATATCATGGAATTTCTTGAAGTTGCCTTTATCCTTCCTTTTTTTAAACATTTGAGGATATATAATAGGTGGCACATAAAGTTTAATCATAGGTTGAGGCTTCAACTTGAGACTGATGCCTAATGTAGATGAGACTAGTGCCAATATGTTTTTGTTCACTTCATCTTCTTCCTTAAGTTTGTTTCAACTTTTGCACTTCCTCTACTTTATTAGCTACAAAATTAAGTATTTTTCTACTAATTAATATGATGACTGACACTTAATGTATTATGTTTACCTCTATGTTACTAGGGATCATGCATGACCTCTTTTACTTACCAACTTGGTTGGTTAATTCACTTACACCTCTAAGTTATGAATGAATGCACAATTTGACTGCATAACCTTTTCAAGTCGACCTATTTGAAAGTCAAATTTTCCTAAATATCCAATTTGCATCAATGGAAGATATATATTAGTTGAACATCTCTTTTATCCCCTTGTCTTATAATGATGGTTGTTATTAGAATAAAGGTCTTTATTATAACCCACATAGTCCCATAGGTTTGCATACTCTAACTCCTTGCTCTTTACAAGAGAAATTAAGTTGATTTCTTCATCCAAGGTTGTAAATATTGGAGAAGGATCATTATTAACCCCTGAATTTCTCTATAGGCAGTTATATAATTTGCATAGTTATAGTAATATCGAGGATGACTCCACATTTATACATGTATGAGAAGGATGCTCATATATACCACATTGATAACATGTCTCCCTATTTCTCTTGTCTCAATTCAATAATATCTTCATCTAGTTAGAAATATATGCAATTTATGATGCCAAACTTAAAGATTCTTGGACCTCATAAAAGGATACTTTTGATTTTCCCTATATAACCTTAGTTGACGACAAGGTGATGGATGGTCTTGTGCGTTTCTTTGTCGCCATCGTGCTTTTGATCTTGTTTTTGTACTTCTTCTTTTGTGCGTTGGGTTTTTGAGAGTTATCGACACCCAATGGATCAACTCTCATACAGGTTCTCGATACTTAACCTATTGTATCAACCTTCATACACGTTTTTTATGCTTACGATATAGATGCATGGATTTCAGCAAGACAAATTTTGACCGAAGAAGCTGCTGATATTTTATCTGTATGTGCTAATGCTTTGAAAATCTCCTGATAAGCACAAGAAGCACAAGAAGAAACCCAGCTAGCATCATCAGCAGCAGCCTTTGGTGAGTTCTTCTTCACTCTCCTTTAGTGCTCTTCTGCAACCAATATTGCAATATCAGCCATGAAGGATGTTGTGTATTAAAGCTTTTGTGTGTATGATGATCTCCGAGGAGTACCACACTTGAGGAGGTAATTATTTATAGGTAAAGATCATAAAACTGGATAAGCTTGACAGGTGGGTGCTTAGGTTCTGCGTCTTGTGACGAGTATTGTATAGTATAGTTGTTGGCAGGTTCTTGTGTCCTCTTTTTGCCGCGGTATTGCGGGTTTGTCAGTTTTTGGACAAGACATGGTGCTTCGCCTCGACAGCAAGGCGTTGGTAGGGTCGCGTCGACAGCATGGTGCCCAGTATAGTAAGTCCCTCTCATTTTTCGGTGCATAGGCATTCCCCAGCCCAGGTATGTTCTCGGCCGCCCTCCTACTCATGTTGCATTATTACCATATGTAGGGAGGTTTCTGTTTATTATTCGTATTTTTCAATGGTGCTTCGTCCATGGTGTGCTGTTTATGGGGGTTGCTCATCTTTGTTCTGTTATTTTTTATACCGTCCGGTACAGTGTTCATTTCCTTCTCCTTACCGTAAATGTACTGTCGGTGGCCGGTTCTGTTATGCGGTGGTTCTGTCTTATTAATATTGTCTATTTTCCTTCACGGCTACACCCTCTCCGACGGACTGTTTTTTCGACGGTAGTATATCAGGACAGCCAAGATAGCAGGCATGGAAGTAAATTTTAGGCATTAGGCGGTAACCCTCCTATTTTCTTCTGTCAGTCTTGGAGCCGCCTGACAGGTTTTCTCCCACTTTCCAACTTGTCTTTTCTTGCAGAGAGCCGTTGATAGACCGTTTACTTCTCCTACAAGCCTTCTTGTTTTAGTTTAATGTATAGAACGCAGTCTCTTGTCGTATTGTTTTCTTTTCTGTCTCACTTTCCTTACCCCTTCAGCGCCCTTACTTGCTTACCCATTCTGCGACTTGATTTATATTTCTTAGTAGGCTCAGTTACTGTGGTTCGACTGTGCTTATATCCCTCCGGAGTGCCTGTCTAGTGTTTATACAGAGGTCTTTTTTAAGTTTTGGACGAGTTGTTTGCTCTTCCAGTCGTTCCTGTTTAGTCTTAATCCTCTATCAGTACGGGTCTAGATAATGTGTATAAGTTTCTTTAGTTCTGGAGGTATTTAAATATATTTTATACCTGTATTTTTGCTTGTTAAAAATCTTTGGTTTATTTACCTATATATAAATATTTCTAATTATAAATATCTATATATATATATATATTCATATTTCTTCATTGTTTATTTATTTAGTGATTCCTATCATTTATTTCTTTATTAATTATTATTATTATTATTATTATTTTATTATTATTCTTATCATTTTATTTTTATTTTTATTCTTATTCTTCTTATTATTATTATTATTGTTATTATTATTATTATTATTATTATTATTATTTTTTTTTTTTCTTACTATTTCACTAGTCTTTTTCTATACATAGATTTCTAGCTCTTTTTCCTCTCAGGACGTGGCAGGTTAGTTCTTCGGGCAGTGTGAGGGTTCAGCGTAGGAGGAATGACCTTTAATGATGCATCTCGAATTCGGGGTCGCGGTTCAGGGCATTCAACACGAACGAATAAAAAAGGTGGCGATTTATTGCGTATAAGCTCTTGGAACATTGGGTCCCTTGCGGGAAAGTCTTTAGAATTAGTCGAGATTTTAGACAAGTATAGGATACAAATAGCGTGCATACAGGAGACTAGGTGGTCGGGAGCTAAAGCCAAGGAGATAGGGGGATTCAAACTATGGTACTCTGGTATTACGCGGAAGTAGAATGGGGTAGGTATCCTAGTGGTCTAGGAATTGGTAAACCAAGTAGTAGGCATCACCAGGGTCAATGATAGGATTATGGTGGCAAATTTGGTTATTAACTCGGAGGTCCTCAATGTAGTATATGCGTACGCCCCGCAAGCTGGATTGGAAGAACATCATAAGCGCGAATTCTGGACAGCACTGGATGGTGTCCTTCTCTAAATACCTGATGTTGAACATGTTATTTTAGGAGGTGATTTTAATGGGCATATAAGGGCTGCTTCAGATGGTTATATAGGAACCCATGGGGGTTTTGGATACGGTACTAGGAATGACAGTGGAAATGCCTTATTGGATATGGCCGTGGCGTTTGAGCTAGTGGTTGTTAATTCCTTCTTTAAGAAAAACGAGACGCACTTGGTGACTTTTACGAGTAGCATGACCAAGACACAGATTGATTACTTTCTTGTGAGAAGGAGAGACCGAACATGGTGCAAAGATTGCAAAGTGCTACCAGCTGCATGCCTATCAACCGTACATAAATTGTTGGTTATGGATCTAGGAATTAAGAGATGGAGGTCCCATCAATTTACACAGCGTGTTCGTAGAATTCGGTGGTGGAATCTTAAAAGGGAAATGGTGGAACGATTTAAGACTCTAATCCGGTATAGAGCCGTATGGTCCTTGAGAGGGGACGCTAATCAAATGTGGGAGGGGGTAGCCCCTATCGTACGACAAGCCGCTATGGAACTCCTAGGCGTCTCGAAAGGACAGAGAAGCGGGCGAATAGAATCATGGTGGTGGTCGGACGAGGTCCAGGGGGCGGTAAAGGCGAAAAAGAGAGAGTATAAAAATCTTGTCGCTAGTACATCAAGTGTAGAGCAGAAAACTCGGAGAGTACAATACCGCCTAGCTAAGCAGAAGGCTAGGAAGACAATTGCATATGAGAGTATGTACCGGGATTTGGACACGTACAAGGGAACCCAAAGAATTTTCAAGTTGGCACGAGATAGGGCACGTAAAACGAGAGATTTCAACCAAGTCTTCTGTATTCGTGATGAAACAGGTCAGGTTCTCACTAAGGCACAGGACATCCAGAATAGGTGGCGGAGGTACTTCTATGGATTGTATAACAAAGGCAGTTTAGGCCCCATAGAGTTAGGTGACCCTAACTTATCGAGGCTTTCTCCAAACTGGTCCGAATGTGATCGAGTCACAAGGGGAGAACTTCTAAAGATATTGAGAGCGATGGGGTGCAGAAGGGCAGTAGGGCCGGATGAGATCCCTATAGAGGTATGGAAGCATATGGGACCTATTGGTATTGAGTGGTTAGTCCAGCTGTTTAATATGATCCTCGACTCCGCCAAAATGCCGGATGAATGGAGACTGAGTAGGTTAATCCCAGTGTACAAGGCCAAAGGGGACATCCAACTTTGCCA
>JAOTAY010000001.1:19238530-19253470 GCA_025629805.1 Erythroxylum baracoense
ATTAAAATATTTTAATTAATTAATTAATTAATTACAATATTTTAATTAATGAATGAATTATATTTTAATTAATTATAATGTAATTAATTAATTATATTTCAATTAATTATAATGTAATTAATTAATCAATATTATTATTTTAATTAATTATATTATATTTAATTATATTTAATTAATTAATTAATTTTAAAAAAAGAGTCATTACTAAGGAATATGTTTCATTCCTCTACTAAATGGGGGGTATAGAGGATTTTCCAAAAGTGAGATATCAAAGTATTACCCCTATAATGATAATCAACAACCAACCACTCACTTTTCATTCCTTATCCATTAACTCCCTTCCCAAACCCATCAACGAAGCACCCCCTCAAATTATTAATATGCCTAATTATTAAAGCGAACTCTAACATCCAAAAAGTATACAGATTTCTCTTAAAGAATATTTTATTAGAGAGTAACTTAACCTCTTATAGCTTTGCGAAATGATTTCATATCTCTTTTTCTATCTTCTTTTCTTCTACGCTTGACAAAACTTCATCAACTAAAGCTAAATGAAGATTTATAACAACGTTCACATTTATTTCTTTCCATTTGAACTTATTAGTAAAATCCTTTGTCTTTCACTAATGATTACAAGACAATTATCCTTTGTGAGGATAATTTTTATCCTCATCTATCACGATGAGAAATTTTTCTAGTTGAGCCTATCAATTTGAAATTTGGTTGTCAGTGCTTCTATCCTGAACTACTTTAATTTAAGAGAAATAAATCTCACCATTTTATGTAAATGATAATTATATACATGAATAATGCCTACTACTTTCTAACTTATTTTTCGATGTGAATGATCCATTTATAGTGACAACGACAAAACATACGATAAGTCGACATATACATCCTAATTAGGGTATGATACTGCTTTTGTTAAAACTAGGAAGATTGAAGCTTAATTAAGATTGAAGAAATATGATACAACAAGATATTATTATGAGTGAAAAGGAGAAGTTAAAATATAAACACTCCATAATTATGATTTACAAATATTAGAACCTATAAGATTAGAGTTCTCACAAACCGACACTTGAATGTTTAAATTTTATTTCTTAATCTGCGAACAAGAAGATGAATGAGTATTTATATGTGAATAAAATTAATTATATTCATTCATTTCAAATTGTTATAATTACCAAGCATGCTAATATTTACTTTTGCACCAATTCTTTTAATATTTATGTAGATATTTTATAAATAATTTCTCTATTCTAATGTAAATAATATCTAAATATTGTGAGTAATATAGAGATTCTTCTCAAAATGATCACTTTATTCTTGATTTTTAATGGATCTAGCTCTTGTTAAACTTAAATTTATTTATTAAACATGTTCACAATTTAGGTTTTACTAACATATTTTTTATTTTTAATAGGGAAAATAAAAATTTTATGCAAAAATCAATGGAACTATCAAGTTTTATTTGTCCACTTAGATAAGTGCCCTCATACAAAGACCTCCAAAATTAATGTGATAGATTTTATGCAAATTAAAGGAATGAAATTAATAGGTAATAGTCTTAAATTAATGAGATATCTGTAACAGCGAAGAACCATTTTAAATTATCTAAATCACCCTTCATAAGATTCTTCCTAAATTTCTGGGTCAAAATTAACCTTGAGTTGTGAGTTCTCAGCCAAATCATTGCAAGTTTGGGTAAGCATTCTCATTTAATTGACACTAAGCATCTTCTTTTTTAGTATTATTAGATAGGCCTTTCGATCGCTAGTTTTTTGGAATATTGCATGCACTAGTACCGGAGATTCAAGGTGAATTAAAATAAACATCGTACTTAAATTTTAAACATAAGTATTTCTTGTAAAATATTTATATTTAGTTAATAAATTTAGGTTGGAGTGAGCATCGTTGATGATAATTTATACTTCGAAAATAATAAATTTGTGAATCTTTTAGATTTATAACATAAAACATAATAATTAATATTTTCAAACAATTATAAGATAAATTTAAAAATCTCTCCATAATTAAAACTTTTTTTCATATTTACCCCTATCTTATTAATTTTTTGTATGTGTTGTTTACTCACTTAAGCATGTGACATACCAAACATTTTAGTGTTAGGATTGTAGTAAAGAGATATATGTGAAAATAGAAAAAAATTGCAATTTTTTTGTGAAAAAGTAAATAAATGAATTGATAATGAAATGAGTGCTAAAGATTACAAGGGTCGTAGCTTCGAAGATAGCAACCCAAACCAACTTTAAAAGCTAACAAAATTAGCAAACAAACTAATATGATAAGAATAGTTAATTAACATTAAACTGAATATAACAACATATATCAAAAGAAAATTAATTAATAATTATTACTGGTAAAAATTAAATGATCAATTTTATATATTTAAATGTATGAGTTATAAATATATAAGAAATTAATCATCTTATTTATTATTATTATTAAATAATAAATAAAAACTAATGAAATATATAATTTATTGTTATACAAAATAACAAATATATAATTATCGATTAATAAATTATGATTAATAGTATTCATTAATTATAATTAAATTGAATTAATATTACACATTAAATATTATTATACTATTTAACAAAAATAATGATAAATTAATAAAATAATAAGAATTTTGTGATTTTATTTATTAATAAAAATCAGTCAAATTATTATAATTACTTGTATAAAATAAATTATAAACAAATAAGAATTGAGCAACTCATTGTAAATATTAAGTATCTGATAAAATAAGATTTTAATAAAATATTTAATTTACTATAATGTTAAATAATTAATATGTTTTTAATAGAAATATGTTAATTTAATTGTTAATATATTTTAAACCATACAAACCATATAACATAACTATACATAACATTCGTGAAAACTAAAGCATATATGCTAAGAAATCACCACCACAGCCGCCGTTAGCTATAGATTTTTACTTGATACTATAAATTACACAACCCACTAACACCTTATTGTCTCCTACTTCATACCTCACCTACTAAGTCATTTTGAGCACACTCAACACTTTAGAAGCCATATCTGAATGTATGTCTAAATATTAAACTGACAAAATATAAATATATAAATGGGTGCGACATTGTTTACTTACCATTTCTACTTCTCAATTGTTTGTTGCACAGGCGTCTAAAATACAATGGATTCTAAGAATTAAGAAAGATTTGTGTTGTATGGTCTTGGATTCTACTGACTCTAATAAATGAAGGAAGAAGATGCTATATCCTACTAGGTAGGAGGAGTCATTTGAAGCTTCTCAAAGAAGTTTTGGACAAAAATAATTATTTTATTATATTAAAATTATTAATTAGAATAATAGATATAATTTGGTACAAATTTTTATGGTAATTCATGTCCTTTAAATTGATGCCTTAAGAAAAATATAACAACAACACAATTAAAAACACAACCAAGAAGTTAACATTCTTAAACAAAATTATCAATAAACATTCTGTGATGTGTGGCTTGGAGAATTTCTTTTGATGTCCTTACTGATAAGGATATTTTAGTAATATCATATATATATATATATATTGGAATTTAGGGCAATTGGTTGATGTATGGTGTTTTTTTTATTTTCCTTTCTTGTAGTTTCATTGTCGACACCATTAATAAAAAAATTTAGAGAGTTTAGCTTTTTTAAGCTTCTTGGTTTTAGCTCTTAGTTTTTGGTTAGTTAGTGGGTTAGGCAACTCGTTAAGCTTTGTGATTAAGCTTGTACTCTTTATCTTCTTGATTATAATGGAATTTTCACGTTGCCTATGCTCATGGAAGTAGGTTTTAAGCCGAAACACATAATTCTTGTGTTATTTGTTGATTTATTAAATGCATTATTTCCTTGTACATGTCTTGCTATATTTTCTTGTGAGTCTATTTACCTACGTATTAGCTACTCTGCCTTGATCTACTTCAACAAAATGATATTAGAGCGAGTATTTTGACTGCCATCTTGACTCTATTTGCGAATTTGTAGATCTAATTGGTTTTGATATTGAGTTGCTTCTGTTGTTTGGCTTCGACTGTCTAGTTAATTAGCTAATATGACTGCAAGTGTTTCATTTTGATGTTAAGAAATTCAAAGGAAAGAATAGTTTTAGTTTATGGTGCATTAAGATGCAGGCGATATTAGTTTAATAGGGATAGTTAAAGCTTCAGGTGGCACAGATAAATTTTTGGATTCACTTTCGAATGATCAGAAAGATGATTTGATGGAAAAAGCACATAATGCTATTTTACTTAGCCTTGGAGATGAGGTTTTGCAAGAGGTTGTTGATGTAACATTTGCACTTGGCTTATGGTTTCAGTTGGAAAGCAAGGATATGATGAAGTCATTGACCAAATGACTCTTCATTAAGCAGCGACTCTACACCCTTAAAATGGAAGAAGGAACACCTTTGTCTCAACACCTTGATACATTTAATATTATTATTATGGATCTCAATAATATTGATGTTAAAATTGATGATGAGGACTTAGCTTTGATTGTTTTGTGTTCTTTGCCTCCGTTTTGTGGAGAACATGTTGTATGGCCATAACAACATTACTCTTGATGAGGTAAAGACAACTTTTGGTTCAAATAAGTTGAGAAAATAATGGACTGGTAAACTAGTCAAGGTGAAGGTTTGGTTACTCGAGGGAGATCCAAGACAACAGTGGTAATTCAGGCAGTAAAGTCTTTATATCACAGTCTAGAAAACGAGTGCAGCATTATTATTGTAAAAAAAATGGACACATAAGAAAGGAACGTTCGAAGAAGAAGGAGAAAACTGAATCGCAGGAGCGGATCAAGGAAGGTACAAATATGGTTATTGTTGAGTCTTGAGATGATGTTAAAACTGTTCTAGCAGTATCTGATTCACATGTAGGTGAAAAATGGATTCTTGATACAGCTGCTACATTTCACATTAGCACCTCAAAAGAGTTATTTTCGACTTATGAGAGGTGTGCTAGCTTAACACTAATGGGAGATGACCATACTTGTAAAGTTGTGGGAATTGGTGTAGTTTGTATTAAGATGTTTGATGATTCTATTAGAACTTTGACAGAAGTTCGACACATCCTAGAAATGAAGAATATCTTATTTCTTTGGATACTTTAGACAAGAAAGGTTTTCAGTATTCTGATGAAGGTGGAGTATTGAGAGTATTTTCTGGTGCCTTGACTATGACGTCACTTGGTTATGACATATGAAACTTAGACATATGAGTGAGAAAGGTTTACCTATGTTGAGCAAATAAAGTTTGTTGTATGGACAGTGTACTAGCAAGCTTGACTTTTGTGAGTACTATATTCTTGGCAAGCAAACTTGGGTTAAGTTTAGCATTGGGATTCATCGAACCAAAGGTATTATTGATTATTTTCATTATGATCTTTAAGTCCTTATCTAGTTATGTCTAAGGGTGGTTTTAGATATTTATTGACTTTTATCGATGATTTCTTAAGAAAGGTTTGGTGTATTTTCTTAAAGTAAAGATCAAGTGTTTGTCACCTTTAAGCAATTCACGAATCTGATTGAAAAACAAACGGGGAAAAAGATCAAGCGGTTTTGAATAGATAATGGTTTGGAGTATTGCTCAATTAAACTTGATGAGTTCTACAATAATGAATTAATATTGAGACACAACGCTATTTGACACACACCACAACATAATGAGGTTGTAGAATGCATGACCAGAAATCTCTTAGAATGAACTCGATGTATGAGATTAAATGTTGGGCTTAGTAAAAATTTTTGGGTTGAAGTTATTAACACCGCTTGCTATTTGTTTAATAAATCTCCATCCAAAGCTATTGAGCTAAAAACTCCTAAAGAGATATGGTCTGATAGTCCTGCTGATTACTCTGGTTTGAGAGTATTTGGTTGCCCAACTTATGCTTAAGTTAATGAGGGGAAATTGAAAACCCGAGCAAAGAAATGTAATTTTCTTGGATATGTCCAAAGGGTGAAAGGGTACAGATTGTGGTGTCCTAATTCAAATTCTCCCAAGTTTATGGTTAGCAGAGATGTGACTTTTTATGAGTTATCCATACTTTGATTCACCAATAGTTCCTGTGAAAAAGAAGAGTCAGTTGAAAAGGGAGATCACAGTGTTGAGCAACAAGTAGAGTTTCAGATGGAGACTCCTAATATTTCTATCTCAAATGAAGGTATTTTAGTCCAATATGATCAAGTTGAGGTAAAGGATTCATATGAAGAAACCACTACACCTCAAGAGCAGCAATATAACATTGCCACTAGTAGATCAAGGAGATAAATCAAACCTCCCCAAAGGTATGTTGATGTTAATTTGGACTCTTATGCACTTAGTGTGGCAAAGTTTATTAGTTTTGAACCTTTAAGTTACGATGAGGTTGTCACTTGTAGTGAGTCTACGCATTGGATAGTTGCTATGAATGAGGAGGTGGATTCTCTTTATAAGAACCAAACATGAGAGTTGGTTACACTACAAATTAGCCAAAAAGTTGTTGGTTGCAAATGTGTCTTCAAAAAAAAGAAAGGCATCTCAGGATTTGAAGCAACTAGATTCAAGGCATGTTTGGTTGCTAAAGGCTTTAGTCAAATGGAGGGGATTGATTATAATGAAGTTTTCTCTCCAGTTGTGAAACATACATCCATTGTTATGTTACTTACCATGGTAGCCAAGTTTGACATAAAATTTCAGCAACTTGTTGCTAAAATTTAAAACAACTCTCTTTTATGGTGAGCTTGAGGAAACAATCTATATGCATCAGCCAAAGGGGTTTGCAGTGCTTGATAAGGAAAATCATGGTTGCTTGTTGAAAAAGTCCTTATACGAATTGAAACAATCACCAAGGCAATGGTATACACGGTTTGACAATTTTATAATTGATCATGATTTTGTTAGATGTGTTTATGATGCTTACGTTTATTATAGGAAACTTTCAGATGATTTATTCATTTATTTGTTGCTTTATGTTGATGACATATTAACTGTTGGAAATGATATGTTGGAAATCAACAGGTTAAAATCTCAGTTGAATGGTGATTTTGAGATGAAGGATTTAGGAGCAGCTAAGCAAATTTTGGGATGGAGATTCACAGAGACCGAAAAGCAGGTAAGCTTTGTTTATCATAAAAGGGTTACATTAAAGGAGTTATTAAACGTTTTGGTATGGCTAAGGAGAAACCTGTGAGTACTCCTTTAGCAACTCACTTTAGGCTTTCTACCTAGTTGTCACCCTAAACTGATGATGAAAAGCAATAAATGACTTGCATTCTATACTCAACTACAATTGGGAGTGTGATGTATGCTATAGTTTGCACTTGACCAGATATTTCACATGCAATCAATATGGTCAGTATGTATATGTCTTATCTTGGTAAAGAATATTGGTAGGTAGTGAAATGGATTCTCAAGTATTTGAGAGGTACTGCATATTTATGTTTAGTGTATGATAAGAGTGATTGCTCTAGCAATGTTATAGGTTATGTTGATTTTGATTATGCTAGGGATTTGGATAAAAGGAGATCTTTGATAGGATATATTTTCAAGCTTGCTGGAAGTGCCATTAGTTAGAAGGTTATTTTATAGTCCACTGTTGCCTTCTCTACAACTGAGGCGGAATGTATGGCAGCCATAGAAGCTGAAGGAAGGATTGTGGTCGAAAGGTTTAGTTAACTGTTTGGGATTGCAGTAGGCAGGACTCTACTATTGTGCTTTGTGATAGCCAAATTCTTGAGCAGACCAAACATATTGATGTCAAGTTTCACTTTGTCCAGGATCATGTCTCGCATAGTGCTGTGATGATTAGCAAGGTTGCTACCGAGGAGAACCTAGTAAACATGTTAACGAAACCTATTAATACTCACAAGTTTAAACATTGCTTAGACTTGATTGGGATTTGCAGTTGTTTATTGCCCTAAGGGGCATATGAGGCAGAGGTGATCCAATTTCGAGAAAATTCCTATAATGTTTGACTTCAAGAAATTTCAAGCCAAGATGGGGATTTGTCGTGATGTGTGGCTTGGAGAATTTCCTTTTATTCCCTTAATGACAAGGTTATTTTAGTAATAACATGTCGAGATATATATATTGGAATTGAGGGCGCGCAATTGGCTAGTGTGTGGCTTTTCTTTTTTGTTTTGCTTTGTTATAGTGTCGCCGACAACACTATAAGCAAAAAAATAGCGAGTTTAGCTTTTTAAAACTTCTTGGTTGTTTAGTGGGTTAGACAAGTCGCTAAGCTTTGTGATTAAGCTCGTACTCTTCATCTTCTTGATTATAGTGGAATTGTCTTGTTGCCTCTACCCGTGGAAGTAGGTGTTAAGCTGAACCATGTAAATCATGTGTTCTTTGTTGATTTATTTTCGCATTATTTACTTGTGAGTGTCTTATATATTTTCTTGTGAGTATATTTGCCTGCGTATTAGCCATTTTGGCTCGATCTACTTCAACAAAACATGATTTTATACATGAGCACACAGTAATCCGTATCCTTTACATTATTTTTCAAAAACTTCTTATAAAAATATTATTGACCACACTGATATATACTTAACCATCTTTAATACAACATTAAATGGCAATTCGTGTCTTTTACATTAATGTTTAGTATTATTTGTGCTCTTTGGTGGAATTTCTATTTTTTGTTGTTACTTGGTTTTAATATGTTATAATAATTTTTGTACATATAGGTAGTATGCAATTTATTGGTGGTGTACGTTGTATTTAATTCTAGTGAAATTGCCAATGTACTCATTCATTTTGACATGTACAATTATTGTGACTTGCTAATTTCCAATTACTTCCATATGACTTAGTTGTTCACTTGTCCTAAAAATGTAAATTCAAAAGGTTAATAATAAAATTTAATGAAAGAAATAATTTTGAATTTTTAACAAAAAAGATGAAGATTTTTTTAAAAAGAAAATTTAATAAAAGTAACAAAACTACATATAAATTTGGTGTACTTGATTTATTTTTCAAACAAAAGAACTTTCCCTTTTTTTAGGCACTTAAGCATATGGGATGTGACAATTTGGCGTTAATATTATAGTATATGAGAAACAGGAGGTAGTTGTTTCTCCGAAGTTGCATATATTGGGAAATTCAGGTTTTCAATTGACAATGGATGCACTAATATTGGAGATTTAGAATTTATATGATAAGTTCAGGTTAATTTTTTTTCTAGCAATTTATATTAAAAAATAATCAGTGAATTTATGAATTTTTACATGTAGAATATAGAATATAATAATAAAACTTGTACTCTTATTTCTTAGTTATTTTCAAATAACTATAAATAATTTGTAAAAATCCTTTACAATTAACTTTTCTTTACAATGACTCGTATCTTATTAATTTATTTTTTAAATAAAATAAAATAAAATATATCCTTCTTTTTTATGATATAAACAATAAGATTTTTTTAGTTTTATATAAATTAATGTGTGGAGAGTAATTTAGGAATTTATATTTATTTGATAAAGTTTTTTCTGCTAATTTATATTTTTAAAAGTAATGAATTTATGAATATTTTAGATTCAAAATATAAACATGATAATCATATATCCACACTTTTAAATTTTTAGCTATTTTGGATAATTATAAAATAAAATTGAAAAAATCCCTTCACAATTAGAATTTTTTACATTTACTCATAATTTATGTTTTAACCAAATAAATTTTTTCTCTCTCTTTTTTTTTGTGTTCTTTAGTCACCTAAGAACACAAAAAACATGCTTAATATATGTTTTTTCAAAAGAGTTTGAATATATGTTTCAGAAGTCAATAATATTGAAAGAATACGAAAAATATTATTATAATGTAATTTCATTAATTAAAGTCTGGGGACTGGGGACTGGGGACTAAATTTACCACTATGAGATTAGAAAAACAAGAGGTGGGCGCCAAAAAGTCGGAGGACGAACTAACGGCCACTTTAGAAACGAATTTTTGAAACATTCACGTTCATACTCTCTCCCTCCACTTTACTCCGAATTACGATATCAATAAGGAAATCTCCAAACCTGATTTTGCCTATTCCTATTAGGAAAAGGACACCATGTAGTGAAATACATGTATACATTACATTACTGTACTTTCTGGAGATCAGAGAATAATTCAGTATTTGCTCTGTCTGTATCTGAAATCCTACCTCGCACTTGCGGCTCTTTTGTTTGCTGTCCTTGTTCGCTGGTCCTGTTTGATGGTGACTCTCAAAGACTTGGAGCATTTGGGAGATGGATCTTTTGAGAGAATGGTTGACGAAGTATGTCAACTTGCAGAAAAGCGTTCAGAGTTGTACTTTCAACTGTTAACTCAAAAAGTAGTTGATGACATGATCCGAAACAAAAAGAAAAACAAAGTCAAACAACAACATCATCAACTGTCTTCTGGTGTTGATTTGGCTTCGTTTTTCTCACTGCCACTATCGTGCAAGAAGAAGAGGGGCAGCAATCGAGTTCCTAAACCTGAGGATAAACCTCAAAGTTTGGAATATGAAGATCCTGCTTCTAAGGATGGAAACTTTGAAGATGCTGCCAGACAAGAACTGAAAGATCCTGTTTTTACAACAAAGAAGGAGTTAAGCCTAAGCTGCGAAGACCAACACTCGGAGAGTTTGATGATGAAGGTCAAGAACGTTAAGAGACGGTGTTATAAAAGTGACAGCAAAGTGAAAGAAGTCGGTCAAGTGAAGAAGAGAAAGGTGACGAAATTTGGAAGCTTTGAGCAACTGGGTGTTTCAGCATCTGAGATGCCAGCTGATATGAAGGACTATATCGAAAACTTCGGAGGAACAATTCCTGTAATAGTGATCGTGAAACCACTCTATAGGACTGACCTGAGTAGGCATCATGGCCGTTTCACCTTTCCCTTGAACCAAATCAAGAACGAATTTCTTACACTGGAGGAGAAGGCAGAACTAGATAAGAAAAGGCCTTTAAACGTTGGATTTATAGAGCCAAGCTTTGATATCAACACTTCCATGCGCTTGACCAAATGGACGATGAAAAATACAAGTTGCTACACGTTGACAAGTGGATGGAAGTCGGTTTTGGACAAGGAAAAGAACGACATGGAAGAAGGTGACTGGGCCCAACTATGGAGTTTTAGATGGAGTGGAAATCTCCACTTCTCACTAACACTGCTCAGAACCACAAGTAGAGGATATGAAGGCTGATCCTTTAGATTAGGCTGCAACTTTTCTAATCTGATGTCTCTGATTTAAGAACTTAATTCCTCGTTGATATAATACTTCACTTGTGTCAGACATCTTCCAGCCTTAATCTTGTGCTCATATGAAATAATAATAATAATTATTAGTATTACTTGCTAAATACAATTACTTGTTAATTTTTTTTTGGTCATAAAACAGTCGTGAAATATTGTTTTACTTTAAAATTTATCAAATTGCATGGAGAATGAACCATATAATGATTTAATTAAACGAGGGTTTATATCAAATTCTTTAAGCTTTACAAAAATGTTGGAATCAAATGATACTTTGTATTGGGACTTGCCTATGTTTTATAATGGATAACATCTAGATTTCCAAATGTTAAATTGAAAAGGGTTCTCAACTTCCCATCGTTCATATAAACTATAACCTAATCCAAATCAAATTTATGAAGATGCATGTTAACTTCACTTCCAAGTCGTAAACAAATGAAGACGTTTGCTAACTTGCTTGTCTCCTTATTCCTGCAAACTTAGATTTAACGAATTTATCTAATCTATAAATCATATAGCTGTGTTTTACTATTATCTATATTGTTCCTTTAGCTTCCATATTTCGACCAAATCTCTATTTTTATTGTAAAATCTAAAATAAAATATAGTGATTAATTGATCTAATTTGACTAGTATTTATTTAGAGTGAAAGTTAGTCTAACGAGGAGAAAAGAAAAGTTTGAAACGAAGAATAAAGAAGGTCATCCATGTCTAAGAGCTTAATAATTTCAGCAATTGAAGTAATCAAATTTAACTTTTGATGATTTAATACTATTAAAGAGGTTGAAATATTTTGAAGGTTATTATTTTAAATATGATAATGTCAATCAATTTCAAATTTATTGACAATTTCTTCGTATATCAACCTACCCAAACTATCAATAGTTATGTCTAATTTATAAGAGGTATGGGATCCGTTAGTACTTATAGATCATATCTGGCCTAATGCCCAAGTTGTCACTACACAAATGAGTTTGAGTCCATCCGTAGCTCTTTCTTCATCAAGGATCTATAATGAGCCTTGAGACTATAATTAAAGAACTAATTATGAAAGAGAACTGACTTAACAACCTTTAAATGGAGAGATCTATTCCATCTATTGAGGTTGTTTTTGCAACTAAGACCTCCTATTATTATCAGACTTATTAAATTTCAACTAAAAGAAAGTATTTTACAACTACTATAAAAAAAGTGGTCATTACATCTCTAAATGTAATCCAAACAAGGTAATCTTTTAAGTTTTATCAGTCTTCTCCCAATTAGAGCATGTAATAGGTGATACATCCACATCTCCTAATTTTCCTAGAAAAATCTTTATGCCCTTTTATAATAACTTTAACCAGATTTTGGTGATATTTCCTCTCCTGTTTTATATGTCATATGAGGTACTTCCTTTTCATAATACCTTAATTCTGCTTCTTGTAATCACATGACCTCCAACTCTTCTATATTGATTCCTTGAATACCCCCCTCATATTCTACATATTATCTATAGTATTGATAACTCATCTATATATGTTTAAAGTGTAGGCACTATTCAAACACCTAAGTTGTCTTTGCCTGATTCTTTTTTTGTTCCGAAACTCTCTTTAAATCTCATTTGGTAAATTATATGAACTTGGTATTAACTTATTTTTCTTAAGTTGTGGTTGTATTGTGCAGGCTTTAAAAGCGAGTAAGATCTATTGGACAGGTTATAAGTTTAGACAACTATTTGAACTTTTTCACGACCGGAACCATACTGGGCACATGACAACTGCCGCATACCTGGGCTAAGGATACTTCCAGTACCTTTAACCTGACTATGCAAGGCTAACTGGACATCTTTAACAATATTTCAATAGCACAACGACTGTAATTTGAAAATCCCAAAATGAAAAAAAACACTTGTAAATCAATTTCAACGCACTTCTATATTCACATTAAAACTTTTCCACAACTTTTAGATTTTGAAGTCCACTCAAGAGTAATATCAATAATAGTACAAAATATTCATACATAAGGTCATTTACAAACCACAAGACAATTAAGAGTTAATTTACACAATCATAAAGCATATCTACATAATCATTAGCCACTATATAACAAAAGTACAAAACAGAGACTATCTACGTGCAGTAATGCCCCAAAAATGTCAAAACACTGCACGATCTACTCAAAGCTTTACACTCACCAAATTAACCTGCATGGTTGAAAAGCGGAGAGGGTGAGTACACTATGTACTAGGTGAGCAGGAAAAACATATATGACAAATAGAACCCAGTACATACTACCACAGTCAAGATAACTCGAGGATAGGTTTTTCACGCATCTAGCATGCACAAAACAACCTATGAAGTGAACATACATAACATAGAAACATATAGGCCTAGCTTATGACTCAAACATACACTGATTAGGAACCACATAGGCCTAGCCTATTAATCATTCAGCTAGTGAACATAGGTTCTAGTTCTAGTACACAAGAGCAAAAAAACATCACATGTATAAATCAAATATCGTCGAGAAGCCAAAATAATAACGTGTGTCACCACTAGTTGGTCAAACAAGTGTGTACACCCGATGATTCCTGGTGTTGGCTCGACTTTCATCTGTGGTGAGTCCAGAATATAGTCAACAAGAGGGTCATGACCCTAAGTGATGGCCTCGTCGGTGACTAGACCTCTAGGTGTGCAATCACCCACAAGTCCTGTAGAATGGTGTCGTTACAAGGACTTGACTTTTATGTACCAGCATCAAGGGTACGAGGGTCACTTAATCTATTGTACCTAGTACATCATTGGCCAATCGTTTCCTCACCAATCACAAAAAAAAACATATACAAATATTAAGTACAAAAATCAAGTAAGGTACCATGCCTTTATTTGTTGGTCCAACCAATAAAATGGAACCTTGCCATGACTCTAAGCCAAAAGAGAACATATACATACAACATACATGACTTGGTTTTGCATATGTAAGTTCCAAAATATTATTTCATGCAATGAAAGTCATCTTTGCATTCCAAGTGCAAAGTTATTAAAAAATGTAGTTTCATAAAATAAAACATTGTTTACAAGTGTACGTTTGTTGAAAACATTATCATTTATCAAAATATGAAATAAAAATAGCAATTGCACTCAAGTGAAAAGAGTTATTCAAAACAATGTTATTTATTAAATACACAAGTATACTACCATCAATTTGAGGATAAATTATACTATGCATTACCTAGGTTCAAAATTCACATACAAATCATTATGCATGTCTTGAGTTGTCCTAGTCCTATTTGAGAGACATGTTTTTCTCAACTTACCTCAAAAGAAGGTGTACACTCCTTTGACTTCAATAATCCTCTGTACAAGCTTCTTGATCCACAGCTTCCAAGCCTTTATACATACAAATGTAATGTAGTTACTACTACTCAAACATATAACTAATATTTATACCACATCACACAAGTGTATAAAACACAATATCACTATTTTTTTAAGCTATAGGATTCGACCATTAAGCTTCTCATATGGTTACTTCCCTTGATATTCACATAAGCTTTCTTTTGCATTTTTCAAGGCATTTAATGCCTTGATCCCATACTTACACATTCCAAAGCATAATGGAGCACATTTTAATCCAAGCACATTAGGCCACTACTCATCAATCTAAGCAACAATTCAAGTTTACTCTAAGTAAACATGAAAGCCTCTTTCCAATG
>JAOTAY010000001.1:19257268-19271972 GCA_025629805.1 Erythroxylum baracoense
TTGAGAACCAGGAGTAGTTCTTGGAGAAAAATAAGAATCTATGTCAATAGTAGCTTTTCTTTTTCCTTTATCTAATGTTTTTGGTTTTTCATCATCTCCAGAAGATATATTATGAGCCTTTTTATTTTCTTTTTTCTTTTTTCTTTTTTATTTGTTGCTTCAAATATTTTCCAATCATATCACTCACATCAAGTGGTACTTTTTTGTAAGAAACAATATTACCCTTAACACCAATAAGATGTTTTTTCATTCTAAAAATTCCTCCCCCATTAAATATTCTACCGCAAAACATACAGTTATATTAGACATTCCCATCAGATGCTCGAGAGGAAGAAAAATAATTCCAAGCTGGATCAGACTTACCACGAGGATGATTTCATATTTTCCATTATGATTTAACCTAAAAAGTATAAAAAATAATCTAGTATACTATTATTAGGGCAAAAGCATACAACTTAAATAATTCTCATTTATCAATTGTAAATTTGTAATAAAGAAGACCAACAATAGTAGAATGGATTAAAAAAGACCAACATATGTTACTTATTAAACTTTACTCCATAGATTTATTACATAATTGGGTTGATACTGCATATTTGTTGTAATTCTTATACTTGAAATTGTAATTTTGATCAAATTCTAAAATTACAAAATCCGTTTTGAGTAGACGCCAACTATTAATTCCCTTGACCAACAAAAATATACCCTGAGTTTAAGTTACTAGTTACACTAAAAATATATAGCATACAAGATTTGAGGCATACTCTGGCCCTTCAACTAATAGAAATTCTTCAATTGGTGTTAAGGATCTAAGGTCCATATAGATGTAACTACTAAAATTCAGATATAGTTGGAAGACATCCTTCATATTGTGTAAATTTACATGTAGTTGGAAGAAATGCTCCTTATTGTGTAAATTGGTCATAGAGATATTTCTTAGATGATAATTTGAATTCATACACATAATATGTCCTCTTCTTTTCTTGATGAAAATTTCATCAATGATATTGTTAGATCTTATTGCTGCAAGTGGCTATTTATTATCTTGTGATCTTTGTTGACCAGCTAACTATAGGGATGTTTGTTGCCTTGCATTGACTTCTTTGAACATTAAGAGGAGCTCAATTCTTTTACAGCATTTCTTCGAGACTGGCCAAGGTATTAAGTACAACTTGAAATACTTTCTGAAATATGTTAAGGATCCAAGGTCCATTTAGATGACAAAACCCCTTTGATCCATGTTATCTGCTAGATTTATTATGAATGAAGTAGAAAGATATGTGGTGACATATAATATTGCTATCTCGAGGTAACTTGTGTTTGGTTCACTTATGTAAATAGAACAAAAACAAAGAAGTGAAAGAACTGCTCATAACTACTATTCATTCATTGGACTTACTCCTACCACATCTACCGAAGCAGAACAATTCATATCGGTGACATATACTATTGCTATCTCGAGGTAACTTGTGTTTGGTTCACTTATGCAAATAGAATAAGAACAAAGAAGTGAAAAAGCTGCTCATAACTACTATTCATTCATTAAACTTACTCCTACCACTTCTGCCGAAGCAAAACAATTCATATTATCAGTTTATATAATCTATTCCAGAGAACAACAAAGAAGAAGCTAACAATCAATCACCACAAACCAATAGCTTACAAAACAAGACCAAATACACTCACTTTTTAAGCTTTGCTCTAGCAATTGCTCCACTTCAAATAGCCTAACTGCAATTTTGGTAATTTTCAAATTTGTTGTTTAGATCAACAAATAGAGTTCTAAATTAGAATATATATATAACCCAATTATCAATATCAGAAATTGCTATGAAATAAAATTCTAAATATTACAGAGGTTGATATGAAATAAAGTTCTAACTTCTAAATATTACAGAAATTGATATCAAATAGAGTTCTAAATATTACAAAAAACTCAGACCAACTGTTAATGTATTTTTATTGTTACAGAAAACAAATTGATCAATCCAAAACCATTACAGTGAACTAATCCATGCAAGAGATGAGTTTGTAGATGAAAAGCATCATGTTCCAATCGCTTTCTCCAGTTACTCCAACCTAAATCACAATAACAAAGATTGAAAGAAAAAGCATATTTAATGCAAACACACCTCAGATACAAAAGAAATAATAATAACATTAAAAGAAATTACCACTCCAAATTATTCTTCCAATGTCGGGTTACCTGGTGGCCTAAACAGGCAGCTCATCAAAGAATGAAGGGAAGCAGTATAACATGACCAAACACAAAAACACATATCAACAAGAGAGGCAGTAATTTCAAGAAAGAATTAAAGATTTAAGCTCAAACAAGCATCACATAAACATAGACCTTACCTACAGTAGATGTGTAAGGAAAGCCACAGCAGTCGCCTAAGAAGAGTCAATAGGGCTCAACTTTTGCATCTATAGGTTACATGCATATATGGAGACTGTGAGATATTGTTACGCGAAGATGATGAAGGGAAGATATTGAAGAGGCGAGAGACACATCAATTGTGAATGAAATCTGAAGGGTTTAGGTTTAGGTATATCTGTCAATCGATTATGAAAATAGGAAGGGGCAACCGGCGAGAGAGAAATCTGAACTCTCTATCTTCTAATCTAAGAAAATGTTGAGGGGCAACAAGCAAGAGACAGAGTTCGAAGTCTCAATCACTGTCTCTCGCCCGTCACCCTCGCCATCGCTGATTCTGAAATGTTAGGGGTGGCTGGCGATTTAGGGATTTTTCATTTTAGAGAGAAATGAGAAATCTGAGCTGGCTAGAGAGAAATTTGAGAAAATGGTGAGGGGCGACGAGCGAGAGATGAAGATTGATGCCTCAATCGCCAGTCGTCCTCGCCATTTTCTCAGCTTCTGAAATGAGGAATGGCCGAAGTGGCGCTGGCGATTTAGGGATTTTGTTTCATCGAACCGGTTATATTGGTTCGATGAAAACTAATCAATTTTTCAACAAATTGGCCGATTTTAATATTGACAGGTTTTTGGTTAAAACCGAACTAAACCACTGACCGATTCAGACTTTTTCTGGGCAGACAGGCCGGTTCGGTCTAGTTTTTAAAACCTTGCCTAAAATGGAGAATCATACCATTTGTTTATATTTTAACAAACATTTAAAAGGTGAGGGAATCACTAGATTAAAGAAACATTTGGCTAGGACCAAAGGTGAAGTAAAGGCTTATAAGAAAGTAAGTTATGATGCGAAATGGAGAATGAAGACTTTGTTTGAAGAGTATCGGCAAGAGAAAGATAGAAGGAAAACATTAAATTACAAAATTGGTAGTGCGTCATCACCTAGAATCACATTGGGCATATAACAACTGCCACATACCCGGGCTAAGGATACTTACGGTACCCTTAACTCGACTATGCAAGGCTAACTGGTTATCTTTAAAAACATTAGCAAACCATAAGATAGTCAAGAGTTATTTTACAAAATTATAAAGCATATCAACATAATCATGAGCCACTATACAACAAAAGGACAAAACAGAGACTACCCATGTGCGATAATGCCCTGAAAATGTCAAAAGACCACACGAGCCACTCAAAGCTTCAAGCTTACAAAATTAACCTACATGGTTGAAAAGCTGGGGGTGAGTACACTATATGCTTAGTGAGTAGGAAAAAGATATATATCACAAATAGAACCCAGTATATACAAAAACAGTCTAAATAACCCAAGGACAGTGTTACACTTCTAGCATGCACATAATCACCAATGAAGTGAATATGCATGGTATATAAACACATAGACCTAATCTATTATTCAAACATATACTGGTTAGGAACCACATAGGCCTAGCCTATTAATCACCCTTCGAGTGAACAAAGGTTCCAGTTCTAGTACACAAAGGTAGAAAAACATCACATGTGTAGATCAAATCTCGTTAGGAAGTCAAATCCCAAAATAGGCCAAAATAGTTATGTGTGTCACCACTAGTTGGCTGAACTAGTGTGCATACCCACCGATCTCGGTGTTGGCTCAACTTTCATCTGTGGTGAGTCCAGACTACGATCGACAAGAGCATCATGACCCTAGGTGATGACCTCGTCAGTGACCAGACCTCTAAGTGTGCAATCACCTGCAAGTCCTACAGAAAGGTGTCGTTACAAGGACTCGACTTTTATGTACCAGCGTCAAGGGTATAGGGGTCACTAAATCTGTTTTGCCTAGAACATAATTGGCTAATCGTTTCCTTACCAATCACAAAAATCATATAAAAATTTAAGTACTAAAATAAAGTAAGGCACCATGCCTTTATTTATCGGTCCAACCGATAAAATGGAACCTTGCTATGACTCTAAGCCAAAAGAAAACACATACACGCAGCATACATGACTCAGTTATACATATGTAAGTTCCAAAACACTATTTCATACAATAAAAGTCATCTTTTGCACTCCAAGTGCAAAGTTGTTCAAAATTGTAGTTTCAGAAAATAAAATGTTGTCCTTTACACTCCAAGTGTAGGATTGGTGAAAATAATATCATTTCTCAAAATACATAATAAAAACATCAGTTGTACTCCAAGTGCAAAGAGTTATTCAAAACAATGTCATTTATTAAATGAATAAGTATACTAGCATCAATTTGAGATTAAGTTCTACTATGCATTACCTAGGTTCAAAATTTACATACAAGTTATTATGCATGTCTTGGGTTGTCCTAGATTGAGTTGAGAGACATGTTTTCCCTAACTCACCTCAAAAGAAGGTGCACACTCCTTTGATTTCAACAATCCTCTGTACGAGCTCTTTGATCTACAGCTCCTGAGCCATTATAAATATAAATGTAATGTACTTACTACTCAAACATATAACTCATATTTATACACCATCTCACATGGTTACTTCCCTTTTTATTCACATAAGCTTTCTTTTGTATTTTCTAAGGCATTTAATGCCTTGATCCAATACTTACATATTTCAAAGCATAATTGAGCACATTTTTATCTAAGCACATTTGGCCATTACTCAATCAATCTAAGCAACAATTCAAGTTTACTCTACGTAAACATGAAAGCCTCTTTCCAATGCACACCATCAAAATCCTTAAATCCTAAGCCAAGTTCACCTAGGCATTTTATCAAACACCTAAAGGCATAAACTTGAAAGCCTCCTTCTAGTGTACTTCTTCCTTATTTTTAATCATCAATTCACATTATACATATACAATTAACATCATAGAATTTATTTAAACCATCAATTTCAAAAGATATTCAAAATTTCACCAACTTTCACTAAAGAGAGGGCATTTCGGTTTTGGCTTAAAGAAGCTTCTCTATGGCTCATTTCATTCATCTACACCAGGTCTCATGCATAGTCAAGCATGGAAAACAACATATCTTAATACCAAACTCAAAATCATAATGTAGAGAGAGATGAGACAAAATTTACCTAAACTTTCCTTTGTTGATATCTTCAAATCCTTTGAAAATTTCTCAAATCTAATGATAGATTTGAGTTCCTTAACCCCAAATTAACTTAGAACACCTTGGTTTGAGTTAGAGAATCAAAAACTTGGTGGAAATTGGTGATGGTAGAATGTTTCCTCTTCTCCTCCTCTCTTCTCCTTTCTTCTCCTTTCCTTTAATTAAAAACATGTGTTCTTAATGTTTAATGGGGGGTGCGTGGTTACATCATGAAGAAGGGTCTAGAATTTGACTCTTCTTTGATCAAACATGGTGAATTTACCTTTTTGCCCTTAGTTTATGTGAAATTACCATCACACCCTTCAAACTTTTCCTAAATTTGCAATTAAGCCCAAAATTTAAGAATGACCAAAACTTTTATTTTCATTTTTGTCCTCGGACTTTTGTAAATTATAATTAAACCTCTTAACTTTATAAAATTACATATTGGTCCTCCAAGAATTGAAAAATTACATTTAAGTCCCTTATGTTCATCGCCAATGTTTACCTCCGTATAAAAAGACTAAGTCCATATTCACAAAAAGTAAATGAAAAATATATATATGTTTTGTAATAAAAACCTACCGAACTTGTAATAGCTTGACTTTTTATAAAAACGTACTTAGGAATAGTTACAGAGTTTGAATGACCAAAGAATTATTAATGTGTGTGTGTAATTAAAAAGGGTAAATAATTTAACACTTGGATCTGGATTAATATTTATATTTAGTTCAAAGCCCCCAGACGCAGATTTTGCTCGTTAATGATTTATTATAACTTGAATGATTGTGTTTAAAATTAAATTTATTTCATGAAGTTAAAGCCATTGTCTCATTACTGCATTGTGTGTTATATGATTTTGTGTGTTTGTTGTTTTGTTTGCTTGAGGACGAGCAAACATTTAAGTATGGGGATGTTGATAAGTGTGAATTGCATCGTGTTTTAGGGCTTAGTTTGATATGTATTTAATTGTTAATTCAATCGTTTAATATGTGCTTAGGTTAGAATTGTGTTAGTTTGCTAATTATTTAGGTTTTAATTGTTTTACGGGTTAGTACAAGTTGTTGAGCTTAATTATTATATTTTTGAGGTACCTTAATGTATTTGTTAGTATTTTAGGGTCAACATTGAACAACAAAGAAGTTTCAGACACTCGGGCCGAAACAACAGCCTACGATTGTGACAAAAGCACTAGAGTTGGCCCATGATCGTGACCTATATGTCATGATCGTGATAGAAGCCCACGATTGTGGCCTACATGCCACGGCCGTGATAGAAGGCTCGAATGTGGCCCATAATCGTGACCTGCATTAAGAAAACCTGCAGACACTTAAAAGCGTCCAGTTTCGAGGGATTTTTTTGGACCTTTTAGACCTCGAAAAAACCCTAGGGTTGCTTAAAACATAAAAGGTATTTAAAGAATAAGACAAAGAGGCAGAGCAATCTTTTGCATCAACCATTTTTAGGGAAACCCTAGAGAGAATTATCGAGAGATAGAGAAAGAGAAGGAAGAGAGAAGAGGAGAAGAAGTCGACTTGACATACTTATCGAATCAGGAGTTTCTCAACGTCACTGTCTCATGTCGTCCATTCAATTCGTATTTCCTGCTATTTTCAGTTTTATTATTGTATATAATTGGAATAATAGTTGATGATAGGATTTTTGGATGTTGATGATATTCTAAACTCACCTTCCGGATTTTATCTTTGATTTAATGAAATCTGATTATTTATGTGTTACTTGGATTTATTATGATTTAATTATGGACGTGCATAATTCGATAATAAACTGAGAGGGTGAATTGAATGAAAAACTTCAGATCTTGCATAGGGTTGCGATAGTTTATTAAAAAACTTTAGATCTAATTAAGGTTTTAGATAGGTTGTTAATTGAGAAATTGTAGCTTACATAATCTGATTAGGGCTTATAATTTAGGGTTAATGGTTATAACTCAAGAGAGAGTAATTAACCCTAGGATCGTCTAGAACCAATAATCCGGATTCATAATCAATTAGGTTAGCGTTAAGGATAGATAAATTTCTCTTTCTCTCAATTGGTAATTCCTTTAGGTTAATTCTTGAGTGTGTGTTGCAACTGCTAAATTATTAATATTTTCGTGATTGATGTTTGAATTGATTTGCTTGCTTGAATTGAATTCTCATTTTAGTTCCGTTACATTTTGAATTTCTGTGAATTGTTTTGGTCTTAGATTTTAGGATTAGATTATCTCTCCTAATGGGATCGACATCTTAGGTACTACGTGAACGAATCGTGTGCTTGTGGATTATTGGGGTTAATTAATTAAAATTTACACAAATCAACAACCCGATCAGCCAAATACATCCAACATCACACGAAATAATAGAGATGAAAGGCTGCAAGAATACCTCCGCTGAAGGATGCGACAAGAGTGGCTAGAGAAGACAAACACCGATAAGCAGAAGAGGAATCCACGAAAGAGAAATTGGAGAGAGGAAAAACGCTTGAGAAAATGCAGGGAAGAGAGGAAAAACGAAGAAGACGCAGGGGGAGGGGTCTTTCGGGTGGGTTAAATGTGAACGAAAACGACGTCATTTTCTTTACACTAAAGTCGAAGCACATGACTACGTTTACTTTTAAAATTTACAGACGTAATTTACCGACATAAATGTTTTTGTCGATAAACTCAAAACTTTTTTATTCCGCCAAGAATTTCTACCTTCTTTACCGATGAGAATTTTCTACCATCGTTAAAGCCCGTCGAAAATTTTACTGGGATAATTCCCTCCATATTTACCGACAGATGTTATTGTCGTCCCTAAATGAAAATTTTCTCGTGACGGAAATTGATTTTCTGTTGGTAATTTGCAACGGTTTCATTTTCGTTAGTAATTTTTTATTGCTAATTCCTAATTTTCTTGTAGTGTTGATGAGGAAAACAAATCGTTTAAAAAAAGTTAATCAAGCATGAAAAGTACCTAAGAAAATTACTTGCCCAAATTATGAAAGCGGTGAAGATAAAAACGAGTATGAGCGATTAAGCTAATTTTTGTATTTTTAATTTTATATAAAAATATTTTTGAAGTTGTAATTAAAATCTTGTACACAATCAAATTTAATGATATTTTATTTTTATATACAATGCTTCAAATTTTTAGTTATTTTTGTATTATATTTTTGCATAATAAATTAATAACAAAAATCTAAATAAATATTGTATAATATTTAGTTAAAATGTATATTAAAAATTAACTACATTTTACGAAATGTAGCTCAAAATATTTCGCTACGTTTTCAGAAACATAACTAAATATTTTTGAATACGTTTCTGGAAACACAGTTTCTGAAAACGTAGCTAAAAGTAAATAGCTTCATTTTCTGAAATTTAGCTAAAAACTTTTAGCTTTGTTTCTGAAAATATAGCTAATAATCTTTAGTTACGAAAACTAAGCCTAGCCAAAATGTATTGGTGACGATTTTTCAAAACTTTGCTTTTAGTTTTTTGCTATAAAAATAAAGCATAGTAAAAAATTATTAGTGGCGATTGAGAAAAAATGTCGCCTATAATTTTTTGCTACTGAGATTTGGTTACGTTTTTGGCGACGAATATAAATCGTTGCTAATGATTATTGGTGACAATTTTGGAACTTTATGACGATCTCGCTAAAAGTCCCTTATGTTGTAGTGTTTTAAAGGTAACTACGGAAGGTATTAAAGGATTAATCCTAAAGTTGTTAGTTATGAAGTTTCTGATGCCATATGACAAAAATAATAACTATATAATTCTCGTAAGTTTCTATCCTTAAAAATAAAATAGGTAAGTAGAAATAAAAAGGATTTTTATCAAACAGATTGTACACGCAAAGATTGAGAGACACGTTATTAAACTTGGGGCTATCTTTAAATTAAAAATATGTATAATTAAGATTGTCAAAAATAAATATTTCTTACAAATTAAAATGTAATCGTTATTGACTCAGATTAGGACTTGCAAAAAATTAATTATTAACCAATTAAAATTTAATGAATATCATAAAAAATAGTAAAATTTTCGAATGCAATTAAAGTTATTGAAGTTGAGAGTTTTTGTTTTTAATTCCAGAATAAGATCGCCTAATCTTAAATCTTGTTGGAAGCCCTTTGTTATTCAAGCAGTCAAAACTCCAAAAGAGAAAATAAATTATAGGAATATATAAAGAACAGAAAAGAATAGAAAAGAAAAGAAGCCGAAGGAAAAAGCAAAGCAAATAAAAGAACTCTTTTGTTTTCGCCAGCTTCTCTCTCACTAGCTTTACCAAAATATATTCGATCAAATAACAGCTAGCTTACTAAGTCCCTCTAACTCTCCTTTGTCCTCCATGGAAACATTCTCCATTAACACGCTACTCATCTATGTCTTCCTCTCCATTTTTAGTTCCAACTATTCATGGGTGGTTGAAGGGAACTGGTGCGTGGCTCGGAGCGACGCCACCAACCAGGCCTTGCAGGCGGCTCTTGACTATGCATGTGCCTCAGGTGCAGATTGCACCCCTATACAGTCGAATGGGTTGTGTTTTTTGCCCAACACACTTCAGGCTCATGCTTCTTATTCTTTCAACAGCTACTTCCAGCGCAAAGCCATGTCTCCCGGTTCATGTGACTTCTCCGGCACTGCCATTGTTGCTAGAACCGACCCTAGTAATTCTTTTTCCGTTCTTTAGATGTGTAGTCCATATATATTTGTGTGTAAAGATTGTTGCTTTGTTATTAACATGTCTTCTTTTGTTTTTTGGTTTGCGTTGCAGGTTATGGATCTTGTGTTTATCCATCTTCTTTCAGGTATGCTGCTATGATCAATGACTTTTTCTCTTTTCTTGATTGCCATGACCATATATAAATAATCGTCTGGAAACTTGGGTCTTGATTTCATTTATTCAACCGGGGAGAGTGAGATAAGAAAGTTAACGTGTGGTGTTGTTAATGAAAAGATAGCTCGTGCTGAAGTTATATATGAAGCTCCTGTTCTGGAAGAAAAAGCACAATGTTAGGGGAAGGGGATAATGGATGCATTGCACAGCAATCGGTAATAGTGCTTCGAGTTTCGTATGGCTTTGTCACATCACACTTCTCTCTGTTCGATATCTCGGGCTTCGTCACATTGTGCTTCTGAGTTTTTATCGACACGAGAACGAGAATCCGTTATTTTGGTTTTGACCGTTGGATTAAGCACATGGAAAATCCAACGGACGAGATTTTTGGTCAGACAGTCAGGTCTCAGTACAGGTCTGATCTACCATGATCAACACAGACAGACAGGTGTGGTCCCTTGGGATAGGAATTCTTTAGTTTTTAGTCAAAAGGTAAAACATGGACTGATGAGAGCGGTAAAAAAATTGCAAACACAGGATTTAGTTTTGATTATTTCTGAGGTAGCGACAGAAAAATAGTATTACTAATATTATTAAAAAAGAAAATTTAAAAGGAGAAATAGTTCAGAGACATAATTGCGTCTGGTCATGACAGTGAAAGCGCAGGAGTATCTGATCTGAAAAGGCGACAATGCCCTTCAGGTGATCCGGCTTGTCACTTTGTAATGCACAATTCTAAGTCTGGCAAAGCTTGTTGCTACATATTGGATTCTTTTCTCATTTCACAGAATTTGCTAAAGTATGTTCTGATGTGTAACTGGTCATCCACACTAGCATTTAGCTTCATGGATTGTTTCTCCCAGCAAAAATGAACTGTTAGAGAGAACTTTTTCTATACGGGTGATCCGTTTGGTTGAGGGAGACTCTTCTATAGGGAATTAGTGCTAGAGGTCATGAATTCGAGTCAATGCGATCCTTGATTGAGGCATAGTGGTTAGGATTATTTAGAAATTCGTCCATAGATTTTGTGTTATGCAGGGGCCTTCTTACTGAATTGAAATTGTCATTTGGATTGTCTAAATTGAAAAGTAGGATTGCACACATGTGGGCCTATATTTGTGTTCCCCTAGGGTACTGCTGCTTTAAGTTGTGTTTTGTGCATGTATAATAATAAATATAGTGCAAGACAAATTTGAGCTGGGAAACATACTAGCATGTTTATGCCACGTTGAAAAGAACTAACCGGCTGAATCATTGCCACTTTATAGCACTGCAGGAGGGGCTACTACAGGTACCACACCAGCAACTACGGCCACCAACCCAAGTATACTAACCCCGCCAACATCCGTCGCTGGTACTACTGGACTGAATCCTGCAGGAACAACACCACCTTCCCTACCCTCAGACAACTCCAAAGCTTCTTCGGGATCTTTGGCCATGATGATCTTAGTGCTCATCTATCTTTTACATGTTCTGTTGTTTACTCCTTAACCAAATCTTTTGCTCTAACCCAGAGGTGCACAAAGGAAGAAGCTTGCACAGTTTTGGTAGAAGTGGAAGGAGCTGTTAACTAAGCTTCAACGGTGTAATGTTCTTTTGCTCAAATTTAGTTGTTGAGTTACTGGACTACAACTTTGTTGCAGTATTTGTAGGCTTACAAATCCAATTCAATTCATTTGGTCAGTAATATTCCATGTTGCATGTACATGTAAGAAACTTTCCGGAGTTTTATTCAAAAGCACGTTTGTTATGCTAGATGCTGAAATGTTAGTTAGGCACCTGACTGTTCTGAGTGCGGCGCGTGAATCTCATTTTTCACCTGCGACTTGATGAATGGTTTTTATGTTTTATGTCTCTTTCTAAAGCAATGTCAAAGAGAACTACAATGGCACATTTTTATGCAGTTTTTTTACACTTGTGTACTACAAAACGCTATTGAAGAAAAAAAATTGCAGAGTACTTTTTCACAAAAGATAAATATCTGAAGTGATGTAACTAAGTAGTTGGTAGGATTTGTGCTTTTGAAAACTCATCAGCATATCGGTATCAAAGTTCCAATGTACAAATCTCCCCAATATTTGAACAGGTAAAGAGAAGGCTAATGAATCTGTTGAAAATTATCTGTAGTTGCTGATAGGTTATGTGGCTATGTGGCTGCACATGCTGTATTTGAGCCTTTTTATCCGAGTCTTATGCTTTCTGTTATGCATTTTCTTTTTTCTGTTTTTGTTAGTTGTTACAGAATAGTTGTTCATAGTGAAGATCATGTAATCATGTTCAAGTCATTTTGTTTTGTTTTTGTATTTAAGCATGTATTGATTCAATTAAAGTTGAAATGAACTGTAGATTTCATAAGTTTCACCGTTTTGTGATCAAAATCCTAAAATTTGGTATAAAACTTATGTTCTTAAGGGAGTTGTGAGTGTTTCCAAGCATCCTGAAAAAGGTCTAGCCGATCTTTCTACAAATCCATCTGACAATGGATTTAGACTCCCACCCATTGTTATAGCACTACTTGTAATTTGATGATAAAAGTTGTAACTTTTGGACAATAGAATGGAGTCTTAGATGCAAGCGATCTTTTGAACGTTGTTGAAAGGGACTACGAGGTTTCTCCAGTAGATAACAATTCTCCATTTGCTAAAATCAATAATCACAAAGAGAAGTAAAGTCAGTCAATAAATGCATGTTTATTTGTTACTCTCAAGTACTAACAATTCAACATTTGCTCAAATCAATAATCACAAAGAGAAGGAAGTCAAAAGTAAAAGCATGTTTATTTGTTTCTAAAGCATGTTTATTTGTTACTATCTCATCGTCAATATTTATTAAAATTTATGACCCTAAAAATAGTTAAAGACATGTGAGACTTTTTGAAGCAAAAATACGATGCGAATGAGAACATCAAAGGGATGTAAATGCTTAGTCTGATAAGGGAGTTTGAAATGGAAAGGATGAAAGAGTTAGAGACAATCAAAGAATACTTTTGAAAGACGTTTGAGCATTGTCAATAGCGTAAGGTCGTTATTTTTTAACTGACGTTTAAGCATTGTCAAGAGGATAAGGTTGTTCGGAAATAAATTTTCTAATTCTAGAATTATCCAAAAGAATCTTGCTATAGTCTAAGAAAAAATTGAAGCAATAGTTCTCATTGGAAAACTCTAAAAACATGCTAAGTATTACTTTGGTAGAATTATTACATCACAAGAGTCAAGAAGATTGATGAGAGGCTAGGAAACCTTGGTCCAACCCTCTTAGGGTGCAACCTAAGCCTAAGTTTGGGCATGCTCGAGCCATTTAAAATGACATTATTTTAGTCTTAATTTTCTTAAAATTTATAATCAATATGATGATATTTTAGAGAATTCTTCCAAAATAACATCATTTTGTGAGAGGTTAGGCTGCTTGGATTGTTTAAGGTAGGTCTCAATCTAGCTATAGTCACAAATTCAGCCCGAAGTCTGTTGAACCAACCTTGTACCGTTGATGACTTGATATTATTCAGGCTGAGTTGTGCTGCAAGCTTTTTGCTATCTTTAGGTTGGAAGGATTAATAGAAAGAACCTAGCAAGTTAAGCCCAAAATCAATCGTAACATTAAGAAAAAGAAAGAAAAAAAGTAAAATGTTGATGAGCTTGCTACGGATGATAACAGTTTAGTGGAAGAATTTTCCTTCTTATTGATATTATGGGATGAAAGGTCATCCTCCTTTCAAATGCTAGAGAAAACCAAATGTAAGGATGGAAACGGGCTGACCCTTTTAATTTTAAAATATTATTTTAAAAAATTACGAGATTGGTCAATGGAAACAAACTAAAATGTTAATAAGCTTGCTACGGATGGCAATAGTTTAGTGGAAGAAATTTTCTCCTTATTGATATTATGGAATGAAAGGTTATCCTCCTTTCAAATGCTAGAGAAGATTAGATATAGGGATGGCAACAGGCCGACCCTTTTAAATTAAAAAAATTATTTTAAAAAAATTAGTGAGACCGGCCATTTTAAATTAAAAGTGTAAAATAACGTTTTTTAATTGAATCCAGATCTGAGTTGCCCAAGCTTAGGTCTACCTAAGGCCTATCTCTTTTGCTTAGAAAAATTAGGTCTCAAATCGGTTTGAACCTGATTTGACTCATGAGTTAGCTCATTGAAACACCTAAATTTAGGCTTACGGTGTAGCGCCCTGTTATTATGGGGTACATACCGGAACATCCTGAGGAAATTCTAGTACATAACCTGTGATAATGGTGCGTTACGTTCAATTACAACATTCACTTAACATAGCATCATCATTCTTTATTCTCTTAGAAGACATCATAAAGAAAGTCACAAATTTTTAAAACCAAAATTTTTCCATTTCATTTTATAAATCCAAACGTATTTACATTGTAGCTTTTAAACACCCATACATGTACATCATCATATCCTAATACAAAATATGC
>JAOTAY010000001.1:19272072-19284616 GCA_025629805.1 Erythroxylum baracoense
GAGTTGCAAAACTCATCAAAATTGCATTGTGGCTTTTCAGGTACGAGACAGGAGACTTAAGGTGTAGTTAGAACATAGAGTGTCTGAGGCCTAAGAGATGGATCAAAGGTCTGTCAGATGACTCCCGAAAAAAACTAGTTGTTATCATTTTGTAATATCGTTAGAACCTGTATAGCATTTTGTAAACAATCGTTGAGAAGAACAATGTAAACCTTATCAGTGAATGAAATAAATGAATGTTTTCAGAGAAATGATAATTCCTTTCGAATATACGGGTTAAAGCCATGTACACGTTAGTTTTGCCATTGCTCCAACATACCATTATCTTAGGTTATGTTCCTAAAAGCTTAGGTACGTACCTTATAGTAGTGGGATGTTACATACAGAGGCTTGCAAGGAGTTGTTATGGTTGAAGAACTTTCTTCTTGAGCTTAGTTTCAAGTAGGATCGATATGTGTTATTTTGTGACAACTAGAGTACCATTCATCTTAATAAGAATGCTAGCTTCCATGCAAGGTCGAAGCACATTGATTTTAGGTATCATTGGATACGAGATGTGGTAAATTCCAAGTTATTGGAGCTAGAGAAGGTTCATACAAATGATCATGGTGCTGATATGATGACTAAAGCATTGCTGAGGGAGAAGCTTGAGACTTGCTACTTGATGGCCTGGATGGCCAAGTCCTCCACTTAGTCATGAGGGGGAGATTTGTTGAGTTAGGTCACTCCTAAGTGAGGCCCAAGTCCACATGACTTAAGGGTTCCTTTTAACCCTAGTTATTTAAGTGAAGCAAAAAGGGAATTAGCGGTAAGAGTGAAAAATGAGAGAGAAAAGAAAAAGGTGAAACTTAGGTGGAATTTTCGTAATTATTTTTAGTACTGTGCAGTTTTCATCAAGATCAATCGGGTAGTGTTTTCTCGTCAGATCGTCTTGAAATTTTAACCGAAGGTTCTACTCTCGCTGTTCTTCATTGTGGACAGTGGAGATCTAATTTGGAGGTCTCTAGAGTGCCCAGATATTTATTCGAAGTTGTTGCCAAATTCTTGGGTGATTTTGTTCTCTTTTGTTTTTCATCTTTTGATGATTACTATTGTTGTTTTGAGTTGAGTGTTGAATCTAGCATTATCTAGAGGTGAAAAACTCCTTTATACCTTGATTTGGTGATAGTGGAGATTTTCTGACTGGACTAGGTCCTGTAGTTTTTCCTTTCTCACAATGGGAGAGGTTTTCCATGTAAAAATTGTTGGTGTGCTTTACTTTTCTTGCCATTTAATTTCTTGCATTTGAGATTGGTTGCCTGCTGCATTTAGTTTTATTGGTTTGGAATATTATCTGCTTTGGTGCACTGTTTCTAGTGTTGGTTGTGCTTGTTCTTATAAGGAAAGGTTTATTGATCTTGGTTACTTTGTTTCCACTGCGTGACCGCTTCCTTCTTTCGCAACAATATCGTATCGTATTAGTCAGAAAATGATACCAAAAGACTTTATCTCATATCATATTAAAGTATTAATACCCAAAATATTGATCAATATTGATCAAAATATGAATTTAAAAAGGTATATGGACTAAATTATCAAAAAAACAAAACAAAACTTTCCCTCGATTCAATCCTAACCTTAGTCACCCCTCTCCATCATAATTTCACAACCATTAAAAACAAGTTTCCTCTCCTCTTCTCTATGCCAACAATGGTCTTCTCAAATCTCAAATCTCAAATCTGTGCCAACCACCTTCTTCTCTGCTCGCCTTGTCCTCTGTTGTCTGCTCGCCTTGTCCTCTGTTGTCTGCTCATAAGCCCAATATTAGCCAGGTTTCTGTTGTGCTACTAGCTTACCAGGATGTAGCTGCCAAGTCATCATTACTAGCTCCTCTCTTCAGTTCTCATTGTCGCCACTAGCTATTCAGTACTTTTTTTAGCAGTCATCACTCTTTGGTCTTCACTCTTCAATTTTGTCTTGTCTCTTATATTGTGTATTGAAAACTTGAACGATTAAACAAAGATAAACTCAGTTGCATGACAAAATGAATTGCTTTTAATTTTCCTTCTTTAAAGTAAGGATCTGTCACTAACAAAGTTGTTTGTATATTTATGAGTTTGAGAATGGTTTGAATAGTACTTGATCATTTTCATTGCCAGTTATGCAATTTTGTTTCTCTGTGATTATATTAATTAAACTTAAGGTAATTTGATTTCTCCATGATTATATTAAACTTAAGATAATTTGATTTCTCCATTATTATCTTAAAATAGCTTTTAAGATTTGCTTTGATTTTTAAATGTACACTCAACATAATGTGAAATTATGAATGGTCAACTAATTATTTTTTCATTTTTTACAATAAAGTCAATTTTGCAATGTGCATTGCCAAAAGAAAGATAAAAGATAGAAATTATTGTATGTTTTTAATGTACCTATATATAAAAAATTATGTTTTCTCAACAATATTCATTTAACTTTTTAATATATCCAAATCTAAATTATATCCTCTACATTAGTAAAGAATCCATCTGACAGGTTATAGTCATAGCTCATAACATGTTATGATTATAGTATTTATATTCCTGATACATTAGCTTTATGAATTTATTTTTCAAGTATTTGTATATGATTATTCTTCTTATTATTGACTTTTGAATTTTTATACCTAAGTAATGACTTTAAAGTTTTTATAGACATTAGAATTACATGTATACACAATGATCTTTTTATTTTACAATTCAAACTAGTGTTTTATGTCTTTCATATGCAAAAGCTTTATTTTTAATATGAAATTATTAATTTTAGACATATGTCTGTTTATCTTTACATATAAATGGAGGGAAGTTCAAATGCTCGTGATAATTTAACCTCTTTAATAAGATTTGATAATCCAGCTTAGACTTATGTTAGATTAAATCTTAGTATAAACAACCATATTATTTGCTTTTACTACAACTAATATTTAAAAGGTAGAGGAATCACCAAATTAAAGAAACATTTAGCTAGGATTAAAGCTAATGTGGAGCATCGTAAGAAAAATAGTCATAATGTGAAATAGCAAATAAAAACTTTACTTGAAGAGTATCAGAATGAGAAACAAAGAAGGCAAAGACTAAATTACAAAATTGGCAATATAATTTTTTTTTTACAATGGTTAGGATGATGCTAATAATGTTGATAGTGGTATTCCGACCTAATAGGAAGGAATTGTTATAACTGATATGAGAAAGAGAAGAAAAAAAATGTCAAACTTTTCTACTCCACCAACTCTTGGAGTTTAACCTCCAAGTCATAATGTATTACAATCTAAAGAAGCAACTTGTAATGCGAACATAGAAATGACTAGAAGGTGATATGATATAAGTGTGTCATTTAATGTTGATCAATATTATTATTAGCAGCCTATGATGGATGTTATTGTCTTTTATGATCCAAGATATAAAGTTCATTCAATTAGTGACTATAAAAGCAATCTTTTGAGGAGCTTTGTCAATGAAATAAAAAGTTTGAGTAAAAGAAGAATGACTTTTGCAACTTATGGATGTCAACCATGGTTGATGGTTAGACAAATAGAATAAAAGAATCCATTTTCATTTTTTTAGTTATTCTAGTAAAGGAAAGATCTTTCTAAAGTCCACTAACACATTTAGCCTTATAATAAATATTAGTACTTTGTTAGAGATATTTAATGAAGTTGTGAATGAAGTTAGACTTCAAAACATTACACAGTTCATCATTAATAATGATGTTGCCCATAAAGTAACTACGAAGGGGTTGCAAAATAGGAATAATTCTTTATATTAGACTTCTTGTGATACAAATTGCATTGACCTAATATTAAAAATATAAAAGATGTTAGATACTTTCATATCATTGATGATACTTTATAAAAAACAAAAAAAAGTGACAGTTCATTGAAGTTGACTAGAAATGATTTTACCAATGGTAGGAATTTGTGACGCCCTGCTATTACAAGATTTGCAGCTAATTTCTTATTATTTCAATGCTTTGTTCAAATGAAGGAGTTGAGACACATGTTTATAAATGATAAGAGGATTGCATCTTAACACAGTATAGTGCTAAAATTAAAGCTTTTCAAGATTATATATAAAGATCATAAATTTTGGTGATAATGTCAATTTGTCATTTAAGTTTGTGAGGCTTTGGTGAGAATACTTCGTTTGACTAATAGTGATGAGCAAGTAACAATGAGTTACTTTTATGATGCTATAGAGAGGGTGAATGAAGTAATTAAGACCAATATGAAAAAAAAGTTCCGCTTTGTACAAATCGTATTTTTTTTTAGTCATCAAGGAAAGAAGGAAATGACAAATTTACTCTCTATTGTTTGTTGCGAGGATATTTTTTAATTTAAGTGTCTATCGTAGGCCAGGTTTTACAAAAAAAATTGAACTTAATAAAGGAGTGCTATTAACTATTAAAATAATTATTTTATATAAGATGGTGTATGATCTCCTTATAAATGGAGATATACAAGGATGCATACGGTTAATTTAAAGTTTCCATTATAATACATCAAAGATAGAAACTTAATTCATGTATATATTTTTTTACTTTTGATACTTGTTTAACAGTAACCATCACTTATTTTGTTTATAAGATCACTTAAATTGTTTTACAGTTGCTTGGTGGACTAATTCGAAAGTAGTACTCCATAATTATAAAGAATTGTAATTCAAATTCTTAGTAAATGTGTTAGTGCAACTGTGTGAAAGGAATTAAAACATATTTAAATTCATTCATTTCAAGAGAAAAAGAAATAAATTGGAATAAAAAAGACTAAATTGTTTGGTATTTAGTCGATACAATTTGAAGCTTCAAGAAATGCATGTTATTATTATTAAATAGAATATAATTTTATAATTTCTTAATAATTTAAATTTATTATTTTACTAAGACTCTTAATAAAAGTAGTTCTATAAATCTAATTTGTCTCAATCATATCGATCATTTAGCAAATTGGATCTCTGATGAATTAAGTTTTATAAATGAGAGTGACATAGAAGATAATCTTAAATTAAAAGTATTGACTTATCATTTGGTGCAATGAGTTTAAATGATGGTAATAGTGAGACCCCCCTCAATGATAAAAATCTTGTACCAAATAAAAATTAAGGCTATTTTGATTTAAACAAATATGTTATTGAATGAAGTTTCAGGTTTTCTAATTTTTCTATTTTTTTAATTTCACTTATATTTGATATATATATATAATTCTATATATATAATATAAATATAAAACTTTTAATTGTAATATTTTTTTAGGTTTTACTTATATTTTACTATGTTCCTCGACACGAATTTTTCTTGTTATGCTTTAAGACTTGTATTATTTTTATTATATGATATTTTGATGTAATCAATTATATAACATTTTCAATATTTTATATTTTTTTGGGTTTATATATGCATAAGAATTAAACAATCTTTTCTTATATTAATTGTGCTCATTGTTTATATAAAAATGTGAAAACAATATTAATGGAAATAAAGAGTAGTTATTATATCAAATTTATATTATTGTAATTTTTTTATACAGAGTTGAAGAAAAGTTGAAAACTATATAACACAATATATTAGGAGATTATCTTCCAAAAGAAATATATTAGGCAATTATTTTATAATTTATAAAATTCAGAAATTTTTTTAATTTTAAAAATTATCTAAAACAGTGCCTGATATTAATTGATATCAATATCTTACCATACTAAAACCAAATCCGATACCTATTCTAGTATAGTACTTGTAACTTTACCCACCATGCTACCAAAAATCTCCACAAGAGCAATTCCCATCCTTGAAATAATGGAATCTTTTTACATCTCTCAACACAATCTTCGTCTGAGCAATCCTACTAGCATACTTCATGAAGGAGTGGCAATCGCCACATATTCTAATATTTTTCACAATCCTAATGGTCGTTCCTGGATAACTGCAAATCAGTCCAAAACTAAGTGCCAACTTCTCACTATGAATTCCTAGTGTCTCTTCCTTTTCTTCTACTTCAATATCATGAACTGCCCACTCATGTCCAGGCACATACCCTAGTTTCCTAGCATCTTCCACCGTTTCCTCCAGTTTCCCATATATATTCTTTGCATCCTTGTGAGTGCGATCACCTGCAACAAAACAATGCACGTTGCGCTCCACCTCAATACAACTCCACCCTGGATGTTTCTCAACCCTTCGATCCTGCAGCAATTCTTGGACTCTTTTAACATCTTTCCATCTGCCTACAGCAGTGTATACATTTGACAAAAAGATATAGCTTTCCGGATGGTTAGTTTCAAGCTCCAAGAGCTTATGCGCAGCCAACTTTTCCATATCAAAATTCCTATGAACCCTACAGGCACAGAAAAATGTTCCCCAGATCACAAAAGTGGGAGTTATTGGCATGTTTTCAATGAATCCAATAGCTTCTTTTAGCCTAGCTGCTCTGCCTAATAGATCAACAATCAATGTATAATGTTTCACTGTAGGCCGAATGGAGTAGTCGAGCCTCATGCTTTCAAAGAAATTAAGTCCAAGCTCTAGTTCTCCAGAATGCACGCATGCAGTTAGTAAAGCGAGAAAAACAACCTCATCGGGCTTCACACCTGCAAATATGGGAACTTTCTGTCATTCAAAAGATTCGTATTACTCAAGTCAGAAAAGAAAAAGATTAACAGAAAGGAGATGTAATTGAGCTAAATAGTACAAAAGTAGTACCCGCATACATCATCTGTCTGAAGCATTGCATTGCTTGCTCAAAGTGTCCATGGATAGCCAAACCCCAAATCATAGCACTCCAAGTATGAATATCCTGTCCTTTCACTTCCTTAAACACCTCACTTGCAGACTCAACATCCCCGCATTTGACGTACATATCCACTAAAGCAGTCTGAATTCCTCTGTTCAACCTGAAACCATTTTCTAAAACATAATTATGTATAAAAGATCCAGCTTCAAGTGCAACAATCTTAGCACAAGCTTTAAGAGCCGATACGATGGTGACAACACTTGGTTTCACATCCTCTTCCAACATCCTGGAAAACATGGACAACGCGTTTCCATGTTCTCCATTCTCCAAAAGCCCATTAACCATTGTAGTCCACGAAACCACATCCTTATCCGGCATTCGATCAAAAACGTCTTTAGCTTGACCCATATCCCCATTTTTCAATAACCCTTTAATCAGACTATTCCAAGATGCAGTCTCTTTTTGGGGCACAGCATCAAAGAGCTCTCTAGCCTTTCGCACATTTCCTACCTTACAATACCCATTTATCAAGATGTTCCACAATATTGTACCTCGACTATCAAGTCGATGAGGACTTTCATCAACCACCTTGACTGCTAACCCCAATTTATTAACTTTCACATACATATCAGTCAACGATACCAACACAAAAGATTCGGATCCGAGCCCACTCTTCAGTATCATAGAATGAAGGGCTCCACCAAGCTCTTTGAAATTCAAACTTGCCACAGATTTAAGGATAAATGGAAATGTGAGGTGATCAGGTCTAACACTGGACCTCAACATAAGAATGAAATGGGACACAGCATACTCAAACCGAGAATTGCTCTCCAACCCACGAATCAATGCGTTGAACAAAAACAAGTTCTTGGGATTGAAGTGATAAAAAATTGAGAGGGAGTAGTCAATGGATTTGCGCAAAGATGAGGCAGAGATCAATTGGGTAGTGATGAGGCTACTTGAGGAGAGGTTATAGAGCAAGACTTGAGCGTGAATTTGATGGAGTTGGAGGCTGGTCTTGGAATTGTGGATAAGAGACACGAAATGCGTTTCAGGCGGAGCGTCGGCAAGGGAAGTCGGCTTCTTTGTGGAGGTGATTCTGGCGGGAGGAGACGTTGGCTTAAACAGCGCATAAAGAGATTTCATTTCATTTGAGCTCGGTGAAACTGAGTCAGACAGCTACGAGTGTGCTATTGTTATAAAGGAGTTAAAGATACATACCTCCCGCCTATTAGAAATCTTTGAAAAAAATTTTGTGATTTTTAATTTTTAAAAAATATAATTTTTAGTTGTTTAGTTGTTTAGTTTTTATTTTTTAATTTTAGTTAAATATTAATAACAAAATACACATAGTATAAATATCAAATACGAACTATTGAAATGTCATTAATATAATAACTCGAACTTAACTTTTAAATTCGATGCGAACTAATTAAATTTGACGAATTTAATTAGTTAGTTTTGAGTTAAATAATCATATAAATAGTATTTGATTAATCTATTTCTAATGTACATACTACATATGTTTTGTTTTTATTTTTAATCGAAATCTAAGAAAAGATATTCTCTAATAAAATAAGAAACTAAAGAGAGTTTTTTCTAGAATTTTAAAGATCAATAAGTTTTTTAAAGTTACTTTAACCAAATAGGAGTTTTATGTCCTTTACCTTATTATATACACTAAGATATGTTTGTCAATTTTTGTAAAATTTTTCATATAAATTATTATTATAATATTTAGGATAAAAAACAATACCAAAAAATTTTGGAAAAAAATTCCTCTGTCCTTTTGGAATTATCGAAAAAAGCCCCTATAGTTTAAACTTGTTCAAATAAAATATCGATAGAGTTGATTTATGTTAAAAAACTAATGAAACTTCTGGCGTGTAAAATTGGTTCACATGAACTAACAAAAATTGGATTCAAATCTTCTGTGTCATTTTTCTATGCCCACATGTTCCAAACAACATCCAACCATATAATAATTAGGAAAGAGAAAAATTGAATGGCTGAGATGTTACTAAAATAGAGGGCATAGAAAAAAATGGTATAGAGGATTTGAATCCACAAAATTAGGTAACTTAGACCCACCTTATCTGTTTTGCTTGACATTACCCTATTTTTTTGTCTGACCCAATCCTAGCCTAAAAATAGTCTGACTTTAAACTTGAAAATGGCAACTAACTATCAGATTTCTCTAAATACCTAATTCACCTCATAAACCTAATTTTTCTCCATAATTTTGATTATCTTCCTTGTCAATGGTTTGATTCATCTTAGGCATTTTGTTGGTCATCTCCACTCATATTCTACATCACCATTGATGCTTTGTTGCTTCTTAACTCTTTTTCCTTGTTCATCTAGTAGGGTCTGTTAGGCCTCCTTTTTCTTTTCATCTACGTCTTTGTTATTAATATATCATTACTTAGATTGTGCTCTATTATTAACATCTTCAGTAAGAACAAAATTATTATGATGAGGGAATTTGTTTTGATGGCTAATATATATAACTTTAAGAACAATTGAACTTTGGTGCACAATTGAATTTCTTTCGATGACCAATGTATACAATTTTAAGAACAATTGAATTTTGGTAATAGAGGAAGTGGCTTGTGATGAAGGAAAGGAAAGGAATGGTCGAAGCTTTTCAATGGTGGTCCTCAAGTTGAATCTTTGTATGCTAAAATTTTGTCTCTTAATTTCTATAGCTCTAAGTTGTCAACATATTTGATTTCTTTCAAAAGCAATCCTTGTGCGTGCAAACTACTAACCAATATACTCTTAAATTTCTCCAAAATGCTTTCACTAACCTAAGTTTGGAAAATGGCCTCCTTTGTCTTCGATTCACTAAGATATCAATATGTTTCAGTATTCTAACAAGATGGTAATAGAGTAAACCTTATTTTGCAGATTATGACCATTGTCTTATGAACTAGAAATTTGTGTGAATTACTTGTAACTTCTTTATGTTAAATTTAATGAACTTCATTTTATTATGTGATAATATCATTGTTATAAGAAATCTACTACTAACTCCATTATATATGGTCGATGCTTCTTCTTATGCCAGATCACTTTTAATATGATTAGCCTCCATTTATAACTCTCAACTCACAAGTGATTATTTCCTTCTTTTGTTACTTGCATGCTTGACTAAAAGATAGTGGTCCTCCGTTCTTTACATAAATCCTTCAATCATAGGTATAATGCATATTCAAAATGTGAATCCATTTTCCTATGTACCTGAACTGCAACTCTCAAGATATAAATTTATAGTTATTATCATCTATACCTAGCTATGATTTGTTTTGAGTCATTTAGTTACCTTAAAGACTGGATTATAAACCTAAATTTAGAGTTAATTTTTCATTATTGATAACTTATTATATGAATTATTCTATTTTTTTAATATCTCTCAAGTGAAATGGCTTTGTTATCACTAGGCTAACTGTTCCACATGAACTCATGTTTAGCTTTTGTCAATATGCTTACAGTAATTTGCATTGATGTATTCTAATTTTCTTATTCTTCTTGTTTATGGTTTGTTGTTTTGATTGTGAATGAACTTGCTTAAACAAAAGAATATTCTATCTACTTTTAAAGTTGATTTTTAGTTGTTATCTTCACATATATTCTCAGTTGAAGAAACAAAAATTGCAAGTTCATCTAGTATTGCAATTAACAAGATTGAAGACCACTTACGTTATTATGATTGTGGATTAGCAACACCTATAAGGACTTGTGGGGCCAAGTTCAACTTATAAAGGCAATTTTATGGATGTGCTCAATTAAGGTAAAATTTAAAAATATATTTACTTTTTTAAATTAGATTTTATATTGATAGATTACTAAATTTATCTTATACATATTATTTGTAGAGCAAACAAAAATGTGATTAATTTTATATGGCATAAAAAAATTCATAGGAAGAAGTATAGATGTAATCAATGAGTATCGAGAGATTAAAGACAAATTAAAGAATCATTGAGATCACTTATTATTAAGGAAACTGTTGATTTGTAGTTAGGTCATCTTTATTGTCGTTATTGGTATTACTTCATAATGTACTTATTGGAAATACATTTGCTGTATTAATGTATAGATTAATATTAGGGTTAATTACAAAAAATTAGAAACTTTGCTCAATTTTGCAATTAAAGTTTGAACTTCAAAAGTGATAATAAAATGCTTAAACTTTCAATTTTTTTCAATTTTAACTCGAACTTTAAAAAGTGGCAATAAAATGCTCAAACTTTCAATTTTTTTCAATTCTAGCTCGACGTTAGTATCTATGTGAAGTTTGTTGATGTGGCTTGTTATGTGTTCCAGAAACCCTAACTATTAATACACGTCAACTAAAATTAAGACAATAAATGAAGATTAATGAAACAACGTTGTTGTTAAAAATAGAATCTGTAAATCAGTTTACGCAACCTCAACCTTTCATTATTTGTTATTCTCCTGACACCCTCAGCCCTTTATTTTCTATTTGTTCTTCTGTCACCCCAAACTACTCTCGCATTACAGCATACTACACCAACAAGCTCTTTGTTTTCAGTTCGTTCTCTTGATACCCTCAACGTGAGGACGTCGAGGTTGCGTAATATGAAAATTGAAGGAGGGATTTAAACATGGTTTTCATTGACTTAGAGAAGGCTTATGATAGGGTACCTAAGGAAGTCATATAGAAGTGTTTAGAAGTTAAAAAGGTGCAGTTATCTTAAAGAACCAATTTGGTTTCATGCCATGGGGATCCATAATAGAAGCTATACATACCCTTAAACAATTAATGGAATATTACAAGGATAAAGTTTTCATTGACTTAGAGAAGGCTTATGACATGGTACCTAAGGAAGTCATATAGAAGTGTTTAGAAGTTAAGAGAGTTCTTATGACCTACATATGTGTTATTAAGGATATGTATCAAAGTGTTAAGTCCAAGTATGGATGACAAGAGGAGATATAGAGTATTTTTCTATTGATCTCAGGCTACACCAAGGATCCTCATTGAGCCCTTTCTTATTTACAATAACTATAAATGATCTCGCCTAGAATATTTATAGGGATATGCTTTAGTGTCTATTGATTACTGATGAAATTGTTTTAATGGATGAAAAAAAGATGGTGTTAATATCAAGCTAGAACTTTGGATTGACACACTAGAGTCGAAAGGCTTTAAATTGAGCAAGATTAAAAATGAGTACTTAGAGTTCGGGCCATTTAGTTGCATTTGATGTGGAGTTAAAGATTGTATTAGATGTTATACCATAGACAGATTGTTTTAAGTACCTTAGACCCATCATCTAAAGCAATAGTGAGATAAATGAAAATATATTTCACTATATCAAATTAAGGATACCTAAATGGAGGGGTGTATTAAGAGTTTTATGTGACAAGAAGATTTCATTCAAACTAAAAGTTAAATTATACCATTTAACAATTAGTTCAACCATGCTTTATGGAGCACAATGTTGATCAATTAAATAGGTGCATAGTTAAAAATTAATTGGGCAGAAAGAGCTTGTAGAATTTCTAGAATACTTTACTTACCGTTTAGAATCTAGAATCAAACCCAGGTATAAGAAGCTGCAAACAAAGGGAATTAGACATTCCTCAAATTGGTTCCTTAACTGTTGCGACCAGAGATGCGAGGAGAGGCTGGAAGGTAATTATGTTGAATCCGAGAGTTATGGTCCATTGTTTAGTATTGTTGGACCCCACACCTCGCCCTTAGGTCGGCGGCGTGTGTTTGCGGGACATACCGCGGCATCCAACCTTACTCAGTATTGTCCTCTTTGGTCA
>JAOTAY010000001.1:19295668-19309393 GCA_025629805.1 Erythroxylum baracoense
ACACATACAGATACATATATAAATCCATGAATTTTGATATGACATAAAGGATAAAAGTGTTAGATCCCATAAAAGTTTTTTCTAATGCAATTTAGCATTCAGTAAGAAAACAAAATTTTCTAATGTTGTTTAGCATAAAGTTTAGAGAAATTGAGACCCACAAACAAAAAGATTATATATTTCAAATTATACAGGTATCATCTTAGTTTGTCACACTCCATTTTCTTATTCATGTTAGTGAGACATTAGATATGTATGATTGTATTGGATCTGTGTCACATATGACACATGCATTTAATATTTTTCGATATCAAGACCCTTACGGGACGAAATGATGAAATTTCATTATCTTTGGATCAAAATTTTTTTAGTTGGTCGACCTATATATTGATTTGGCTTAATCATTTTTGTTCTAGTTTTTATAATTGTTAACACTACTGTAATTAATTATTGTCCAAAAGGAAAAATGTTAGAAATTTTTCGAATATTAGACATCAATTACTTACAATTTTAACGGTTTTGATAAATTTATGGTTAAGTGAATCAAAGTTGATCAGGTTAGAAGATAATAAAGTAACCTGATAAAAGGTTTGGGTTAATGGTTGAAATCCAGCGAAAAATGGACCCTAATCAATGTGAGTTGTATCTATATTGGGTCTGTAATGTGTATATATATATACAGTAGGATTCTTTTACCAGTTAAGAGATTCATGCGTTAAATAAGACTTATTCACTATACTTTTTATACATGCAAGGGCCGTTCAAGATGAGAGGCTGAGGCACATGGTGGTGGCGAGCATGATTGTTGAGAATTGTTTCCAGCAATGGTCTTGATATTATCATCTTCCATGGTTTACTTACCATTTATCTACTTTCGAAAGTCACAGGCGAAAAATATGAACTATGCATGAAAAATACCGATCACTCACTAAAAATAGTACAAAAAATACTATCCCTCAATACGATTTATATTATCATTCTTTGCGAGCGCGGCTTTTATACGTAGTCCTGAGATCGTGTAGCAGTGTAGGGATTCGAGGGCACTGAGCTGGAGTACGTTTCGTATTGCCTCTTTTTGGGGAAAACATAGGAAAAGGAAGGAGATGACAAATGGAGCCAGTACTAGTAACGCCATTAAATCATGGACAGAGAACAAAAAGGTTAGCATTTGACGCGGTCAAGTACACATAACCTATGGTGAACCAAATGAAATTTTCTGTGCCATTTTCCCTGCTCCAACTCTGTGCTATTTTATCCCAACCATTCATTTATGTGGGTCTCATATAAATGAACGGTTGGGATGAAATGACGTAGAGTTGGAGCAGGGAAAATAGCACAGAGGATCAAGTCCCATGGTGAACCCGCCATTGAATCATGGACAGAGAACAAAGAGGTTAGCATTTGACGCGGTCAAGTACAGATAACCTATGGTGAACCTGCCATATTTCTTGTTTTCTTTCCGATGATTAGTATAATTCCTTGTATGCCCCGTTAAAAGCTAGAAGTACTTCATCAGCATTTTTTATCATTAAAGACATGTATGTGATTAAAAGTACAAAATTTCAGAAAATGTTAATTAATTTGTATTGTAATTATGAAAAAATAAATTTAATTATAAACAATCTAATTTTGACTCAATTATTCTAACTATTTGTGTAAAATAAACAATAATTTTAATGATAAAGTGTCATAACAGTAAGACACATTTTTATTATTAATGTAATCAAATGAATGTTAAATAAGAATTTGTATATTTATTAATAAATATCAATTATAATTGAATTAAAAGTGAATAAAAATAATTTAATCACCAAATTGATAATAAAAAGGAGCTTTCTAATTCAGTTTTTATTACAGTAAGTCTTTCATTTTAATTTATTATTATTATTATTATTATATTTTAAAAATAATTAACTTTATCATATTAATTATGTTTCATAAACAGATTAAATTAACAAAGAGAATCCCAATTTTCATTAAAGTGGACAGTTTACAATATGAAATTTATTCCCCATTTCACAAACTTATGCTTTTCTTGAACAAGGAGTAAACTGGTATTAGAGCTTAGCGAGAGGCTAACTGGCGATAGATTTGCTCAAAATGGTCAGAAACTTCTAGAGAGGCGTAGAAGACATTGAGCGATCGGCGAGCATAATCGAATCGGAATGGCGGCGACCGGAGTGTCGTTGAAGTGCGGCGACTGCGGAGTTCTCTTGAAGTCGGTGGAGGAGGCTCAAGAACATGCGGAACTTACCAAACACTCCAACTTCTCTGAATCCACCGAGGCTGTGCTCAACCTTGTTTGCTCTACTTGTGGCAAGCCTTGCCGATCCAAAACTGTAATTAACGCAACACATTGACGATTAAACTTTCCCTTTTTTTTTGTGATGCCTTTGGATTTCAGGCCTTTTCAGGTTTCAATTTTATGATCTGGGTCCCTGTTTCTTGAAATTCTTTAATATTGCTAATTGATGTATACTTTTAACGCCGTGATTTCTGGTTTTAGGATGAAAGTTGATGTTTGACTCTTCAAGAGCTTGGAATGCCTTTAATTGAGGATTTCTAACTTTAGTGATTTCCTATCTCTAATCCTTATTGTCAATCAGTTTGGATCATTTATGACTGTTGTGTGCTGTGGATATTTTGTCATGAAGGAGAGTGATTTGCACACGAAGAGAACCGGTCACACCGACTTCGTGGATAAGACTTCCGAGGCTGTAAAACCCATAAATTTAGAGGTCCCAAAAGTGGCAATGGATGTTGACGAGCCTGTCAATGCAAGCACTTCTTCCCAGCCTGACGGTACAATCTGTTTGTGCTCTCTAGTTGTTATGCAATAAGCATTTAGTACTTTACTGTGTTTTGATAACCAAATGATGACATGTATGACGTTTTGATTTCCTAAGTATCTATTATTATGATTCGTGTCTGCATGACTGTAAGTTACTTTTCTCATTTCTAGTTTGCATAAATTTAAAATATTGGTTTGGAAATCATCTTATATCAACAAGTGGCTAAATGTTAAGACAAGTTATACCATCGTTGATGGAACTTAAATGGGCACTGAAAATGTAAATAATGGTTCCCCTTGTCCTTTGATATTCTGTTATGAACTTTCCTGTATTTGTTGCTGAGGAAATACGTTTATCCTTTGTGTTTATTGTCTTGAGCGAAATGATTTTGAGCGGATATAGTGCAAACATGTTGTAGTAGTTGGTTGAGATAAGCAGTTGGAAAGAATAGATGATGCTTTTAATCTACCATTTCGTTTCCAATGGCACGGTCCTATTTGGCTGAGATTTTATTCAAATCTCTTCAAATTGATAGTTTTTGGTAGGCTTTTGTTGATATGCTTGCTTAATTCCTTGCAATCTCTTCTATAGAAATGGTTGCCCCAGAGGTTGACAAAAAGCTTCTTGAGGAGCTGGAAGCAATGGGTTTCTCAACAGCACGGGCAATTCGTGCCCTTCACTATTCTGGTGAGATCATTGCTTTTATATTCATATTTCTTTATCAAACTTCAGAAGTCACAATTGGCAACGATTGATGTTCAAATGCACTATGAAATTGCAGTTTTTGTAGTTTTAATATAATGGTTTTTTTGAAGCTCCATGTAAAAGGTTTGAGCATTGTGATGTAAGACAAGTTCTCCTAACAAGGAATCTGTGGAATAAATAGATAACTGGAGATAGAATTGTATATGTTGAAGATATAGATTAGATAAGATCAATCTTATGGGATAAGATTATTAGAAACAGAAATCTCTATAATCAAGGGATTTCTGCTATAGACTTCTAGATATAGTTTAGTTTAGATTGATACCTATTTTCCTGCTGATTAAGTTGTATATATATATATATATATATATATATATTTGTGTATATTAAAGATATAGAATTCTTCCTGGAAATCTTAACATGGTATCAAAGCACTAAGGTTTTCTGGAAGTATTCTTTGTTTTTCTCAGTACAGCCTTCGTTGTTGCCCTAGTCAGCCTTCATTGCTGCTCATTCTTGTCGGATTTCTCAATCTCCATAACTATTATTTTACCCAATTTTCAATCTTTCCCTTTCTTTCATCATGGCAAATTCTGGAACTTCTCAAACCACTATTTCTAGCCTAGATGAATCTGTCTCTGTCTAGAAAATTGGGGAACTATAGAATGTTCATGCCTCCAACAGACTCAATGGCAAGAATTACCTCAAGTGGTCACTTCTTGTTCGCACCTATCTCAAAGGGAAAGGGCAGCTTGATCATCTGCTACGATAGGACCATCAACAGGGAATTCAGCAACAGAAACATGGGAAGAATAGAACTCCATGATCATGTCATGGTTGTGGGACTCCATGGAACCTTCAATTACTGGTACATGCATGCTTTTAACCACTGCAAAGGAGATTTGGGACTGTGTTCAACGTGTGTATTCAAAGGCATGCAATGCTGCTCAATTCTATGAAATTAACATGCCACCAAGCAAGGAGACAAATCAGTCATAGAATATGCTAATACTCTGTAAACTCTGTGGCAAGAACTTGACCATTATCAAGTCATTGATATGAAAAGTCCTGAAGATGATTTTTTTTGAAAAATTTCATAGAAAAAGAGCGTATTTATGATTTCTTGGCTGGATTAAACCCTGAAATTGATCAAGTCAGGGTTCAAATTCTTGGAAGCGAGTCCATACCCTCACTAGAAGAGGTTATTTCCCTGATTAGAGCAGATGAGAGCAGAAGAAACGTGATGCTTGAGCCCCAGAAGATGGATGGGTTAGCAATGGTGATAAAGACAGATAAACAAGACAAAGAAAGGAGTGATCAAGCCCAACCTAAGGAATCTGGAAAGGGCAACGTGTGGAAGAAAAATAAGGATAATCTATGGTGCACTTACTGCAAAAAACTGTCACACACGAAGGAGACCTGCTGGAAATTGAATGGGAAGCCACCAAGTCGTGAATGGGGAAATCGAGGTGGTCAATCATGACCATAGGCACATTCGGCTGAACAGAAGGAAGATGAAGAAAATCTAGCAGCATGGAGTCTTAGCAATGAAGAGATTGAGAAATTAAGAGGTTTGTTGAGTTCCTTTGGACAGCCGAAAGGTACATGTTCCTTTGCTCTCTCAGGTAAACCTACATTCTCTTTGTATACGGACACCTCAGAAATTAAGTGTTACAATAGCCCTTGGATTGTAGACTCCGGTGCCACAGACCACATGGCCCCTATATCACAGTTTTTTCACACATACAATCCTAGTCCAAGTAATAGGAAAATCATAGTTGCCAATGGAGAATTACCTATTGTTGCCGGTTATGGAGACATAAAATTGAGCCCTACACTCACTCTAAAAAATGTACTACTTGTACCAAAATTATCAGCCAATCTAATTTCTATCCAAAGGCTGACTAATGATCTTGATTGTGTTGCCATTTTTTCTCCTTCTTGCTGTGTTTTTCAGGACCAGGACAAGGGGAAGAGAATTGACTTGCTAAGGAATGGAATGGTTTGTATCACCTTGAACCATATCAAAAAGCTAAAATAAATACACCTTCATCCTTCCTTAGTTCTTCGAATAAAGATTCCATTTGGTTGCACCATCTGCGTCTAATCATCCATCATTTAGAGTTCGAAAAACTATGTTTCCCCCCTTGTTTCAAGGATTAGATATCTCTGAATTTCATTGTGAAACTTGTGAATTGGCAAAACATACTCGTGTATCTTTTCCTATTAATAATAAAAGAGCTTCTCATCCTTTTCCTGTGATTCATAGTGACATATGGGGTCCATCCACTATACTTAATATTTCTAGAGCTTGTTGGTTTGTCTCTTTGATTGATGATTGTACTCGGGTTACATGGTTATTTCTCCTTAAACAAAAATCTGATGGAGGGACTGTTATTTCAAATTTTCATTCAATGATTCAAAATCAGTTTGGGGTAAAGATAAAGGTTTTTAGAACAGACAATGCTAGAGAATATTTTAACCAAGTCTTATCTCCTTACTTCCAATTACATGGTATTATTCATGATTCATCCTGTGTTAATACCCCTCAACAAAATGGAGTGGCTGAAAGAAAAAATGGACACCTACTTAATACCACTTAGGCCTTACTTTTTCAAGGAAATGTCCCTAAATCTTATTGGGGTGAAGCAGTTCTTAATGCCATCTATATGATCAATAGACTACCCTCACGTGTTCTAGACAATAAGAGTCCTGTCGAGCTCCTAAACTCTTTTTACCCTCATTTTAGAACTTACAATGGACTCATTCCTAGGGTATTTGGGTTTACTGCTTTTGTTCATGTCCATAGCCAAAATCGGGGGAAGCTTGATCCTAGAGCCATTAAGTGTGTATTTCTAGGATAGTCATCAACTCAAAAGGGATACAAGTGTTACAATCCGTCTACAAGAAGGACCTATATCTCAACTGATGTCACTTTCTTACAATGCAAATTCTTCTTCTCAAAGACCTATCTTCAGGGGGAGAATAGCATAACGGAAGATAGTCCTTGCAGTTCCTTAAAACCAATAAATACCCTAAACCTCACTCGTACTCCAACTCCTGACCACTCAACCTAACCAAATCCTATCAGCATCACAAAACCCGAGCCAAGTCCAGACATGGAACCTCCTGAGTTAACTCCCATCCTAGCCAAAACCCCCATAAGTTTCCAAGTTTTCCTTAAGTATACTCAAGGAGAAAAGACATTCCAACACTGAAGCAAGCTACAGACATTCCGGGACTGAAGCAAGTTCAAGAATTAGATCCTAGCCCTGGAAATGAGATCACCGTGAGTCCTCAACCATGCTTAAATATCCAAACAGGTAAACATTCTACTAATTCAAGTGATGATTTAGACCTTCCTATTGCTGTTAGAAAAGGAACTAGAGAATGCATCCATCGATCACTCTATCCACTTTCCCATTATATCTCCTTCAAACACCTCTCACCTACCCATAAAAGGTTTATTGTGAGTTTGTTAAGCGACTGTTTTACCACAAAAGCTTAAGCTATTGTGTGAGGCCAATTTAATTGGTTTTATATATTCACTAACACACCCCCTCAAGTGAAAGCCCTTTGGGCTTGAAACTTGCACGGGCTCACTCTACCTTGTGCTAAATAATAGGTGAGTGGTAGGATTTGAACTCATGACCACTTAATCACAAAGGCTCTGATACCATGTTAAGCGACCGTTTTACCACAAAAGCTTAAGCTATTGTGTGAGGCCAATTTAATTGGTTTTATATATTCACTAACAGAGTTTAAATACAATTGCTATTCCTAACACTGTTTTTGAGGCCTTATCAAAAAAGGAATGGAGAGATGCTACGAGAGAAGAAATGAATGCTTTGGAGAAGAATCATATTTGGGAGGTTGTTGACAAACCGAGAGGGAAGAACATTGTTGACTGTAAGTGGATCTACACACAAAAATATAGGGTCGATGGCTCCTTAGAGAGATACAAAGCTAGGTTGGTAACTAAAGGATATACTCAGACCTATGGAGTGGATTATCAGGAGACATTTGCCCCAGTTGCGAATATGAACATAGTAAGGGTCTTGCTGTCCTTGGTAGCTCATTTTGACTGGCAGCTTCTTCAGTATGACGTTAAGAATGCTTTTCTTCATGGAGATCTTAATGAAGAAATGTACATGAATGTTCCACCTGCATTTGCAGAAGATACAGGTAACAAGATGTGTAAATTAAGAAAGGCTCTCTGCGGACTAAGACAATCTCCAAGAACCTCGTTTGGTAGGTTTGCAAAAGTGATGAAAGAATCAGGATATAAGCAGAGTCAAGGAGGTCATACTCTTTTCATGAAACGCTCAAAAACATGAGGGGTGACTATTATTTGGGTCTATGTGGTGACATTATAATGATGTGAAATGATGAAAAAGAGAAGCTGGAATTGAAGCAGAAACTGTTAAGGGAATTTGAGATAAAAGAACTAGGAAAACTAAAGTATTTCCTCGGTATTGAAGTGACATATTCAACGCAAGGGATATTCATCTCTCAACAAAAATATGTTGCAGATTTATTAATGGAAACTGGGAAAATTGAGTGCAAACCGATGTCTACTCCAATGGATTCAAATTACAAACTTGGAGAAGCAAAGGAAGAACCGGCAGTGGACAAGAACATGTATCAGTGACTAGTGGGCTGGGCAAGCTAATTTATTTAGCACATACTCGTCTAGATATAGCACATTCAGTGAGTGTAATCAATCAATTTATGTACGACCCAAGAGAATCTCATCTTCAAGCTGTCTATCGAGTCCTACATTACTTGAAAGGCAGTCCAGGCAAGGGAATATGGTTTAATAGGGGCCATACACTATCCTTAGAAATCTACATGGATGCAGATCATGTAGGATCTCCGGTTGACAGAAGATCAACAACGGGCTTACATGGAGGAGTAAAAAACAAAACGTAGTGGCTCAATCATCAGCAGAATCTGAATTTAGGCCTATTGCATGGGGACTGAAGATCATTCTTGATGGTTTAAAAATCAAATGGGAAGGTCCTATGAAACTCTATTGTGACAACAAGTCTGCAATTAGCATAGCACATAATCCTGTACAACATGACAGGACAAAGCATATTGAGATTGACAGACATTTCATAAAAGGAAAGTTAGAAGAAGGACTAGTGTGTATGTCTTATGTTCCTTCGGATCATCAACTAGCAGATGTTCTAACCAAAGGGCTAAATGCTTCAAGATTTCATGATCTTATATGCAAGTTGGGAATGGAAGACATCTATTCCTCAGCTTGAGGGGGAGTGTTGAAGATATAGATTAGATAAGAGCAATCTTATGGGATGAGATTATTAGAAATAGAAATCCCTATAATCAAGGGATTTCTGCTATAGACTTCTCGATATAATTTAGTTTAGATTGATACATATTTTCCTGCTGATTAAGTTGTATATATATATATATGTATCCGTGTATATTAACGATATAGAAATCTTCCTGGAAATCTTAACAATTGAGATAGGAGGCTGAAGGCTCTTGATATAGTTAAATAGAAGAAATATTAACTAATATCTAAAACTCAATATTAGGAAATATGGCCGATATTAAGCTGCTGGAATATCAAGTTTCAGGGCTAGATTTCCACTAGGACTGCTGAAACTTTAGGCTCGGTATAGTTGGTTTTTTATTAGTTTGATTATTAAAAATTTAGGCTTAGAATTTCAGGGTATAGTATGAATAGAATTTGAGTTTAAGATGACTGAAATTTAGGCTTGCTAGAATTTATTGAGGAACAAAAAATGGAGGGTAGAAATCTAGGAATCACTCTTGGCATCTAAGAATCACTCTTATAAGAAAACATCTCACCTTCTAGTTAAAAACTTAAGTTTGTAGAAAAATTTAGGATTGCTTCTCATTGAACCAATAAATATACACATATTTTTAGAGAAGTTGTTAGAACCCTTAATTTAGTAGGAAAGGGTTCCTAATAAATTTAAACCCTATTCTAATGAAAATTCTATAAGTCCTAAATTACTAGGATAACATATCTAGAATAGAATGACATATTTAACTTACTATTACTTCCTATCTAATAAAAAATCCTAACACAATCTAAATTTTAGCCCTTATCTTTGATATCAACTCAATACCCAATACTCATCCCACCAAATTAAAGCTTGTGGTTGACTAATTTTTTCTCTTTTATTTCTTTTATGGACTTAAATTCTTTTCATTAGTTTTACCCTTGTATCTAAAGTAACAAAGGCTGAGGGAGAAAGGAAAAATAACAAAAACCTTGGTATGATCACTGTAAATGTGATTCACACACATGGGAAATGTGTTGGAAAATCCATGGAAGCCGAAAAATTGGAGGAGAAAACAATTCGGAGACAACCATACCTCCTAAGCCAACATTATTAAATTCAGGCCTAAAGAATCTTCTGGCGTGCAACCTTTCACAAAGGTAAAGATAGAGCAAATCTGTAAAATTCTTCAAAGTCTTAAAATTTCTCTAGTTCAAATCCTTCTTTGGTTTAGAGGTAATTGTTTACTTGCCACTTGCTTTAGTATCAATTTAGATAATTCTTGGTAATCGATTATGGGGCAACAAATCATATGACTCGATCGTATAAACTTTTTTCTTCCTATAGTCCTTGTTTAGGAAATCAAAGAGTAAAAATAATAGATGGTTCCTTGTCAGCAATAGATGAGAAAGGATCGACTGTTGTTTCCCCTGATCTTACACTCTATAATGTTTTTCATGTTCCTAAATTGGCTTACAACTTGTTATCAATCAGTAAAATAATTGTCGGGCAAAATTGTCGAGCTAGTTTTTCTTCATCTGATTGTCAATTTTCGGATTTGAACATGGGGAAGATGATTGTCAATGCTAAACAAGTTGGAGGTCTCTATTTTTTTGAAAATGAATACGACTCAATCGAAAAATCTAGAGAACTTGTCTCAATTCTATTTCATTACTTATTGAGAGTAAATTTATGCTATGACATTTTAGATTAGGACATCCAAGTTTCCATTATATGAGACATTTGTTTCCAAAGCTTTTTTATAAATATAGATCCATCTTCTTTTTAGTTTGAAATTTGTCAAATTGCCAAACATCATCAAACATCTTTTTTAGCACAACCTTGCAAGGCCACAAAAAACTTCACTATGATCGACAGTGATATTTTAGGGACCTTTAAGAATAAAACAATAACTGGAAAGAAAGACAGTTCATAACTTTCATTGATGTCCATGCTACAATTACTTGGTTATTTTTACTTGATGAGAAATTAGATGTTAGGACTTCTACAAATTGATCAAAAAATAGTTCAAACTAGAGTTCAAATATTTTGAATTGATAATGGAAAAGAATATTTCAACAAGATTTAAAGGTTTTTTTTTTTGGTTGAAAAATGAATTGTTCATCAAAGCTCATGTTTTGAAACCCCACAAGAAAATGGAAGAGTATAGAGGAAAAATAAACATCTTTTGGAAATTGCAAGATCTTTAATGTTTCAACTAATGCTCCTTAGTACTTACGGGTAAGGCTATCCCAACAGCTACATATTTGATTAGTAGGATGCCTTCAAAAGTTTTAAAATTTCAGACCCCTCTTAATTATATTAATAAATGTTTTCTTCCTCTTGGTTATCATATGATCTTCCACTTAAACTGTTTGGATATACTACATTAGTTCATATTTATGAGAATGATTGGGAAAAACTTGATCTTGGAGCACGAAACTGTATTTTTGTTGGTTACCTTCCACTAAATTTAAAGGGTAAAGTACTTTGATCCAATGTCTAGAAGATTTTGTCACCATGGATGTCAACTATTTTGAAGATGAACCTTGTTTTTAGCTCACGTCATCTTCAGGGGGAGACATATAGTGAAGGTTCGTTTTTTGATATTCACAAGAAAATGAGACTATGGTCAACACTGACGATGATTTGGATTTTTTTTTATTCTAATTCAAAAATTGACAATGTCTTAAATTATGAAAAATAAGGATCCGCCTTTGATGGCCTTACAAAGTTAGGAAAAAAAATGAAATGCGTGTGGGACAAGATGTGCATCACTTTAAAGGGAAAATTTTTGTGAGAAAATATCCAAAATGATAAAAAAGTACAGACAACTTGTAGCATGATGAAGGATTTGACCTGAACAAAAATCCATAAATTATAGACCAACTAGGTAAATCTTAGTTTGAGTCTATTTCTATTAAGATAGTGTCCTGAACTAATATCTATTCTAGAGTCAGATGAAACCTCATATTTACCCATTATTCTTAGGAGTGGTTCTAAAACTTATAGTAAATATTTGTTGTATAGCTTCTTATCCTATCAAAGTCTGTCTTCATCATTTTAAACATTTACTTATAAGTTGTTCAATGTTTCCATTCCTAACAATATATAGAAAGCTTTAAATATTCTTGACCATAGGGAAGTTGTCCTGGAGGAGATGAGAGGAAGTTGATCTTCCAAGAGGGAAACTACCAGTCGGATGTAAATGGGTGTACGCTGTGAAGTAAAATTCTGATGGATCTCTTAAAAGATACAAGGCTCACTTGGTTGCTAAGGAGTTTACTCAAAACTCATGGCATTGACTATTCAAAATTTTTTTACTTATTGATAAGTTAAATACTATGAGGGTGGTGCTTTCTATTGTAGTTAATCTAGATTGGTCTCTACATCAGTTGGACGTCAAAAATGCTTCCCTAAATGAAGATTTAGAAGAAGAGGTGTACATGGGCTCCCCCAAGATTTAGTGAAAGCTTTGGGAAAAGGGTATGTAATCTAATAAAATCTTAATATAGGCTAAAACAATCACTAAGGGTCTGATTTGATAGATTCACAAGATTTGTGAAGTCTCAAGGTTTCTTACGTAGGTAGTTTGACCAGACTCTATTCATAAAAACTTCTATAGAAGAGAGGATTGCAGTTCTGATTGTGTATGTAGACATTATCCTCACTAGTGATGATTTTGAGGAAATGGACAATTGAAAAAGAATCTCTCAAAAGAGTTTGAAATCAAAGATCTGAGGTCTCTTAGATATTTTCTAAGGATGGAAATTGCTAGACGTAAGAGGGGCATAGTAGTCACCTGATACATGAAAGTCTACCTTATATATCTGCAGAGGTAAGTGCACCTATCGAACGAACTATAGTGTAGTAACAATGAGTATCGAGAGTATCAATCCTACAGAGACTACAAATACTAGTAGTTATGTCTTTCCTACTATTTAATTGACAAAATAAGGTGATGGTTTAATTAAAACGATAAAACTAAACTAAAGTTCAACATACCAATACCCAAGAACATAAATCACATACAGATTAACTAAGTCAAATAAGTAGCAACTAGGTAATAAATCCCCCTAAGATTTCTTAAGCTATTAATCTTTTATCTTTCAATTCAATTAAAGACAATTGTCCTGTGAAAATATGTATTTTATGTTAATATCTCTTTTCATGATTATCAACGCCTAATCCTAAGTTGATTAATTAAAATACCCTTCTAGTTAAAACCCCTAAGATGGTGGGTCAAGTAAAGAAAAAATCCTTGAGATCCCCCTACCTTTATCTTGTATTGTTGAATTCTCTCTTGAAGATAAGGAGTAATAAACTAAGACTTATGTTCATTGAAAGTAGCATCTACCAAGAAAATTTTTTTTTGACATAGAGTGGTAACATTTATACTTTTTTTGAGTCGAAGAGTAACCCACATAGACACATTTCAAAGGCCTTGGATCTAACTTTCCACGATTTTGACTATGAAGATGGACAAATTGACACATGCCCACATACCTTGGTAATAAAGTTATTTGTAGTTTGTAGATTAGGATAGAATGTTGAGAGGAATTTCATTGGACTCTTGAATCTTAAGACTCTTGATGGAAAATGGTTTACAAGAAGAGCAATTGTGAGTATTGCTTCCCCCTTAAAAGGATTTAGGGGCATTTTCTTGAGAAAGGAAGGCTTAAATTGATTCAAAGAGGTAACTATTTTTCCTTTATGCCATTCTATTTTGTGGTGGGGAATTAATGTAGCGCCCTCTTACCGCAGGGTACACACCGGGATACCCGGAGGTCATTTCGGTATATATCTTACGATAAGGGTGAGCTACGTTCGATCGCTACATTCACTTTCAGATTAGGAAAAACGCCAAGTGGCAAGACAATTGATGAATAGCAGTAGAATTAAGAGTCAAATGGCAGTGAAAATTTTTATAAATGACTTTGAGATTTAAT
>JAOTAY010000001.1:19316182-19350803 GCA_025629805.1 Erythroxylum baracoense
AGGTGATATTTTATGAATATGCAAAGATGTGAAAAATATGTTACGTGTATTGATGTGATGCATGAATTGAGTGAACCATGAATGATAGTTACCTCATTAAGGTCGCAAAACTCACCAAAATTGCAACGTTGACTTTTCAGGACCGAGAGACAACTTCAACTACTGAGAGACGCTACAAGCAGTGTAGACTTGTACTTTTGGGAAAAAGAAGAAATGACTCAAAGGTCGGTCAGCTGGGGTTGGAAAGATTAGATAGACTTTTTATGTAATTTCCTCTTTGATGTAGCATATTTTGTATTAGGCTATGATGATGTACATGTATGGATGTTTGAAAGATACATTGTATAACGTTCGGTTTTGTGAATGAAATGAGGAAAATTTTGGTTTAAAAATATTGTGACTTTCTTTATGATGTTTTATAAGAGAATAAAGATAGATGATGCCATGTTAAATGAGTGTTGTGATTGAATTTAGCGCATCATTATCATAGGTTATGTACTAAAATGTCCGCAAGGTGTTCCAGTATGCACCCCATGGTAACGAGACGCTACAGAAAATGTCAGTTTTTAGGTCAAAATAGCCATACAAGTCTGACCTGAAATCTACCTGAGAAAATCTAGAAAAAGTGCAGGAAACGTATCGTGGGCAGTGAATTTTCTTCATGAAAATGTTTGGATGGTGCAATGTTTAGACCTACTAATGATAGGGTATTTCCATATGAGTTATTAAGGTTTAAATAAGAGTTTAAATGAATTTATTTGATGTTGAGTGGAAGGATTAAGGTGAGTAAAGCGTATTTTGGTGTGAAGAATGCTTGGAAGGTGTTGTAAATTGTTTATAAGGTGTATTAAAGAAAGATACCTAAAAATTTATCATTAAACATGCATAATACATGATATATTCACAAATGTGCTTATGATTGGCTATTTATCTGAATGTGCAACATAGTAATGTGAAAATGTATGTGATTGCATATAAAAAGGCACATTGAGAGACCGCTTCCAGACATTGTCGAGACTTCAAGGCAATAAGCTAAAGGGAGCAATTGTGAGTAACCTAAGATGGTATCACCTTGAATGATTATTTGTTAAATTATGTACTAAATTATTGTGATATGTATTTATTGAATTCCGGACATCCAATGTCCGAGGCATTTGATGTATGAATAAAATATTAGAAGTGTTCCTTGAATGTGAATGTATTTGAATAAATGTTTTCTCAACTTTTATGTTAAATGCCGGATCAAGTCTAATGACTAGTGTGAATGAGAAGCTAAATGCGAATGTAATGGACTGAATATGATGATTGAATATGTGTAATGCATTTTATTCCATGAATGCACGGAATATAATGGCAGTTGTGACCAGAGTCGCTAGTGAAAAAGAGCTTAAAGCTCAAACATTTGTGGTAATAGCCTATGGCTCAATATATATCCCCAACGAATAAGGAACAGTATGAATGAGCCCAGTATCCACAACAGATATGGGACAGTGAAAAAGGCACTCGGTCACAACAACGTAATAAATGAATTTAAGTCTCATAAATATTTCATACACATAAGCTGTGAATAAATTGAGCGATTGCAATGTCTTGAGAACTTTTCTTGTATGAAATATGTGAAAGCTTAACGATGAATATGTTTTGTATGATCGCAATGAAATCATGAATTGTGTAGGATTGTTGAAATGTGATAATTATGAACAAAATGTTTTGTGATATTACTTTATGATAATCGACATGATGTGAATTAGATGATAACATGAATTGTTGTGTTGCATGATAAAAGTGAACCATCGAGGATGGTTACTCAACTGAGTTCGTAAAACTCATCCAAATTGCAACGTTGACATTTTCAGGTTTGAGAGAGCAATGATTTAGGTTCCAAGAATGCTTAAAAGAGATTTTGTACACCTTTTAGATAGAAGATAAGGCTCAAAGGTCAGTTAGCTGGGACTGAAGGATTAGTTTTAATTTTTGTTAATTCCTCATGTATGTATCATACTTTGTAGATAGAGTTGTGGACTCTGATAGGTTGATATTTATATAAACATGGATGGTGGTTATAATGCTACATTGTAAATCATGGTTCATTAAATAAAATGAGGAAATTTTTGGGTTTTAGACATTATGTTAAATATAATGCCATACAATGTAATGAAAAAGAAAAAGTTAGCACGTCATTTTTATCGAGCATGTGCACGTTCATCCAAAGGGCGTACAAACATGTGTCATTTAGGAGTGGGGTGCTACAGTTAACCCCCTTTATGAACAACCCCTTCTTTTTAAAAGAGTTCCCTCTTTTCCCTAGTGGTCAAGAGATGTTAAAAGCTTTGGTAAGCTACTCTATATTCCTCCCTCTTATAAGGAAGCCCTGGTTTCTCCCCCTATTAAGGTTATTCACATGAGAGCCGAGGAATGGAATGGAGCCCTAATCGGAGGTTTTTTTAAGAAGCATATTGCATACCCAGTGGTAAACTAATGGACAAACCCTCATTAGAGAAGGCTTGGTCTAGTAAATAACCTTGTCATAGAGGAGGATCTATTCATCTTTTTCTTTGCCTCAAAAGATATGACCCAGAAGGTCCTTCAACTAGGACTATGACATGTTCAGGGAAAACCTTGATTATTAAAGATGCAAAAACCTATATTATTATCTTAAAATTTGAGCTACAAACTAAACCTACAATAGGGTAACCAATCTCCCTTAATGACAATATTATAAACTTAAAAGGGATGGGTTTTGTCTATATTTTTGTCAAGATGAGGCTAGAAAAGAGCTCCCTGATATAGTGCAGATAATAAGGTTCAATGGTGATAGAGAATTGGTAAAGGACTCTATCAAGATTACATATCTTTGGAATCCATTTAGAAAATGAATAGTTAAATTATAGAGGCCTAAAACACAGGACACTGCTGATATTGTTGAGAAATTAGAGGTCACATAGGGAAAAGAACCTAACAAGCCTGCTCAAACATAGGTCAACACCATAGAAGAGGAAAGTAATGCAAAGGAGATAGTGAATGGTAGTGGTTAAAATGAACCTATAGAAATCTCAGAGGAAGTTGCCCTAAGAATTAAGGAAAACGTTAACTTGAATTTCCAATATGATATAACTCTCTGTCTTAAAGGGAAAGCCATTCAAACATAGTAGGTTGAGCTAAGCCCTGAATCCAATTTTATATGGAATAAAAAGATCAAAACTAAAAAGAATTAATGATTTTTCTAGTATAGAAAACTAAAGGGCTTAACTGCCTAAATAAGTAGATGGCTTTAAAGGATATCTTTAGCTAAATAAAGCCTTATTTTATTATGATCCTTAAGATCAAAATAAAGTTGGTCTTATTCAATAAAGATATTTATTTTTTACAAAAGGAATGTACTATCCTAAGTAATCACTCATACCACTGAAAGGGAATAGTGATAGTAGCTTCCAATCCTTCCTTTATACATCTTGTAAACTAGAGTAACATAAACCAAATGGTGTATTATAAGGTAATTTTGGAGGAACCGAGACACCAATTAGCCATATCTATGATTTATGCTTTCAATTTAGAATTTCAAAAAGGAAGTCTATGGGCTAACCTCCAAAGTAAAGTTTAATCCACCTTTTCTCCTTATATTCTGTTAGGACATTACAATTGTACCTTACTCCCCTCATAAACCAATAGTAGCTTGAAGCATACTTCAACTGGACATCATGAATTGCCTAACCTCACTTTTGCACTAGGGCTTTAAACCTTAGATTCACAGGTTCATTCTATATTTGGAGTAACAGATAAAGTGGAGATAGGCTATAAAAAGAAAGTTATAAAGGTGCTTGGTGAATGACAAATGGTTGGATGCTTCACATTTTGGTAACTCTCTTATCTTAGACCACTCCTATATTGAATTTACTTTAAACTAGATGAAGAATGGTACGAAGGCTGCCTTTAAATTATTTAACTCACTTTTGAATCATCCCCAATTGTCATAAGCAATGGAAAAGGGGGTAAACATAGTGTGTAAAGGGAGCCAAAGTTACAAATGTATAATGGTTTTAAAGTAGATTAATATGGGTTGTAAAAGCCTACTAAAGCATAATAAGGATCGTTTGAAGTTTATTAAAGTAAAAGTTCTCAAAAGCCTTAACTTAGCTCTGGTTAATTTAAAAAAAATCCTCACGATCTTATTCTTAAAGCTAATAAGGCTTTAGAGCTCAAGAACTACTACAAATTTCTAAAGTCTTACTACACACAACTGAAAAAAAAGTTGGAGTTCAATAGTTTAAAGAAGGGGACAAGAATTTAAAATTATTCTATAGTTACATCTAAAGAAGAAGAAACAACACCATAGTTCTATATTTAAAAGACTATAATGGTAGTGAAGTAAAGAACAATAAAAACTTAAAGAATTAGCCCAATAACATTTCTATAATATCCTTGGAAAAAGCAGTGAAGTAAGGACACTCTCAGGGGAACTAACTAACTCTCTTAAGTTTCCTATCATACACCAACATGTTGCATCATTTCTAAAAGAGGTCAGTATTAAGGAACTCAAATCGATTTTATTCTCTTTTAATCTTGACAAGGCCCTAGGCCCTGATGGGTTTAATGTAAAATCCAAAATAAATGGACCCAAGTAGGACTAATAGTGACTAGCACACTTATAAAGTTTTTCAACACTTATAAGATGTTGTCAGAATTGAATAAGACATACATTAGCTTGGTCCCTAAATGACCTAATCCTTCCAATCTTAATCAATATAGAACAATCTCATATTGCAATGTGGTCTATAAGAGCACTGTAAAGATAATTTCTAAAAGATTGGAATCCATACTCCCTAACATCGTTAATCTAAGTCAAAGTGCGTATATGAAGGGTGGGAACATTGGTGACAATATAAGCCTTACACAGAAGTTATTAAGGGGTTACGCTTCAAATAAAAAAAATCAAGACTTATGCTTTGAAAATAAATTCACAAATGCTTTTTATTTGTTAACTGGGATTCCATTTTGAACTCTTTGTTAGCATTTGACTATCCTGTCAAGTTTATAGCTTGGATCAAGCCCTGTATCAATTTAGTGTCTTTTTCAGTAGTTAGGAACAGAGAATCATCACAAGTGTTCAAGGCTACAAGGGGTTTTAGTTAAGGACACCCTAATCTCTATATCTTTTCACAATAGTTATGGAAATTCTCAGTAGGATTACCAATATTAACATTTCAAAATTTCTAATTATCATTATAAATGCAGTAAACTTCAAATATCTCAACTTCTTTTTACAAATGATCTTCTCTACTTAGTGGAGCAAACCATGTGTCAATATGACTTCTTATGAAATCACTATATTCCTTTAAATATGTCTCTAGTCTCAGTTTCAAACCCAACAAAAGCTCCATTTGTATATCAGATATCATAGGCTCTTATGTTGGAATAATTCTGATATGTGTTTAATTGTTGATACATTTAATCATTTTCACTTAGCGATTAATGATATGAAAATGGTTAAGATACTCACTTTAATTCATATATGATTTTAGGTACAATTTGGAAGCAAAGAAATTGAAGTTAGTTGAAAGCACTACATTTGTTCTATTTTTTAAAGATTAATTTTCACTTATCTTCATGGAGCAAGAAGAATAAAATTAAAAGAAAAGAAGAAGAAAAAAATCAAAATACAAAGAAGAAGAATTAAAGTGCTTACTGGAAAAATGAAGAAATAACAAGAGAGCAAAACGCATGTAGTAGCTGGGAGTTGGAGGATAAAACGACTTACATGCAAGTGGATTAAAACAAACACAAAATGAAAGCAGCACAACCCAAAGCATAAGGAAGCTAGCGTTTAAGGCTACCATCGCTTGCGTTTAACGCCATGAAAGCTAGTGTTAAATGCTAGCATTGAACACTATAAAAGGGTTGTAAAGATTGAAAACATTGTCGTTCATGCTAGCGTAAGCTTGTAAAGAAGGGGAGAATAGAGAGCTGACGGCAGAAGAAAAAAAAAGGAGATGTGAATAGTGGAGATGGACTAAGAAGTTTGTTTGTCACATCAACAGCACAGTGAGGAGAGGTTAGACAGAATAGAACAATAGCAGCAGTAGCGAGACAGAAAGGTGGTCTTCGATTGGGTAAATTTTTATAGAGGCTTAAGCTTTTTCTTAGGAGACCCCTCGAAGGCTAAATTCCTAATGCCAGTTTAGAGGTGACAGTGACACCGACGACTCGGGTTAAGCATTTTTATTGTTTTGTTTTTTTTCTCTCATTAGAAATTGATTATGTTATCTTGTATGGATTGATTGGGTATTTGAATGATGACAATTTTAATGCTCTATTGAATCATTTTTCATGAAAACCCATTGTTGGAATTGAATGAAATACGTAATCGTTATATTCCCGATTCATGTATAGCAACTAATGGTTCCGAATCATTAGAGATAAAATAACATAGGTTAAATAATCTGAGATTGTGTGATTATTACCTAGATTGGTCTATTTTTTTGATTCGTAAGGTGGTTGTTTGAATAAACTTAGAGAGCTTATTACAGGTTTCCCAATAGCTAGGGTTAATTAACGAGCGCTTCGTAATTAACTAGGATCTAAGGAAAATTTCAAAATAACAGAGCTTGTTGTTAATATACATCTGATAATTGCTAAGAGAGATAAAAGAATAACAAATCAATGAATTATACTTAATTAGGGTATAGGCCGAGATTGAACCAAAGAACTGGATCCTTACTGAATTATCCAATTATATCATTTTTCACATGTTTTCTTTAATTTGTTTTCATTTCATTTTATTTTATTTTCTTATTAAATCCAAAACCCACCATTACCTAAACATCAATTAATTTCATTTTGTAAGCTAACTGAACACTCCCTGTGGGATCGACCTAGACTCACCACTGCTACAGTAGTAGTCTAGTTATTTTATTTTGACTAGCATTACGACGCACCTGTCAATTTTGGCCCTGTTGTCGAGGAGTGCGATGTTTAGTTTTTTTATTAATTTTAATTTGTGTTTTGTATATATTTGTTCGTAATTAGTTTCTTTTCAGTTGTTTCGTAATCTTTTGATTTTTTTCATTTATTTTTATGAAAAAATTTAAAAATTAAATTTGACATGGATGAGAGTAATTTTTTCTTTAATTCATATTCTCAATCATATAACAATGTTTGGACCGATCAACCTAACTTTTGTTATGGATGGGATAATCAGCTTAATTACTTCCAAGATAGTTTGTAGGAAGTACAATAATTCCCGTACAAACCAGAAGCTTCCTATCAAGACTCAGGTACATCCCTGGAAGAATTAGTTAATGTGTATGTCACTAACACTTTGCAATCCCAGTGGGAAACAAGTTCTAGAATCTTGAACTTGACAAGTCAAGTAGATTAATTGATGGAAGCTATCAACTGCCAAGCATCACAAAGCAAAGAGAAGCAACCATATCAACCTGAGGAGTAACTGATGGATATTGGTGCGAAAACCTTACAGAGTGAAGAGGAGATTAAGAATCTTGAGTGTAATAGTCAAGGAATTGCTTGTGAGGAAGAAGAAGTTGAGAAAGAGCTTGAAGCCGAAAAGGACATATCATTTAGCTCCGGGGTAAGTACTGAGTCCATGATTTTTTTAAAACTAGCTCTTCACCTTTACATAGCATATTGAAAGAGCTAAACGAGGAAGAAAAAGATGAGGAGAGGTTCGAAATATTTCCCAAGGGTATAGACTCAGTCGAGATTGAAAGTCTGAGGATAGGTAAGGAGCTAAATGGGAACGATTATCAACCAAGACACTATCCTGAAGAACCTCACGTTGAAGAACTGCATGTTTCATCAAAAGATCATAATTTTGTCACGTGAGGAGAAGGAGTTAAGCCAGCGACCCTAAACAAAGGTGCTTCTTAGGAGGCAACCCAAGGGAAGTAAATTTCTTTGCTTTTAAACTTTCGTATTTATTTTTTTATGCATGTGTGTTTCTTTGTTGCTTTATTTTTGCTTATTTTAAGTTTTCAATCAAAATGAGACAAAGAAACAAAAAAATAAAGAAACATTTGCTCATTTTCTATTAGTTATAGGATTATTTAATCATGAGTAGAGAGTGAATTGACTAGAGAATTTCATAGCAACTTTGACATGTACTTTTGCCCTTGTGATTAGTTGATGTGCATTATCTTTAGAAGAATAGTGACTAGTGGTAGATTAAGCTGGTGAGATTTTGAGCCTTATTAGAATGAAACATTCATATTAGTCTCATTGTCTTTTGATAATGTATAACCTCCATAACATGTACATCCTGATTTTGCGTTGAATTTCTATTCGAGACCACATTTTTATCACATACATTAACATGGATATGATTAGGCATTCTTTGTTTTCATAAACTAAATTAGCCAAATAACCTAGCCTATTGACAAGGTTTTTCCCCTGATAAAACCCTTTGAGCTTTATACTTTTTCTTTGTGTACTAACCACATTACATGCTTTATACTTACCCAAATGTCCTACCCAAGCCATAAGCTAGTGGAGCATTTATGCTTGTTGAGTTTGTAGATGTACAAAATTCTAAGTGTGGGGGTGTCCATATGTGTGGGTTTGTTATAATGTTGGGATGTTTTGTAATTTAAATTCCCATGTTAATGTAACTTCTTTTAATGTTTAAAAAAAGAAAAGAAAAGAAAGGAAAAGAAAGAAAGAAAAGAGAAAAGCATAAGAAAAGAAAAGAAAAGAAAAAAGAAAAAGAATGAAAAAATATATGTTTAAATAAATGTATCTAGGAGCAAGTGCATATGTGTTGAAAAGTTGTTTATGATTAATGCATTCTCCTAAAGTTGTAATGAATGTGTTATTTGAGTCTATTGGATATAAGGTAGATGTTGGCTTGGAAAGTTCACTCTTGTGGTTTTAATGTATTGTTGGTATAAATTGTATGCGTGATTCTTTCGGATTGGTATATGCTTCATGTGGTTAGTGTTTGAGAGTTTAATGGGATTGTGAAATATAAATGTTGCATTCGTCATAGCTGATAGTACCCTATTTTTAATGAGTGTTGCTTTGTTTCAGTAGCTTAATGGCTTTCATGCTACTTGACCCAAATTGATCTCACCTTACCTTTGCCTACATTACAACCTTAAAAAGTCCTTTGATTAATGATTTTGCATGTGAATTATAGTGGTGGAGAAATGACATGATATGTAAAGTTTTGGAATGACATGATCATGAATGGTGTTAGTGTACCTATGGATATATTTTAGTTAAACACATTTTTCGAGTCTACCATTATATTGCTCATCTTTTAAAGATATTGAATGTTGATTGATCATAAGTAGAAGCATTGAATATTGAATTCTTGTTATAATTTTTGAAAGTCATTCATCTTTGGTTATAATATATAGTCTTGGAAAATATGAGAATTGAGTAAATGTTTCGGGTCTTTGAGCTTAATTTTAATGTTTTGCCCGAGGATGAACAAAAGCTAAATATGGGAGTATTTGATATGAATGGATTTTGTTATATTTTTATATGTTATTTTTTTGATAAATTATATTTTTATATGTTATTTCATTTGAATTCATTCCTATTTTTTGTGTTTAATTGTTCATTTTGTGTTCCTATTAATTTTACATGTAAATTTAGTTATGGAATACAAATATAAAGTTCAAGCATGAAACGACAACAAAGTGGAAGCAAAACGCACAACAGAAGGTTGTTTTATGTGAACAGGCCCATGCAATGCGTGAATTAAATGGCAGCAGTCCCTTAGCTAAATGGCGTAGCAGTGTCTGTGAAACGTAGACGTTCAACATAAAGAGGCTTTTAAAAGAGTTAAACGCAAGGGTGAGACATGTATAGGATGCATGAACCAAAAACCCTCAACATTATTCGTCACATCAAGCGATAGGAGGTGAAAGTGGAATAAAGAGAACGACGATAAAAACAGAAAGGAGGGGCGTGAAAGAGCAAATAGAAACTGAGGGCTTGTGAGAGCCAAAACAAAAGCGTGAAGCAGAAAAGAGGAGAGGTGCTAGAGGGGTCTTCGGTAAGGTTATCAATGGGGGTTGAAACGTTTTTTCAGGAGAGACCCATATAGGGGTAACATCCCGATGTTAGTTCAGAGGTGATATCGACGTCGACGACTCGGGTTAAGCATTTTTTTGAATCATTTTTCATGAAAACCCATTGCTAGAATCGATTGCAATACGTAATCGTTGTATTTCTGATTCATGTGTAGCAACTAATGGCTCCGAATCATTAGAGATAACAAAACATAGGTTAAATAATCCGAGCTTGTGTGATTATTACTTAGATTGGTCTATTTTTCCGATTCGTAAGGCGGTTGTCTAAATAAACTTTGAGAGTTTATTCTAGATTTCCTGATAACTAGCATTAATTAATGAGCGCTTTGTGATTGACTAGGATCTAAGGAAAAATTGGGATTACAGAGCTTGTTGTTAATCTATAACCGACAGTTGCTAAAAGAGATAAAAGAATAATAAATCAATGAATTATGTTTAATTAGGATGTAGGCCGAGATCGAACCAAAGATCTGAATCTCTACCGAATTCTCCAATTTTATCATTTTTTCATGTTTTCTTTAATTCGTTTTCATTAGATTTAGTTTATTTTATTTTCTTATTAAATCCAAAACCCCCTTATCTTAACATCAATTAATTTTATTTTATAATCTAATCGAATATTTCCTGTAGGATTGACCTAGACTCACTACTGCTACAGTAGTAGTCTAGTTATTTTATTTTGACTAACGTTACGACACGCCGTAGATTCCTGCCATAAGTCCATTAAAAATCACATATACTTTATCTTCCTTGCGTTGTGGTTGAGGAGTGACGGGAATGGAGGTAGCTAAAGACAGTTGAAAAAGTTGTTGTGGAGTAATAGGAATACGTGTAGAGGTTGGTGGAGGTGTTGGTTCAGGAGTGATTTGTTTTTCGAGTAAAGTAATAGTAGTCCTTAACTAGTTGATTTCCTTGGTTACTGTTCCCACCTGATGTTGTAGCTCTACTAATGTAGCTTCCTTCTTGGTCAATGATTCCTTAAGACTCCTTATTACTGCTTCTATTCTCTGGTTACGATATCTACAAGACTGTTGTCAGAAGATTTTATATAATGAATATTAAAATTATATTGCTTTAATTCCAATTGCCATCGGATTAGACGACCTTGATTATAATTAGTTTTAATATTATATTTACTAAATCCACATAGATATTTTGAATCGATTTCAATAGTAAATTCAACTAGTAATAAATCAATACGTCATTTTCTCAAAGTTTTGAGGTAGGCTAATGTTTCCTTTTCATAAATTAGATACTTACTTTCAGCGGAACTTAAGGTTCCATTTATATACTTACATAATAGATATTGCTTTTGGTTGGGTGGTCGTGCCAATAGGCAGCCAGCCCATGTATCTATACTGGCATCAATTTGAACCAAAAGTGTATCCTTGGATAAATAATTATATAAGACGTGTAAATCCTGACATAGATTTTTTAATGTACGTACCGCTTCTGTATCTACAGTAATCCAGCTCCACTAGTTTTTGATACTACATTTGAGTTGTAATCGTTTGCGTTCCTTAGCCAGATTTTTGAAAAATCCTTGATCGGATATATAATTAAGTATTCCTAAAAATTGTTGTATGTGAGTTCTATTTTTTAAAATATTGGGAAATTGTTGTATTTTTAAGAATATTAGGTTGTAATTTTAAAAACTCATTATGAAAGTCAATGCCTAAATATTCAATATTTTGTTGGGTTATTTGAACTTTCTTTTTACTTAAAAGTAATCCTTTTTCTTTACATCTTTGAAGGGCAATTTTGACTTTTTTCAAATGATCTTCTTTATCAGTATTTGAAAATATAATAATGTCATCTATATATGCTAAAGTAAAATCTTCTAATCCTTCTAAGTTGGTATCCATAAATCGTTGATAAATACTTGGTGCTTGTTTTAAGCTAAATGGTAATACGTTCCATTGAAAATGTTTTGTGGAGGACAGGAGAAAGCAGCCAATGGTTTTGTATTTTCGTGTAATCGAAGTTGTCAATATCCTGATTTTGCATCTAATGTGGTAAACCATTTATGTCCTTTTAATTTATTTAAAGTATATCTTTTCGTGGTAATTTATCTGCATCTCCTACTGTTGCTTCATTTAGTTTTTTATAATTAATAACCATTCATCTACTTCCTCGTTTTTGTTCAGAATGATTGTTAACATAAAAAGCAGGTGCATAATGTTTACTTGTACTAGGAGAAATTAATTGTTTAGTTAGTAATTCAGACATTCTAAAATGAATTCTTGTACATCTTGTTGGGTGTATGGGATATTATTTTTAACGTTAATTTCTTGTGTAAGGTCTTTTAATTTTATCTCAATTAGTTGAGTGTTAGTATTTTTGATTGGATCTAGTGGATGTTCACTACAAACTTGATCAAGTAAAGTGTCGATTTCAATTTGTAAATATAAATTGTTTTCAAGAAAAAATTGTAATTGATTCATTTTTTCAGTTATAAGCTTTAAAGTATGATAATATGTAGTATGGTAGATAGGTATTTTGAGAATAATAGATTTTTGATTAAGGGAATTAATTAATGGTGTTTTGAGAGTGATATAATGTAAATACTGACAAAAAGGATGATATAATTTTTAAAAATTATTTCCTAGAATGATTGATAAGCTGAATTCTTGTTGATAAATTGAGGGTATGGTAACTGTATAGTTTTCAATAATGAAATTATTACAATAACTTACATACCAAATGTATTTATTACCTCCATCTGCTATTCTAATTTGTAAGGGTTTATTCAAATTTTTTCCAATTATTTAATAAGGTTTTGGTAGCTATATATATTGTAGCTCCTATATCAATATATGCATTTACTTTTTTATTCTGATTCTGTATTGAAATAAATGTTGCATTTGGATTCGTCTATTAATTCAGAGGTTTAAGACTGAGATTCATAATAATATAAAGTATTAATTGTTGAATCAGTTTCATCATCAGATTCTATAAGTTCTAATTTATATGCTAGAGTTGAATTTAAAATATTAATTTTTTTCGTTGTATTTTGTTTTATTGAGAGGTGTTTTTCGTTTAGGACACTCATTAGCATAATGTCCTTCTTTTTACATAACCAACACTTACATTGTTTTTTCCCTTGTGAACAATAATTTTGTTTAGGATTGATTTTTCAATATGCCTTTTTTTAAACAATTTTTTATAGGATGTAAACGGTTGTTTTTTGTAAAACTGTTTTTTTGGATATTTTTTTGCACTTAACTTTTTATTGTGAAATTTAGAATTTTTGGCTATCGTGAATCCACAACCATATTGTTGCGAGACTTCTGAATTTTTAGAACAACATAATTGAATAGTTTTATGTTTTAATGTTTTTGTAATTTTGCTTCTAGACATTTTTGAGATATTACTTCTTTTACAACTAAAATAGTGCCTCCTAAATTATACGCTACAAGATTTTTGCTTTGTTTAACTAGAAATAATTCTTTGACAGTTTTATTAATCAGATAAGGTATTTTGATCAATCATAGTTTATAAATATTTTAAATAAATATGCGACTCAAACAATGCAGGAGGCATACTTTTCTTTTGTGGGCAGGAAAGTTGCGACAATAATGCGGTCAATTGAATGTTTTGGTGTACCTCGTAAGCCTGGTTGACTATGCAACATACTGTTTCTTCTCATTATATTTTGTTATTAAGCGGAGGAAATGGCCATCTCTTGAGTCTTGACTAGTACCGCTTTCCTTGGCAAGTACGTTTTTTGCCTTCTTTTACTTTTTTTTTTGGTTACTCTTCAACTCCCCCTCTCGACCGCAACTTGTTCTTGGCCCTTATATTGCATAACTTGGAAGCTTACTCAATTTCCTGATACCAACTGCCTCCATGTACCCATCAACTCTATGAGAAAGCAGACGATTCCTGTTTCATGATTTTATGCTATTGTTGACAGAAGCAATCATTGGCTGGCTTCACAGGTATGCGCAATCCAAAATTTCCCTTTTGATCAAATAGTAGATCCATGTCCTGAAAGAACGATCTAAACAACACTTCTTCTTTTAGCTGAAGTCCAAGACACGATTTTTGCAAGTGATGTGGTGAAGTTGACGTGTAATCGAAAGATAGTCTTCCTCGGTTACTAAACTCATATTTTCTTATTAGTGGCAAAAAGGATGGAGGTTATCCATAAGCTGCATCCTCAAGCTCTTATCAAACATTCCTATTGTGGAAATGAAATAGAAACTATAGATAACATCTACTTCTTCCTAAACTAAAGTTACTTGCTCTTTCCTGCACATCATATAGGTGGTCATCACAGAGTTAATGACCTCAGTGACCTAGAAAATTGCATATTTCTACCCGGCAATTTGGGAGTCATAGGTGCATGGTTGAACATCGAAATGATGAAACTGCTAAAATCGAGAATGATGATATGGATGAACTTGGCATTTCTCATTATGTCTTACCTACCAGATAAACTAGTTTACTCTCATGTTTTTGATTCAGGTGTGTTGTGACAGTACTTTCTTGAAGGTGATAAAATTGCAACCATAAATTGTATGATCGGGGCCACAACAGATCTGTTTTGTGTGCTAGAAGATGAAGGGTTGATCATTGAAGATCATAAAAACAAACAAATGACAAAATTCCTCGAGTGATGCCAGGAAGTCCGGATATTGTCAAACAAGAAGCATGAATGCAAAACATCCACTCTTTTCTTTGAATGATGATGCTATAAATAAACAAGATAGTCAATCCAGTGTATTTTAGAATGTCAAGTACAACTCCGTCATCAATCAAGCCTTCTAAAGAATTGACACAACCAAAACTGCCAAATGTATTGCCTTCAAAAGAATCAGGTCCCGAGGCAATGGTACCTAGAAAAGGTCTGGCTCCCCCTCCTCCGCCTCCCTCTGGTGTCGGCAAGTCCCTTATGCGAAAGGGGTCCAATACTCGATTGAAGAGGTCTACAAAGATGCCTGAACTATTTCAGGCTCTGAGGGGCGTAATGGAAGAATCTAGCCGAGCTGTCAAGTCAACTGATAGGAGAAAGATGCAGCTTGGAGGTTCACCTGGAGGAAAGGAAGGATTGAGTGCTTCTCTAGCAGAATTGACGAAAAGGTTGGCTTTTTTGTGTCACAAGAAGAAATAGCATAATTACTCAAGTAAATAATATAGAAACTAACTTGATTTGTTTTTTGCTTTCCCTATTTGGTAGTTTAGATCAACATATTTTCAGCAAATAGAAGGAGATGCTCATAAGTACGGAAAACAAATCGAGAAACTGAAGGTAGCCATCAATTCTTTTAACACCAATGACATGGTAAAGCTGCTGAAGTTTCAAGACAATGTGGAATCCGTTCTTGAAGTACTAACTGATGAATCACAGGTTAGAAGATTATAACTTGAACTGATTCCAAGTTTATGAGTTCATTTAGTGTTACAATTGCACTTGTAAGATAGGTGCTAGATAAGTTTGAAGGATTTCCCACAAAGAAATTGGAAACTTTAAGAGTAGCAGCTGCATTGCACTCAAAATTGGAGACAAACATCAGAACCCTGAAGAATTGGCGGGTAGTACCTCCATTACCACAACTTCTTGACAAGGTTGATTGCTATTTTAGAAAAGTAAGTTGGATTCAAGAATAAGTGGAGTATGATATGTCTGCATTACCGTTCCTATAGTTGCTTATGTTTCTTACGATTCAAGATCAAATTAGAGTTGGATGCTTTCGAGAGAAACAAGGATGACGAAGTGAAAATTTTCAAGAGCCACAACATTGATTTCGATTTCCATGCTTTGACAAGGTTAAGAGAAGCAATGTTAGATCTTTCTTCCAACTGCATGGAGCTAGCACTGAAGGTAGGCAACACATGCATTAAATTGTTCAGATTCCAAAACAAAAACAAATTACATGGTCGCTATCGTTGCAACAATGTTCACTTCTCTTACAGGAGAGAAAAGAGGTGAGAACAACAAACAACAATGTGGCTTCTGCATCCAAAACTGATCAGGAAAGAAGAAAAAGCAATGAAATACTTTGGAGAGTATTTCAGTTAGCATTTCGGGTTTATGCTTTTGCAGGTGGACAAGATGATCGTGCTGATAAGTTAGCCAAGGAATTGGCAAATGAAATCTTAGTTGGGTCAACATACTAATGATTCCAATGCCTTAACACCAAACTATGGCGAAGATTTCAGAAGGCAGCAAAGTTAACGTAATGAATTGCAGCTCCAGAGAGTTCGTCTGTATAAAAGTCATAGATCTAAAGATAAGCCTTACCCTCATTTTTCCATGACAACTAACCTGCTGAATCTTGCATCTTTGATGCACGGCTGCAAGTGACACAGAAACCACACACGCCCTTTTAAGGCATTTATCTCGTTGATTTGCACGTAAGTTAATTTCTTGCAATCCAAAGCTAACTATACACTTAACTAAGACGTATTCATAGCTTGGATGAGTGAAGCTCTTCAGTCTATCTTACGCGTCACGTTGTACACTCGACATGAAAATCATGATTTTCACAAAATTACCTTGGAGGTATAATTTACTAGGGTTTTAGTGGAAACTACTTTTCACATTTAAAACTGAAAATATCTTATTTACTTATGGGTAGCTCTTATTAATGTTAAAATCTCACTAGTTTTATATGTAAATCAATACGTTTGGAATTACTTATTGGTTCCTTTTCCTTTGGGTCGTCTTCATTGAGCTACACTAACAACTGATTTCAGAGAGGGAAGAAAAGAGTTTGTGAAACTGTGATTACTATTGCTTGTCATTCTGCCAAAATCATGTGTCTACATCAAAACAGATCTACCCAGAAAGAAAAACAATAACAAAAAAAATATACCTTTTATATGGACCAACTGTCATTGTCACTCGGTCTTGGGCTTTTGAACCTTCACATAGGGGAAAACGCCCATGAAATTGATGACTTTGGGATTCCATCCCAACTGCTCGGCACGGCAAAACATCAGGAATGTGTTGCCAAAATATGAGCTGAAGCCCATGAAAAAATGCCACAAAGCATGTCCCTGGGGGTTAAAACGCCACTGGGAAATAGTATCACAGCATAGACTATCACAAAGCCAACAGAGGCTCGCTATGAATACAGAAACCAAATACAGTCTCGCAAGCAGCTTCGCACGCCTATCCTCTGTGTGGATATAATATTTGTACATCCGGGGTATGCAGAGAAGACAGAGAATCAAATAATGCACCTTGAAACCAATGCCAAAACGAACCAATGCATGGATGACTGCAAATGCAACTCCATATAGAAACAAGAAGGTCGGCATTGTACTTCGATAGTGCCAATCTGGTGAATAAAGGATGTAAAAATACAAAAGCATTTCCCATACCATTGGTGTTTCATCTCCTAACTGTTGCCTGTGAAGCAGAAACAAACTATCAATACCTTTATGTGTATATTACAAGCATAAATATGCAGATAATCGTAAGCCAAGTCTTCACATAGCTTTACTGTAGTTTGTACAAGTTCGAACTTGGAAGCAATGATACTGTGTCACGAATGTAAAAAATCAAAGAAAAGAAATGATTACTTACATGTGCTGCAATGTGGCATGGTATAACAGACTTCCAACAGCAAGTATGATGTTAGATACGTGAAGTATTGAAAACCTCTTCTCAAAGCGTTGTCTCAAAGCATTTATAAGGCCAACAAATGCCAAAAGAATGCTTGTGATGTTTGATATGGTATTGAAGAATTCTCAACATATGAAGAGTAGACGTAATTTTTCTCACACCAATCATTAGATGTTACAGGACCCCAAAAGCTTGATATTCCTTCAACCATGTCTAGTTCAGTGTATGTAGGATGACAAAAGTAATAAAACTCCTGTTAAGATGCTTCCATATAACCTGCAAGACAAAGAGCTATAAGAAAAATTGAAATCAAAGAAACTGAACTAGTTGAGTCGTTTTGATGATACAGTGCTCTGTTAGCACCACAAAACATGTTGCATAGATTTTATTACAGTAAGATCAAGAAAGAACGACAAAGAATAAAGAGCTGCAAAAACTTTTAATACCAAACTAACTAAAACTTCTTTCCTCGAGTCTTAATTTGAATCTGAAAATAACAAAACAAAATTTAGCAGTTCCATGAGTTTTGAGTTTCAGTATATCAGCACAAAAAACTGTTTGTCTGTGTCTTGTCAAACGGCAATCAACCAAGGGATAAACAACTTGTTACATGACAACCATGCTAGATGTGAGTAAGGTGGGCCATCTAAACAATCAACTAATAAGACAGGCTAAAAGAAAATTCAAGTCTAAGTGAAGATACACCTACATAGTCTATTACTAAGGAGGTCCTACCTCTCTCGCCGTAAAAGAGAAATTAGTAAAGAGCTAACTGCATAGTGTATCACACATTGTTTTTTAACTGTTACTAAATAGTGCGAATTGCTCACTATCTTATTGCTGTTAACAATACCAAACGTCTTTTATAATACGTTCTATAATTTCCGTGACTGGAAGTGTTAAAACTTAGCTCACATCTCACCAGGAAAAGAAAAGTTGTCAAAAAATGAATCAGAAAGTTCTGAATGTCATCTGGTACAGAAAGAATGTGCCTGAGGCCTTAAACTGCATCTCCTTCCTGAGCAATTACAACTGTTTGGCTATCAAGACAGAAATGAAGCAAATTGTTGGGTTGTTGTAAAATAAAGAAAATAATCTAGTAAACTTTAATATTTCAGCTCCTTTTCGTTTTTTACATAATAATAATTAAATGGATAAAGAAAGAGGCCTTTGATATGTATTAGAGGACAGACATGAAACATAATCAAGATAAATTGTCGTAAGAAAACTCTCCTTCTAGTCTATTGCTTAACGAAATGCTTTTCAGAACACCACACTTGTTCTACACCCACCCAAAACAGAAAATCTGTTTCCACTCAAATTTGATAGTAACAAATGCAAAAGTTTATCTTTTCAACCACATTCTACAGGCCAAATTCCTATTCGGTAACTTTTATTGATAGGAACATGTCTCCAAATGTGTGTACATTTGGTAAAGAAACAAGGGGGGGAAAAAGCAGGAAGAAAAAATAAATGCCTTTGGAACACCCAAGGACCATTTCACAATTAGATTTTGTATGACAAATGGTTCATGCATTATAAAGGAGATATTTTGGAAACAAGGAAAACAACAACTACACCTTGCATAACCCAACAAATGGGACTCTGCTTTCTTTTTCAAATTATCACTTCGATGAAGCAGAATAATCATAATTTATACAGTAATTCTCATATCATACATAAAAAACTTTGAACAAATTGTTAGTTTCCACACTTTTAGGCATAGCTAAAAATATGAAAACCGGATATAAAAACAAATTCAAAGGAAATTCTGCAATTAAGGCAATCGGATAAGGATTGAAGGAAGTTATATTAGCTGCCAAACACATAAAAAAGAATAGGAAAAAAATGATTTGAGGTAATGGAGCCTGTTTAGCGTAATTTAACTTTAGAGTGCCAGATTTGATATTTTTTTATTGTCGCCATTCAAAGTTAAAAGATAAAAAACCACACAAATTGATATACCGTCCCTGTATCTCCGACATTTATAATGGCATAACGCTTAACTGAACAGTAGGAAACAAAGGAGCCCTAAGCTATCGAGATCATCATGATGCTGATAAAATCTTGGGACTTTAATTTTCCACCAAGAGGCATGTGCTTCAAAGTTTGTGGGATGTCCTTCAAAGACGCATATAAACTAGATTTTATAGAAAAGCGAAATCATAAGAATCATTGTGCCCCCAAACACTTGGAGGGGCAAAGAGAGCTGGAGAGTCGTCACAACCAAATGGCAAAGAAGGGGCTTCGATCAGCTATTTTTTGCTTAAAGAAGCCAGGTTTTAGGAGCAAGCTGAGGTGGGGATACGGCGAAATGTCAGTAGCAACCGAGGTAAGAATACTGAGATCACATTAGAACTTGGTGGTGTATGAGAAAATTTGGAACTAGAAATCTAAAATGCTACTAGGAAGGAAAACTTTAAACTTGGGAAAACTATGTAAGCGTCCAGAAGACATTTTTATTTGATGGCAACTGAAGAAAGTTGAGTCAATAATAAGAAGTATCCAAGTAAACATCATCTTTGATTTGCTTCGCAAACTAAGAAGCATCAAATCAATCACACTGTTTGATATCAAAATAGATAAAATGCAGATTAAAAATGTAAAACAATTGCAAGCTCTATAACACTTGGAACGAATGATTGGAATCACCTACTTAACCCAAAAGTCCACAGATACAAACAGAACTTACAATAAAATAACCATAAACAGAAGCACAACTGTCACTCACCTTCCACAACCAGATCTACACTATATTGGGGAATTCTGAAGCATTTGCCTTCTCTCTCGTCATGTAACAGAAGGAGATATACGAATGTATTCGTATATGCTGGAGTGTTATGCATGTACGTCTGTACGAAACCTTCTAGAGTGCGTTTCTTCTTCTTGCGGTGGAGCTGCCCGTCGGTTGTATCAACTCAACAGCCGTGTTGTTTTAGGGCTATGAAAAATTCTGCTGAATTGGGGAATTTTATTATCTGATTGATTCAACAGCTGCTGGTTACAAGTCCTCGCGACACGTGTGTTGGATTCCCACTTTTGTTTGTATTATATTCACTCACTGTATTGTTTGCTTTCCCTTGTATTTTTTTCTGTATCATCTGTCTTCTTACACCACGATGGTTTCAATTTCACGGTGTGTTTGTTCAAATTAGTAGAGTTCATTGCTTTATGCTTCCTGCAATTCTAGTAAAATCACAGCTTTTGACATAAACCATGTTCATGGCTTCCCAAGACTGGTTGATTTAAGTACTGTTCTTTACAACCAATAACAACGTTTACGACATAAAAAAATGATCTCAAGGCAAACAATCAGTCAAACATTTTGCTCTCAGTTTTATGAATTTTCATTTGTCTACCTTATTGAGCCACTAGTTATGGATGCAACTTTGCATACACCAGCAGAAGTGGTGAGTGGAATATCTTTATAGCAAGCTATTAGATCTTTGTTAGTTTGCAGATCCACTTGCAGCGTCTCCCAAACCTTCTTCTTTGGGTTTAAGACATCATCAGGCTCGCCTTCAAACCCGGGGAATGTAACTCTCTCACCAACCACGGCAGATTGCGGTGGATCAACCAATTCAACCTGAGAAGTGTCAGTGGTAATGAAATTAAGATAGCAGTGTGATAATGTCATATAACCTTCTCTGGACATGTTAATACAATCATGAAGTGTTAGAAGAAAATAGAAAGCTTGACAATGCTGGTTATCGAGGTTAAGGTCTGAAGTCCCGCTTATGATGTAAAGGAGAATACAACAATTTCAAATTTACAAAACCAAAGCCAGAGGAGATGCAAATCAAGTTGAAGTCGTTGGGTTTATGCATGCTTACCTTAGTATGGTCACTGTTATTGGCAGCAAGAACCATGGCTTGTGACTTGATGCCCCTCATGGTTGCTGGCTTTAGGTTGCAGAGAACACAGACCTTTCGATTCTGTGAAATAACATGATAATCAGTGTCATGGCAGCTCGATCAATGCACGTCTTCCAATAGCATATATCGATAATATAATAAAATCTCCATAACGTCTAACAGTTACCTGCATCTCCTCAAGAGGTATATACTTAACAAGTCCACTAACCACTGTTCTAGGCTGTGCTTCACCCACGTCAATTTCTTCCACGTATAGCGAATCAGCACCAGGATGTTTCTGAGCTTTCTTTATTAAGCCAACACGAATATCAAGTCTTGTTATGGAAATTTCTTGTTCAGCAGTACCTTTGGATTTGACTTCCGTAGCAGGTTTTTTTGCTTGCTGCTTCTTCCCAGCACCATCTGTAGGAAAAGAGCAACCATTTACAGCCAGCTACGCAGAAGATGATTCAAACCACATGTTAAAGTTTTTTAAGAGGAATGAGATCGGCAGAAGATTTTAAAATTTAACCACAAAATGACCAACAAACCAGAAGTTATAAAAACAGAAGCTTCATGGTAAAAATGCTAACAAAAACTGAGAAATTTCAACAATCAGCCTTCCAAACTTCCAAGTATTAGCCATACAACGTCTGTAGATTTAAAGGATGCAAAATTTTACTAGCTTAACAACTTGTAACCTGAAACTTCGGTCTTCTTCAGTTGCTCAGCAACTGCATCAGCTTCAGCCCTTTCTTTCCTATCAGCCTGACTTCCAGAAAATTTATTCCTGAAGAATTCTACTTCTTCATCTTTCTGTAAATGAATACATATTTAATAACCACAAACAAATGAAAACGATAACAATAGCATTAGCCCCCAAGCCTCATCCCCTCCTACAAAATTTAGCATCCGTTTCAAGCATAACATGCAAAAAAAAACAACCCTTATGAGGAATAAAAAACATGTGGTATAAGGGACCTTACCAGTTCCTTGAATAATGGCTCTGGTTTTCCAATTCTATGACCAGGGGGTATGATCTCCCAAAGTCTTCTGTACCCTTTCTCATCACAGAGAGAAGCTTGTTGAAGAGGCAAATCAAGCTGCTTGGAAACCTTAAAACACCAATGAAACAAAGTTTCCCCCAATAAAAGTTAGATCAAATACTAATAAAAAACAGTTGAGAAGGTAACAAAAGCTCAATGTATAGATATGCAGAGCAGCTAAATTACCTCAAGAGAGAAAGATGGCATGAAAGGTTCCAGCATACAACCAAGAAGATATACTAGCCCAACAGAAGTCCTCATCACTATGGAACAAGTTGGCTGGTCCTCCTTGTACAGCTTCCAGAATTGACTTTCCTATAGGATATGGATAGAAAACATTCAGAAGTCATTTCAACAAGAAAATTTGTAAAAAGAAAATAAATATATTCTGAATGATAGAGGACTTGCTTGCAGATATGCATTGCCCTCACTCGATATGCTCATTGCTGTTTTCAGTCCTTGCTTCAACTTAACCTGATACGTCACAATCATGAAAAGTTGAGAAAACGTTAAGATTTGTCAAAGGCTACACAGCAGAACACAAATACCTTCTCCATGGCTTCAATATATTGCTCCAAGTGTTTACCAACTTCTTCAGTCAATTTCTTGGTCAGAGGATGTGAGTCTGCACCAGGAGCATCAGGAACAATGGAACCATAGCCAGCTCCTGCAAGTTTGAAATTTCCACTTGAGATGGATACTGAATACAGTTGAAGTGTAATTTTGCATTCATCAGTATTTTGGAAAGGCATAATAGTCCAATTATATGCTGGTCTTATCAACTGCATCAATTACAATGATAAACTTCCAAAAGAAAAAAACAGGTACACAACAGGGGTAAACTTCCATTGTTTCTCCCCTGCAAGTGCTACTCCAACAACAACTTGAAATACCAATCCAAATATAGGCAATATAAACCACTAATGTTCTGTAAAAAATTTGTGATGTCACATGTGGGTTCCAAATCTAGCTGATTGGGCTAAGTTTCAGACAACTGCTATACCTGAAGGTTTAGCAATGAAGCTCAACACCCGATTTATGAAGTTGCCCAAATTATTGAGCAGCTCGCTGTTGAGTTTTGCTTGCAAATCAGACCATGCAAATAGTGTGTCAGATACCTATTTCAAAAAACCAAAGACATTAGCATTTGGTTGGTTGCATGCTAAAGTTGTGACCCAGCATGGACAGGATTACCTCTGGCCGATTAGTCAGCAAATAGTATCTCCACACTTCTACGGGGATGTTTGTATCTTTTGCATCATTACCAAAAACTCCTACTCCTTTACTCTTGGAGAACTTTCCTGAGGAAGTCTTAAAACTTAATAAATAATTGGTGATCAAAAAAAAAAGGCAGCATAAAACTGGAAGACTATTTTGTCAAACTGTTTTCTGGACCAACCTGTTTCATAATTTAAGTATTCAGTAACACTTATAGTTTTCATCAAGGTCCAATTTTCACCAGTTCCAAGAAGCATTGATGGAAACATAACCTAGAAAAAGAAGGTTTAACAGAGGAATTACACATTAATGATTAAGAAGAAAAAATACAACATTATTCAATTAAACTCCATTTGTCTCCCAGAACTAAATATAAGAGCTTAGTTCAAAGAATGTAACAGACTGTCTTTGAAAACAATAACATGATATAGAACCTATACAACAAATGCATGAAGATGCACATGGGTACTAGCAAGAAGTTTTAAGCACAATAGTTTAATCTTAGCACACTTGAATTGTAGTCCATAAATACTTGGTTCTTCCAACGTCCTACAAGTTTTCTGCTCAGACAAAATTAATCCTCTGACTTCCCATGCAGGGAGGCTATTTTGAGGAAAATCAGCCAACGTTAAGAATGACCAAGTTTTTTGTGAAACTAAGGCAGCTTGTCTAGCATTTGTACCAGTTAATTTTAACTGGAAAAATGAGTGAGTATTCCACATGAGATTTTAACAAGTAATATCATGAAACATAAAACAAACAAACATTAGTTTTGGGATGATGATAACTGCTCCAGACTTTCCAAGCTTCCCCGATAGGGGATATCAATAGAGATTGAATTATTTACGTAATGAGTAAGGTACAGCAGTAATATACCTCCTGGAAGATAGCTTCCAGGCCAATAGAATATCTATATTGTCCAGAAGATTAATAATAATCCCTCCCCACTATACAGATGCCTCTATATGCCTTTCCCCGTACCTCCCCTCTACAATCTCTGTCCATAACTAAGTCATAACAACCTAGTTTATGTGGCATTTTCACCCTTCCCCATCTTACCCCTATGGATGTAGGTTTGGCTGGGTTTAGTGGGCTGATTGCTAACACTAACAGGCTGATCACTAGGAGGGGTACTAACATTCCCACAACTGTCTAAGGAGCTAATTTGGATTTACTCTTTATCAGTACTAACATGACAAAAAACCTCATAAAGAAAAGATCTAGACATTTTGGAAGGCCATAACCTCCAGTAAAGAAGCCAGGAGAAGATTTGAAACCCATGAAGCATTTAAGAATGAATATTCTATATGTTTCACCATTTTGTATCTCCACAATGTAGACAACCAACTTAAGAATAGCAAACTTACTGTATGGAAAGGTACATTATCCTTTCCCATAAACTGAAACAGTTCAACATTTTCAGGATTCTTCCACCACTTCTCCCAATCTTCCGTATAGCACTTAGTTATTGAGACATATCCAATAGGAGCATCAAACCAAACATAGAAGACCTACAAACAACAATATTGGAAGTGACAACCAGTACAGTATTTGGTGGGAAAATAGCATAATTCCAATAGAGCACCAGTACACTGGTCAGATATAATAAATGAAGCATATAGATAATGAAATCCATAGTACTATAAAATAGAAACAGGAGAAAAAAGAAACTTCAAAAAAGAGAAAATCTTTATTGTCAACCTCACCTTGATTAGATCAATGCAATTCTTGATGCAACTAAGACTTTCCTATCAAGCATTATCAGTTCATGAATTTTATTAAGAGAAGCATGCATATAAATGGCTGGGGAAAATCATAAGGCATCTGAAAACAGGCTTTTATGCACTAAAATAAGGCTGGATGTCATTCCTGACCTTGTCCTTGTACTTTTCCAGTGGAACTGGAACCCCCCACTTCAGATCTCTGGTAATACATCTTTGCTTGAGTCCTTCTTTGAGCCACGCATTTGTCGCTTGAATTGCATTTTGGCTCCAAGATCCAGCAACAGACATGTTTTCAATGTATTTTACCAATTGATCCTTTAAGAGTGGAAGCTCTAGAAACAAGTGATCTGTATCACGAATGCGTGGAGTGGACTGACAAACCTGTTCAACTAGTGTAAATGAGAAACTGAGGATGAAGCACAAATGCTTCATAATGTCTGTTGCCGCATGTGAGAGAAAGGTTCATGTCTTATGATCTATTTGCAAGAATAGATAATATTAGTTTTACTACGTGCAAAGTATTATTTGAAGCTGTCTAACAAGTTTCAAGAGAGAAAAAGCATCAGAATAACTCTCTATCTGAGCCAAAGATTAAATTATTAAACACTAGTGGACCTTGTGTAAACCCTCCCATAACCAATAGATGAGAACTAAAAGAAAGGAATAGAATAAAGTAAGCTCCAAGATATATAGCCTGTTGCAAGTTTGCGTCATGCATTTCAGATCCAAATAAAGGAATGGACGATTCAAATCAGAAAAGACAAAGACCATAACAAACCTTGCAGCGCGGATCTTTTAACTCAGTTGGGTTCAAAAGTTTTCCACAATTCTCACATTGGTCACCTCTTGCAGAATCATAATTACACCCTTCAGTAGGACATGAACCTTCAACAAGCCGATCAGCTAGGAACTTGTGGCATGTGTCGCAGTAAAGCTGATCAAGTTAAGAATAATGAGATGTTAAGTTTCAGAAAGCATGAGAATGTGTGAGATAAGATAACAAAGGAAAGATTAAGAAGTACAGAAGTGCTTTCTACCTGCTGCATAGTGTTTTCAGAAAGCCAGTTGTTCTCCCACAACTTATTGAAAATTGCCTGACAAACTTCTTCTTGCTGCTGTGTTGAGGTTCGTCCAAACTTATCAAAACTTATGTTAAACCATTTATAGACTTCACTATGAATAGCACAGTACCTAGAAGAAATCAGCACGATTATGTCAACCGAAAATGTGAGAAATGAAATAGCAAAGAAAAAAGTGAAGATGTGAAATCGTTAAACCAACAATTGATGACGGGCATTTCACAATTATACAACATCCAACAAATAAAACCCAATACATATTCACGAAAAAAGACTAAGAATGGAGCAGAATCAAGAGGTTTGGAGATAGTAACTACTTGTCACAAATCTCTCTAGGGGAGCACTTCTCCTCCAAGGCCTTGGTCTCAGTTGCGGTTCCATACTCATCAGTCCCGCAAATGTAAATGACATTATAGCCTCTAAGCCGGCAATAACGAGCAAACACATCAGCACTCAACACAGCTGCCACCACCAATCCAATTAAAAAAAAGAAACAAAAGAAAACAACTCTAAATTACACATGCATAAGAGCTAAACAAACCAAGCCGGATTTTTAAAGGCCAAAAAGCTTTCAACTTTCACCGTAAAACAGATTCTTGCTTCGACAGATTTAAACTAAGATCAGTCACCAGTTCATGCATTTTCACAAATATATTTATGCATATAAAAATAAAGAGATGAGACGTGTCACTACAGCCAATGATGTTGCCGAGATGAGGGACGTTGTTGACGTAAGGTAAGGCGCTCGTTATAAGAATGTTTCTCTTGCCGGGAAGAGGGACCTTGGGCGGCGCCGTCCGACTGTCAGCCATTTTGATATCCACCAATTTCCGACAGCCGAGGTAGCAGTACAGAGTTTGGTTTGGTCGTTAATGTTAATAGTTACGGCGTTAAATTAAAGCCAAGAGACGGCGGTTTCCTCATTTCGTTGCTTTGTTAGGGCATATTGGTATGCTTAATTGTGTTTTACTTATTACCCTCTGCATCTCTCTATTTTACGATAGTGCCTATGCACGCAAGCATAAAGGTTCATTCTCACTAAATTGTGAAATTTGGAGAGATTTTTAACGAGACACAGCTTTATTTATACTTTTTTTATATTTGGCAGAGAGATTGTTTTCAATAATCTCATATATAATGTAAATAATGATAACATAAAATATAAATACATATGTATAAATAAAAATAAAAATATATATTTAATGTAATACATAATATGATGTATATGTATATAACATGGTAAATATTGACGATAAAAGAAGTAAACAAATACACAAAATAAAAAAAGATAAGTACAAGAATAAGCAAGTCAGCCATTATAAGAAAGTAATTAGGATAATTAAGAAACTGTTTAGTATAAAGAATTAAGAGAAAAGTATCACGTAATCAAAATATTAAGATTAACTATAAAACAAAAGCTTCGAAGGAAAATATTTAAAAGACTTAAGAGAATAAGAATGATCTCTTTATGAGAGATTTTTATCTATATCCTAGAAAGCCAAATTTTTCTATTGCAAACCATGTTTTCAGTAAGTTTCAATAAAGTCATATCATTCTTAATCACTTTCCTCCAGTTCTTCTTAGGCCTTTTTTTTTTCCTCTTATAGTCTCTAAATACTATTTTTTCACATCTACTTGCTGGAGCATCAGAGTGTCTCCTTTTAACATGTCTGAATTACCTAAGCTTCGTCTCTCTTAAATTTTCATTAACACTAGTCACCTTTAATTTGTCTCTTACCAATACATTATTAAATTTATCTCCTCTAGTAAGGTTACACATCAATCGGACTATCCTCATCTTTGTTACTATTATCTTATAACTATGAACTTGTTTGATGAGCCAACATTCTGTCCTACATAGCAGGGTCGACATAATCACTAAACAATAGAATTTACCTTTAAGCTTGAATAATATCTTGTCACATAAAATTCCTGAAGCACTTCTTATTAAGTCACTATGATCTTATACGGTGGATTATATCTTCATCAAGCTCTCAATTGTTTTGGATGATAGACCCTAAATAATTAAAACACTCTTTTGTGGTATAACTTCTGAACCAATCTTTATCTCTACATCTAAAGTCACCCCATGATTGGAAAAGTTACACTCTAAGTAATTAGTCTTAGTTTTGCTCAATTTGAAACACTTTGACTCTAATGTATCTCTCGAATGTTCTAGCTTGACATCGACGCTCTCTTTGTCTCATCCACTAAGACAATCATCATCATACCCAATTGAATCCCACACCAATGCAAGGTCTGGGGAGATCTAATAGTACACAGTTTTACCCCTACATAGTAGATATGTTATTTCCAATAGACTCACATGCGACATGAAGAATTTAAAAGAAATAAAATAGTAAGTAAAAAAAATTATAATGATGCAGGTTTAGAAGATAAAGTATTCAAGAAAATAGCAGGACAGATATACCTGATATGCTAATAAGGTCTGATTATACCTGATATGCTGCCAATTTTTTCTCCCCTTATCTCGAGTTGTGCTTGGCATCCTTGGGCAGGAGCCATGTGAATCTGCTCTGTAGCATTCCGATGTTATCAAATGTCCCCGAAGGGACATCCAGCTATTGTTGCATCCTAATAAGCATGCTAGTTTGCTATTATGAGTTAATGATATGGTTTTTATCGAGGCACTAAGGCGGAGCGACGAACCACTTTACCAGTTGATAGTCAGGTCATTAGAGTTGGTAAGTCAAAGTGTAAGACAAAAATCTATCCACGACTAGCAACTAGTTAGTGACAGAGTAGACAATTGGGCGAGACTTCCTAAGAGATGGATGCGACACAAGAAAGTCACACTATACGACTTCATAGAACTTGCATGACTACGTCAGTTCATTTTAAAAGATATCCTTTACCTGTATCCTAGTGCGCCATAGTTTCCTATTACTGGCTAAGTCCTCGGTAAAAGCTATACCTGCCATATCCTTCTTGATCACCTCTCTCCAGTTCTTGTGTGGCCTTCCTTTCTTTCCTCTTGCAGTCTTTAAGGGTTATTTTCTCACAGCGTTGCATATGTACATTAAGGTGCCTCCTTCTCATATGTCTAAACCACCTAAGTCTTGTCTCTCGCAACTTGTCATTAATACTAGTCACCTATAGTTTGTCTCTTACCATACGATTCAGAACCTTATCCCTTCTCGTAATGTCACATATTCACCGAAACATCTGCGTCTTCGCTACCAATTCTTACTGATATGTATGTGTTTAGTAGGCCAACAGTTTTCCCTATATAAAATGGTTGGCTGAATCACAATTCTATAAAATTTACCTTTAAGCTTGAGTGGGACCTTCTTATCACATAAGACCCCTAATGTGTTTCGCCATTTGAATCACCCAGATCTGATACGTTAGACTATATTGGCATCGATCTCGCCATTACTTATCAACTAAGACAATATCGTCAACAAACAACATACACCAAGACATATCCCCTTGAATATTCTTGATGAGCTCATCTATCACTACTATAAACAAAAAATGACTCAAAGAGGAGCCTTGGTGTATTCCAATATCGATAGAAATGTTTTTATATCTTCTCTTATTATCCTTACTCTAGTCTTTGCCCCTTTATATATATCTCTAACAACCTATATATGTCATAGGAACTCCCTTAACCTCTAAATACCTCCACATGATTTTCTTAGGTACCCTGTCATATGCCTTCCCTAAATTAATAAAAATCATGTGTAGTTACTCTGTCTTTTCCTGTGATATTCCATTAATCTTTTAAAGAGATGTAAAGTTTCTATCGTGGACCTTTCTGGCATAAAACCAAACTTGTTCTTCAAGATAGGAGCATCATGTCTCACTCTCTTCTTAATTAACTTATCTCATAATTTTATAGTATGACTAAGTAGTTTGATCCTTTATAATTGTGACAATTTTGGATGTCCCTTTTATTCTTATACAAAGGAATTAATTTATAAAAGCCTCCACTTATTCGACATTTTAGCAAACTTAAAGGTCACACTAAAAAGCTTGGCTAGCCAAGTAAGAACTTTTACGCCTAGGCTCTTCCACAGCTCTATAAGTATCTCATCAAGTCTTACTCTTCTTCCGCTCTTCATCTTCCTCAAAGCTCTTTTAATTTCTTCCCTTGTAATATGCTTGCAAGTCAAGTACATCTTTTTGGTATGATAATGGCATTGTAAAGGTCCCCTATATCAGGTAGAACAGGTTTAGCCCTTGAAATTGGTGGTGAGACCAGAAACTAAGTGAGAGTTTTAATTACAAATAATCAATCTATATGGCCATTCCATAAAAATAGAAGTGCTAGCCCCATAATGAAAGAATTGCCTAGATGCTAGGAGGGAGAACAAGATGAAATTCAGTGGTTAGCCTATAAATCAAGGCAGTTTAGCACAAAAGCATGCAAAATACTTTTGTAAAATTCGTAGAACACAAGGTTGGAGTGGACAAAGCTAGTATGGAACAATGACATCTATCTCATTTATCTTATGGATAGGAATCAATAGAGGGTTGCTTACGAGAAACATGATCAAGTTCTCCATAAGCACATTGCACTGTGAGTTATGTAGTACATAAATGGAAAATCTGAAGCATCTTATGATTAGCTGCAATTATACTAGGCAAACATGGGAGCGGATGCAAATTATTCTCAACTTGGACAGATCAATGGACTCTTGGAGTAAAACTATTACTTGGTTGGGGAACCTCAGAGTGCATAATGCAGCTGATCATAAAGCAATTAAATTAAGTTAGGCAGCTTTGGTGTACTACGTCTGGAAGGAGCATAATTGTAAAATTGTTAGAAAATAAAGTCGAAGCATTGAAATGGTTTTTCAGGACATTTTCCTTTATTGTAGATTGACCATGTTAGCAAGAGGAATAACTGTTAATCTGTCAAGTAGTCTGAAGAGATGATGGGGATTGGAGTTATGCTGGTTTATGTGGTCTCAAAAGTACCCCTTAGATAACAAGATGTAAACGATTACTGTAAACCGCAACTCTTTGTAATCTAGACTTTTTGGATTATCATTGACATTTTGTATTCTAGTTGTAATTATCTTTAATCAATGAAATCTTTAATTTTAAAAAAAAATACAAAACCTCTCAAATGTGCTAAGATTACCTAAAGAGATATTATCCTCTATGCCTTCATTAAAAAAATTATAGAAGTAATATGTCATTTTCAACCACGAGCACCTGTCATATTTCATATCTTATACAACGGACTTGTTCTAAGTCTCTCATTTTAAGTTCCCTAATTTTCGCCAACTTAAAAGTGTCCTTTTCTTTATCTTTAGTTTCCAATCTTTGGCACAATTTCTCGTAAGTTTTACTTTTAGCAACTAAGATTGTCTTCTTCGCCTCTTTCTTTGCCATTTTGTACCTTTCCCTAGTAGCTACTCTCTCTATTTTTATGGTGTTATCCAATAAAACTTTATTTTGTTCAAATTCAGTAAAAAAAATGTTTTTTTTAGTTTTTGATTTCTATTTTTAGTTTTGATTTCTTCTAATATTCAAAAATTATGAAAACTATAAAAAGTGATTTTTTTCTATGTTATTATCAATAATAAAAATATAATTATATTGATATTAACAATCAAACAAAGTTTTTGTTTTATTTAAAAGAAAAACAAACATAAAAAATATAAGTAGAACTAAACGACCCTAAACCTTCCTTTTATTTTTAATTAATTTTACCAAAACCTAAAATTCCTTACATATCTTCATAGGAAACTCTTATATTTTACTAAAATTTAAAATAAAATTCTGTTAAATTATTTAGTAAACTCATATAACTCGATGTGGCCATTTTTAGGCACATTAGAATTTGTGTAAATATCTATATAACAAAAAATGATTAAAAATTAACAAATCACATAAATGATACGTGATAAAAAAAGTGATTTATTGTTTTATCACATTTACATGTTTTTATTTATTAAAATATGTTTATATTTAATATCTAATACTAATTAATTTCATTTAAAAATTTTATATATTAAAATTATTAATCATATAATAATTATTTTAATATAATAATAAATTAAATTTTTATTAAATTTTTATTTATATAATAAATAATATGATTTCTTTTATTTATTAATGTTTTACCGATAATTAATAATTTATTTTTTGTTAGTAAGTAAAGTTATAAATTTTATCGTCATTTTATTATTTTCTAATACTTAATACCACTACTTATATTAAAAATTATAAGAAGTATTTTACTTTTACTTTTATGTTTATGTTCATTCATTCATGTGGGACATTTTGAAACAGCCTCTCAGCTAGTTAGGGGTAAGACTACATACCATTAAATCTCCTCAGATCCTGTGTCTAAGCAGGATTTCTACCCGGTATTGTTGTTGTTATATAATAAGTATTTTAATTATATTGTTAATTCATTTCGTTAATAATATATTAATTTATAATATTTTCTTAAAATTTAATAATATATTTGTTAATATAACATGATAGAAACTTAAAATTTTAATTTTGACAAAGAATATCGCTTTCTCATTTTTATGTATAATTTATTTTATAAGTAAATATAATTTGATTATCTTCTTATTGTTATTCATTTATCATATTCACATAATATAAATAGTGTAATAATATTTAATATGTAGTATTTAACTGAAATTGATAAATATTATTTATCATATTTTATCAACAACTAATTATATTATTTTTTAACATTACTTTACATGTTTCATTAACTTTTTATTTATCATCTAATGATATTAATAAGTAAGTATAATAAAATTTTATATTTTATTATAATTCAATTTTTTAAATACATTAATTTGCTAGATCTAGAGCTAGTGTTAATTAACTTTCTTTTATCATTTTTGTCTACTAAATTTAGTGTAAGTCCTATATAATTTATACACTTCATACTAATTTTACCTTTTAAAAACTTCCATGGAAAATTATATATATTTTTATGAAAATTTAACATCAATCTTTTTGTTAAATTGTTTTGTTCACTCAAATATCGTGAGTGACAAATTCTAGGGACATTAGTCTTTATACGATATCTATATCACAAAATGTGAATGAAAATTAGTATGTGACAAACAAATTAATTTAAATATTTGTATATCATCATTTGCAAAAATATATTTATATTTAATATAATACCATTATTTTTAGTAAGATTTTATTATATTAAATAATTGTTAATCATATATTAATTACTTTAATATGATATTAAATTAAAATATTTTATTTATATTTTATTTATATTATAATACTAATAAATAATATGTTTAGTTTTTATTCTATTAATATTTTATAGTTTATCAAAAATTAATATTTTTATTTTCTACTACGAAAATAAAATTATAAAATTCCCATTATTTTATTATTTATAGTATTTAAATATCAATACTTATATTAAAATTTATAAGAAATATTTTAATTTTATTGTTAATTCATTTCATTAATAATATTTTAATTTAACTTATTTTATTAATAATTCATAATATGTTTATTAGCATAACATGATAGAAAAATAAGATTTTGTTAAAATTTTATTTATAATGTAATAATCTTATCAAGAAAGAAGATCAATCTCTCATTTTTATTCATAATTTATTTTTATAAGTAATTATAATTTAATTAGTTTCTTATTATGAATAAGAAAAGTTATATTAGTTTATTAATTTATCTTATTTATATAATATCACTGTGTCTAGGTATATATTACGTAGTATTTGGATGGTGTCTTCACCAACGAAGACAGAGGACAAGGACATAATAATCCAGTTTATAGCTGTGTTTGGTTGCTGTCTTCACCCATTTTCGTTCTGTCTTCGGAGGATAAAGACAGAAATTTTTTGTTCTTTCAAAGACTGTATTACAAGATTTCTTGTCTCAGGGACAAAAACAAAACACATAAGGAAATGTCAGAAATACCCATCCCCTACATAAGCAATTTGTTATTCTTATTATATTATTAAACTCATCATCATCATCATCATCATTATTATTATTATCATTATCATTATTATTATTATTATTATTATTATTATTATTATTATTATTATTATTATTATTATTATTATTATTATTATTAT
>JAOTAY010000001.1:19352134-19370125 GCA_025629805.1 Erythroxylum baracoense
CAAGATAAATAATGCCTTTAAATAATTTGTCACTAAACTACAACCAAAGTGATTGGCTGTAGGGCATAAACTAACACCAGAATGACATGGTCATTGGATTCATCTAGTTCTGCAAATTGAGCGGGAGAAATCAATCTTGTTAAAATGGCTCTGGGCATATCAAAATAATCTTTCCGATGCATTCTCTTCTAGGAATCTTTGGTTGCATTTTTCTGAGCGTTGTGTTTAGAGAGGTTATCATGATACTCTCGACTAAATTGATTAAGAATCTGAATCACCTCATCTTTTGGAAGGTTTGGAAAGTTTTGTTGATCAATATCATAATGGCTTCTTTGTAATTTGCTAGACCATAATTGATGGGCAGTGGATAAACTGGGGGAATCATTGTGATTTTGTAAACACAGACGTTGATCCCAGTCTATGTTTTGAAGCTCTGGAAATAAAACTCTCTGTGTCTTCTTTTTGTGTGGTACGACTTTCATACAAATAACCATTAATCGTGTCATTTTTCTCCAAAGTGTCAGGTAATTAAGTGGAAAGATCCTGTGTTTTCGTAATTTTCTGGCAAGTGTCATTGTGCTGCTCAATCGGTGCAGGTTTAGCTGTGTCATGAATCACATTTAAATTAAGGTTGTTGTCAATATGGGGCTGTAAACCTTTTTTGAAATCTCCTTTTGAACTAATCTTGAGATAACCTTTAATTCAAGATGTTTGACATGGCAAATTTCTTCGGAATGACCAACATGCCAACAATGAGGACAGTATGATGGGATTTCCTCATCCTGAACAATTTTCTACCAGAAACCAATTGAGTCTTCCATCTGTATACATAAGCGCTTCGGGATTGATTTCAGCAAATCAATCTCAACCTGCATTCAAGCAATGTTAGGAGGTTTAAAATTAGTAATCGTTGAATCTAAGCAAGGGGCTGACCAAAAGTTTTTGCAACATTGAACAGGGCTTCTTGATTCATAAACTGAATTGGTTGTAACTTTGGCAAAGTAAACCAAATCGGAACAATCAAGGATTCACGATCAACGTGAAAATTTGGAGTCCATTTAATGCCTTCGATATACCATATCCCACGTGAATATACTCGACGGAAATTAGAGACATCCATCTTCGAGATAACATGGCGAGAGTCTAGTAAACCGACTATTGTCTTGACATCCTGAGCCACAGAATTTTTTAGTAATATCCAATCCTGGTCTACCCTGGGAAAACTTACCAACAAGTGCATAACGGGATGGACATCTTTTCAACGACAACTTTTGGGAATATAATCAATAGTTCACCACGGTGCTGCGTAATTTTGGGCTGTTCCATTATTAAAGAAGAAGACGCCATAGCTGAAGGCCATTGAAGAACGTGTAGAAACGTGGGACGATCAGGTGGAGCAGGTGGGTGGCCATCGATAGCGTTTTCCATGGTTGTCAACTAGGGCAAAATAGTATACCTACCTCAGCACTGTAGTTAATCTATTATTAAAGCTTATACTGAACAATTCCTAAAAGAACTCAACTAACTTAACTACAAAAGAGCTCTCTGAAGTTATTCCACAAACGGAAAAACAATTCCATTAATTGACGCCCTATTCAACTAACAGCAAATTGCTCTAACTTGGGACTAAGAACAATGTTTGCAGGTCTAAATTACACAGGTATCATTTACCTGAATATAAGCAATTGCTACCTGAGTATGACGGGAAGCAAAAAATATAAGCTTGTTTCCATCCAATAACATTTTTGCTACAACGGTTTTCAAATCATTAAGGTAAACCAGCTACATTTTTCACTAGAACAAAAAATAAACCCCAACAAGGAAATGCCACAAATATGAGGTTTGATTGTATATGGAGATGATATGTAGTGTGCCATTTTACATTCCAGCAGAACTCTTTGCCACTTGCTTCAAAGTATCAGCAATCTCACTGGCACTTGCCTTTCCGTTTAGGTAGGCAATCAGGGGACTCCCCTGAGGAACAATGTCATCTCTCAAGTCCATGGTTTTGGTTCTTAGCAGTTCTTCAGAACCCCTTGTTACCACATCCTTCATGATTATGGTTTTATGAGCACCAGATATCATCTCCTCATAATCAGTATCTCCAGTTTCACCGAGAAATACAAACATATTGGCGACATTCAATCTCCATCGAACGAAAAGGTACCTAGTTACCAAAAGCACCAGAAGAAAGATGTTAGCATCCTTATCCGATTCAAAAGAATGTCTCCGCTAAGATCTGCATATAATTATAATCCACAGTTTGATAAGAAGTTGTTGGGGACCAGAGATTTGATGACCGTGTTTGTCCATGACCTTGGGAAGAATAATACTCGTCGTATGACAATAAGAGGAAATATGTTCTTAAAAGATCTTTTGAGTTTGAAAATGGTGCTTTTACACATGCTACTGCTCTCTCTCTTCTGACCAGGTCCATTGAATTTCAACGAAACCTATGTTGTTTTCAAGAATGGAAGCATGCTCATACAATTACTATTTTACCTTAGTGCCTGTGCTCGAGATGCAAGTAGAGGAATGATTTGAATTCTTGTCGAGCTCCTGCAGTACATTGGGTGGCAACGAAGGCCTCGCATCCGAAGTTTCTGCCTCAAATCATACACCTTGTTAACCTGCCAAAGCAACTCAGTGTAAAAAACCACCTATAAAAATCTATCAATCCCATACTTCCAAAAGTTCAGTCTTGACATACCTTATTGCTATCTTTGATAAAGTAGGCAATGCAATGGGCATTACTGGATTTCACATCTTCCTCAATGGGACTGGAGGATTCTTTAGATTTTTCATCGCCTTCAGGCGTATTCATCAGCTTCCCAATAGTCTTCTTTAAACCTTCGCAACCCCAACGGTAGTCAATGTGTGTTGCATAGTCCTGATCTGGAAGAAGCTTTCCATCTTCTTCAGTATAGGCTCCAGGGTAATAGAGTTCACTTCCACTGCTGCAGATCAATGCATCAAACTCATTTACTTGAATCTTGGCAGATGATAAGAATCCTACAGTTTCTGACAATGGCATAGCTGTTGAGAGAACAAGCCCAGATGTTCTTGCAGATAATGAATCCACTTGAACAGCCTTAATTATGTCCTGCACAATCTGTATCATCTTCCTATCAGGAGCCCCTAGCTCATCATAGCAGTCAACTGCTACAACAATAAGCTCACGTCGTCTCCTCAATATGGGATACTTGCTGGTAACAGTCTCAAGCTTTCCACCTTCAGTATCTTTCTGGTTTGATTCCGTCTTCTTTATCTTACTCAGGACCCGTTTTACTGGATCTTGCAGCTCTGGGTCACCAACAGTAGCAGCTGAATAGTCCAGAGATCCATTTAGTGAAGATTTTTCTCCATCAATCGAAAGCCTAAGGGACATATCTTGCACATCCTTGAGAGAATCATTCAGTGATGACTCATCATTGGCTGTTTCATCTCCAGGAGTATCAGTTTGCCATTGTGGATGCCGCATCCGACAAGCTGCTACTCTGGTCAAGTATGTGCGGCAGTGTTCAGGCCATGAGAAAAGATGTATATTCTTCCAACCATTTTTTCTGCAATCATGCCATAAGTTCTTTTCTGATACCAATTTAAGAAGTGCATCAGCAATAGCTTGCTGATCATGAGGGTCCACAAGGAGACCATTGTTCAGTGCCTTCAAACAGAAAGAAGCAAAAAGAAAAAAAGAACATTAATTGTATTATAGCTGATAAAACAGGAGCACACAAAAATATAAAACCTACATAGCATTTTCAATCAATTCCCTGTACAGTTCAGAAATGATTTTCCTGTTCATGTAGCTCAAACATGATCAGGAGGCATAGAAGAGAAATGGAGGTTGTCGTACCCTGTGGATATCAACTGGTCCACCATTTTTAGTAGCCACCATCGGGAGCCCATGAGCAGCTGCCTGCATCATCCGACAAATATGAATTAAAACTATTCTTCCTCCAACAGAGAAAACTGAAATAGGAAAAGATGCTATTCTAAAACCTACCTCAATCAGAGTGAGCCCAAAAGGCTCTACAAGTGCTGGGTTTATGAAAACTCCCTGCCATATAGATAAGGCCAACGACTAAGCAAAGCTTGAGGTCAAAAACTTTACATCACTTATAAAACATATTGTCAATTAACCTTCGTTCTTGCAGCAAGCCTGTATATTTCTGGAACATCAGCCTGCTTGTGATGCTTTGGATAGGCCACTAATCCATAAAGGTCATACTTGTCAATCAGTTTAAGTACTGTTGTAAGCACGCTTGCACTTCCAGAAGACATTTCATCTATATCATCTCTGTTCCCCATAATCAGTGTCTGCATGATAGCATATCGGTTTCTACGAGGATCATCATGTCAAACAAATCAACTAACTAGTTTCGAAGTACTCACAAGGTTTGCAAGCTCTCTTAAGGGACGACACTCTCCAAATGCCTTCACAAGAGTGGTAATATTCTTCTTTGGATCAGGCCTTGACAAGGCCAAAATCATGGGTTTATGTGGATTGGTAAGGAATCGCATGACCTGTCAAAATATGTTATCCATTAGCAGCCATAGCAGTACCAGTAATCATGTGAAATAAGAAGCAAGTCTTGACAAGACACTGACTTCAGACCATATGGCTGGGATTGCCTTTGGGGAGGAACCATCAGCACTAGTCATTAGTGTTGTGAGTTCTCCATCAATCTCAGGGGCATCTTCTTGGACGACAACATTGCTGAAGTCCATGCCAGGAGGAATAACCTGCAAACATACATTGTGCTATCCTATTACGAAATTCAGAAGGATCCTTAATATTTCAACAAAGAATTCTACTTTTAAATTTTACTGAAAATTTCTGTTTCAAAAGGAATGGGGACTTCAAACTAGAATGCATCGTATACCTAAATGACAGTGTCAGCCCTAAGCTGGAAGAAAAGTAGCTTCACAGTCATTCCTTATGGACAATATGGATAATCTAATGAATTGAGTGCACGTGATTTTTAGAATGCCATGAGAATCAATAACTGATTAAAGTGTATAAAATTCCAAAAATCAAATGAGATACATTCTTACCACCATACGTGGCATGTAACGACCATGGCAATCAACCCCACGTCTAGCACGAGCACGTAAAACCTTCTCAAGCTTGACGTCAAAACCATTATAAAGTCCCCATTGCTCTTCAACCTCCTGTTTGGTACTTGTGATCACAAGTTCAGCAGCGTCAAGTGAAAGTTCTTCGCCTTCTATTCTCCTCAATATCTTATATGTTGAATTGATATCCTCCTTTGATTGTCGTCCCTGCTTAAGGAGCTGCTCAAGCTTATTCCTCCCGAGCGAGTGTCCGGTCAATACCATGGGGACATTCAATGCACCTGATAAAAGAGCAGCGCTATCACCTGCATCAGCATAATGTCCATGAATAACATATGGCCAAACAGCATGGCCCCCTCCAATTTGTTCACCCAAAACCTTTGACATATTAAGAATGTGAACAAGTGCTCCATCTACAAATTCTTGGATATAGGGCCAAAGTAACTCTTTCCTTAGGTACTTGTCACGAGGACCAAATGGAATCCTAATTATATATGCTCCACTGCTTTCTCCCACTTCATTTCCATCAGCATCTTCCAAGCCAGCAGTTAGCATCTCTGTTGGTTCACCATAGCTCCAATCAATGTCAGGACAAGAAATTTGACGAGTAAACAGATCTACCCTGTACACTCCAGGCATCCTAGAAAGTGCTCGAGCAAGTTCTACCACATACTTGACCTGAAATATTTATTTAAAAGGTGTAAGAAAGTCACATTGCAGAAGGTTTTAGTAATAACATGATAGTTTCATTTGTATGAAAGCAATATTTACTTGTCCACCAGTGTCAGAATCTCGACCAAGCTCCATATTGTCTCCACGAACCAATCCATGTAAACTAGAAAGAGGAAACGGTAACAATAATGTTTCAACTACCTAGATCTGATTGGTGCTTCGATAGAATTTATTTTAAAGAGATGTCTTTACTTACCAAAACCAAATATAGAACTTCCATTTTCACAATTACTTACTAGTTTATTATTTGAATCATACGAAAATAGCTAAAAAGTAAAAACAAGGCACATATTTAATTACTTGACAAATTGTACGGTGATTTATTTCGCTGCAGATAGCATGTTGTCTGGTAGAATTATGCTTCTAAAATGCAGTTCACTTTTAAAAAGTGTCATTAAATGCACTTCTTCACACTGCGTTCCTTGTTGATTTTAGAAAACTTTCCCATTTCCTTCCCTTATTGTATAGCACTATGGTAATTGAGACTAAACATTTGAAATGAAATTGGAAAGGAAACCATACAAGTCAAGCTGTGTTAAACAATTTACTTGAAACAAGGGAGAAAAATGGCATACAGCAAAGTGTTCTGTTTACAAGTGGACCCTGATTAAATTTAATAACAGTTGAGTATCCAGTATGAATAAATCATACAAGAAAATGATACCTGATAAGCACAATATAGAGCTTTTTTTCTTTTTTATCATCTGACCACACCTCCAAGTTTGAGAAATTTCTTTGGAACTTTTTCCTCGGGGTCTCGCTTTGCACCAGCTCCCCTACACCATCTCCTTTCTCACCTTCAGACAAGTCTTCAGACATTTCTTCAGTTGCATCTTTTCGGCCTTGCTCCCTTTCCAGTCTACGGTTGGCCAACCTTTGTAGTCCCTCCCATTCCAACTATAAACAACAGGTGTATCACATTTCAGATTGACAATGAAATGTTATTGAAAATAAAAAAGCATGTGATTCCTTTGGCAATTTGGTGAGATTTCGATCTTCCATAAAGAAGACGAGCAAATTATTTCATTATTTACAGCTGAAGTTGGCAACTTTTATATGGAAATTAGTTGATAACTCGGTAGATTCAGGTAAATGAAGGATTTAAGCTACTGCTTATAGTAGCAAAAGGATTAATTCTTTAACAGGAAAAGCAACTTGATTATCTCATTAAATTACACACGTCCACATCCAAGTGACATATCCATGCATAAAGACTGCACAAAGAAAGAACAAAAGATGAGTTGCACTTATTGAGTAAATTGATGATACAAAAGTCTCAGTGGCAACTCAAGAATACTTCTGCCTCTCAATGAAATCATAGTAAAAAGGAAACACTCTGTATCTTCCCAAGGAAGAATGAAGAAGCCCACCAGCAAGCACAATCCGGAGAATCAGTTCTTAAAATCCCCAAAACATATAATAAGTAAATCAATGCTACAGATTATCCTTAAATTCTTTCATCTATTTCCTTTCTGTTTATGCAATTGTATGGAAGAGGGACCATTCTCGGAAAAGCATACTACAGCTAATCATTATCAACGAGATTGACTAGAACTAAGAATACGATAAAGGAGCACCCATAGATACTCCAATACTTTGCCTTTAAGTACATAAAAATACAGGCTTTTTGTAGATTCGAAAAGTGCCTAATTCCGGAGAAAACATATACGAGACATGTCTTTCCATGTACACAGAGATAAAGGTATGCATGCTTAAAAAGATACGCAGGACGTAACAAATGAAATAGATGCGATGCGAGTGACCTGCTTTTTCTTGCGAGTGAGGTGCCAAATACGCCAGCACATGTTCTCGAGCCTGGAGCTCCGCTCGCGTGTGTTGCGAGTGGCAACGACCTTTATCCATGTCCTGTGAAGATCAGTCTCATCAACCCCTGTTACGACCTCCTCCACAAAATACTTTGTTGGATTAAAATGCCCTCTGTCACTCAGATTCACTGCTGGGGTTGGCTTCTGTTCTTCAATAGCACCTGTACCACTGTCCAATATGGCCTCCAAGTATCCATTTATCCACTCGTTTCCGGCCATTACAGCACAAGAACGTTACTGGTTTCTTCCTGTTGCTTTACAGTAATTCAAAAACTCGGGCTGATCTCCTCTCTACAATCAAATGAGTTCATCTGCATTGGTGACTAAATTAGCTAGAATAATAAATGGGATTTCTACAGATAAAAACCTTAAAGATGTTTCCTGGTTTTCCTTGTTTAATCAAATAAAATGGGGGCGTCCCAGTTTCGCAAAGTCGAAATTCTAGCGAAACAGAACGTTCTTTTAGTTGAAAAACTTAAGCTTTCTACCATCAGAGCAAAGGGAATGGCAAAGTTGGTATTTACAACTCATTTACTAAGCCTGATATGCTCTCAATCGGGATCTTTAGATATGGTGTGGCTTGGAAGACACAGAGAAGGCAAGGGTTGGAGCCTTGTAAGGTTACGGTTTTGATTAGGAGTGTAGTGTTTGTAATGTTCAAGTACGTGGCTAGAATACTGAAATGGAGAGGGAAATGAACCAGGATGTGGAATGTGGGACCAAGAGATTGGACACGAAGACACGTGTAATTAAGGGATGTTGAAGCAATGAAAGGTGGAAGTCACACCTGTAATGTAAGGCAAAGTGGGGATAGGAATAGGGGGAGGAGGTGGTTTTGGTTTGGGTCTGATTGGAGGAGGAGGATGTGACAGTCAGTAACAATTCAGCAGTTTTACATTTTCCAAGGTTGTCCGCTTCCCAATGCGAGCTTTTGGCTTCTTTTTGTCTCGTTTTGGCTGCTAATTCCCTGCCCGATTCTTCTTCTCCTCCCTTGCATTAGGTCGTTATCTATCTTTGCTCATAATTTTTCGTTTGCTTTCAACTTGCTGACATTTTTAGATGAGGCATCATGAATCCATTGTTGGGTTGTGTGGTAAAAGGGCTAATATAATGCGAAACCATTAACAATCAATACCAACATACACAAAAAAACATCTATCCTATGTAAATTTTTGAGAACTTGTTTCCCACTTAGTTTAGGTTCAGATATTATATATATATATATATATATATGTATGTGTGTGTGTTTATGTAAGCCCATAGATGACTAGTTAAGAAAAAATTAAAGAAATTGACTTTAAAATATTGATGAAGGCGTAACATTTGAGAATGGACACGTCTATTTACATACATTTTAAATTTTCTGATATAAAATTTTTATGACACTAAAAAAGAACAGTTGTTTGAATAGATGCACTATCACGTGAAGCTTTACCTGCCATGATGGATGCCTTCTTCCTAAACTAGCTTTGACAACTTTTAGAGGAGATTAAAGCTACTGCTCATGGCTTCTATTAGATGCACAGAATTAGAGCAGCCCCAATGAGAGAGAGACTCGGGTCACCTATTATCAACCCAGGGAGTGACTAGTGGGTCCTCCTTCTCTGGAGATTGTCTACATCTCTTATCTATAAAAAGGCACGTACTTCACTAGATTTCTTCGAAGAAAGTACATTGTTGGTTTACCATATCAAAAGTTAGTATCAACTTTTTGGTCTCTTCTCAAATGCTAAGAGTGTCATTCGTTTCCGGTTTTTCTGATCACTATGATGCTTTATTATTATGCTATGGAGCAAAATATCGCTTCTTTCAGTAATTTCAGGCCACGTTACTTTTGAAACATTCGTGACGAAGCTTTTTTTTTTTTAACTTAGAATTATATTAATAATAATACGGCCGGGGAAAACCGAAGCAAATGTACCAATTGGGGAATATGAGTTCCCCATTACACCCGACTTAGATCCATAAATTCGATGATTAAAACTTGACTGAATTACATCAGAAAAGTTAAACTCAGAACGAGAAATATTAATCACAAATTGAGGAATATAAGTTCCCCAATTCGCAAAATCAGACAGGAACAAAGCCTCCTTAGCTATGGCATGAGCTACCCTATTTGCTGATCTTTTGACATGACAGACGTCAATTTCCCTTAGCTCATGTAGAAGAGCTATACAGTCCGATATAACCACCCCTGCATAAGATAAATCCGAAACACTTCCTTTAAGAGCATTCACAAGTAGAAGACAATCTGATTCAACAGCATTGCACGGTATGTTATTAAGTTTTATCCAAGTTAGAACTTCTTTCATACAAAGTGCTTCAGCGAGAGTAAGATCAGGAAGACCATCGAAAATCTTAGCAAATAAATAAATGATGTTATCGTGATGATCCCGAATCAAGATAAAACTTCTTTCATACAAAGTGCTTCGGTAAGAGTAAGATCAGGAGGACCATCAAAAATCTTAGCATATAAATGAATCATGTTATCGTGATGATCCCGAATCAAGCTGCCACAAGAGATTCTTCTCGTAGAGACATCCAGAGCTGCGTCCAAGTTGCATTTAAAATGTCCAGCAATAGGCGGGTTCCAGCTAAGAAGATGCCCACACTGTGTGCCATGTTGCGCTGGACCATTTGTGTGGATGTTCACTTCCTCCCACTCCCTGAGAGCATTATGTACCACCCACAGTACCGCAGAAGCAAACGACAGACGCCGTCCCCAGACAACAGTGTTCCTTTTGTTCCACAAACACCACAAGCACATGACAACAATCTGTTGTTGGGAGATTCCTAGCGTGTGAACCACTTCAGTGATCCAATGCGTGAGATTGAAACCATTGCTAGGTCTTACCAAATTCAATCGGTCCCAATAATACCGAATCTTGCATTGCGTTTGGTTACTGTCTCTTATATGCAGAGATGGAACGAGACAAAAATTTAGAGACTGAACAGAACAAAAATTTGAGATAGTGAGGTGTTTGGTTGTGATGGACAAAATAGATAAAATTGTCTCCGTCTTGAGGATAGAAATGTGTTTGATTGCAATTGACAGAACATAAAAATAATATCAATGACTAAAATATCCTTGCAGTATAATATGATTAGAAATATATAATTCATTAATTATTTTAATAATAATAATAAGATAATTAATTTCGTATAATAAAATTAATAAAAATAATAATATTAATAATAAAAAGAATAATAATAAGTAGAAAATTTATAACAATAATTAATAATAATAATAACAATAATTAATAATAATAATAATAATAAATCAATAATGATGATGATGATGATGATAATAATAATAAGTTCAGAATTTATAATAATAAATAATAATAATAATAATAATAATTAATAATAATAATAATAATAATAACATAATTAAGAATAAAAAATTGCTTATGTGGGGGGAGGGGTATTTCTGGAAGTTACTTATGTATTTTGTTTCAAAGACGGGGACAAGAAATTTTGTACCACAGTCTTGGAAGGAACAAAAAATTTCTATCTCTGTGCTGTGAAGTCGGGACAAAAATAGATAGGGACAACAAGCAAACACTACGAAGCATAGAACTTTTGTGTCCCTGTCATCTGTCTCCACCCATGGGGACATGAACCAAACGCCACATTAGGGTTGGGAAAGGAGAGGTTACTTTTAAAATATTTGATGCTATGAGACACTCCCTTAAATAAGAAAATTCTTGCTATTTTATTGATACCATTGACTTTTTAGTTTTAGATGTTATGTAGGATGCTATTTCTGAAACCCACTAGAGATGTGCTTTGTTTAAAGTGGGGAGGAAGATGGGGCTAACCTTATAAAGAAAGAGAAAATAACCTACTTAGAGGATAATGAACCCATGGTGAGGAAGGAGTTTGAAAAGATTGATATAAGCAAGGAGAAGAGGTTAAAACCCTCTATCAAAGAATCAACAGAGTTGGAGTTAAGAAAGTTGTTTGATCACTTAGAATATGCATTTTTAAAGAAGAATTCAAAGCTTCCAATGATTATTACTTTAAATTTAAAGGTAAATCAAAAAGAGAAGTTATTAAATGTGCTTAAGGATTACAAGAGGGCTATTGCTTGCAAGATTTAAGATTTCTAAAATTATATGAATTAGCTTCTCCTTTTGCGCTTATAAGATTCTTCAAGAGGATGATTTCAAGCTAGTTTTGTAGCCCCAAAGGAGGTTGAATGCCACTATAAATGAAGTATAAAGGTAGAGGTAATTAAACTTCTAGATGTTGGTATGATTTACCCTATTTCTAACAATTCTTGGGTGAGTCCCATGTAAGTTATACCAAAGAAAAGAGGAATTATAATAGTACCCAATAAGAAGAATAAATTGATTCCTGTGAGAATCGTCACTAGGTAGAGAGTGTTCATCAATTATAGGAAACTAAATGATGCTACATAGAAAGATCTTTGATTTGGCTTTTAAAGACCAAATATTGGAGCAACTAACTAAATACTTATACTACTACTTCTTGGATAGTCTTTCGAGCTACTTCCAGATTCTTATTACTCTTAAAGATTAAGAGAAAATGTCATTCACATTTCCTTATCGTACGTTCTCCTTTGGGTTATGTAATATGCCTACTATATTTTAATAGTGCATTATAGTCATTTTTTACATTCTAGTCGAGGAAATCATGGAGGTATTTATAGATGGCTTTTTGTTTTTTGGTGATTCTTTTGATTTATGCCTATATAATTTAGACATATGAGTGATTGAGAGATGTGGGGAAATTTTGCTTAAGGATATTAGAAGTTGTTCAGGGCGTGTAATTTTTGTAGAAGGTTTATCAAACACTTCTTTAAAATTTCTAGGCCTGTAATCAAATTGTTGGAAAAATATGTGCCATTTAACTTCACTTAAGAGTGTTTAGATGTTTTTAACATTCTTAAAGAAAGCTAACTAATGTCCCAATTATGGTTGCATGAGATTGGAATTTGCCTTTTAAACAAATATGAAATTTAAGTGACTTTGTATTAGGTGTAATATTTGGATAGAAAAAGGATAAGCTTTTTTAGCTAAATTACTATGCTAGCAAGACTTTGACGGATGCTCAGGAGAAATACAATACCACGAAAAAAGAATTGCTAGTAGTGGTTTTTGCATTTGATAAATTTATACCTTAACTAATCTTGTTTAACGTTATTATTTATACTGACACTTTCCATTAAGTTACTTTCTAAATAAATCTGATGCTAAGCGTAGATTAATTAGATAGATCTTATTGTTATAAAAATTTGATCTAGATACTGATCATAAAAAGGGAGCTAAAAACCTAGTACCAAGCCATCTATCTCACTTAGAAAATGCAAATTTGGAGGAGTTGAATGAAGAGGAAATAAATGATTCATTCCCAGAAGAGCACCTATACAATTTAAAGGAGGTAACTGACCATTAAACCCCTTAATTTATAAATGTTACAAATTATTTCGTGATTAAGATCCTACCAACGGATCTTTTTCATTAGTAGAAGAAGAAATTCTTTAGTGACTTGAAGGTGTATTTTTATGAGGATTCATGTTTGTGTAGACCAAATTGCTAGAAGATGTGTTCCTTAATCCAAAGGGTGGAACATTCTAGCACATTGTCATATTGGACCAACTGGAGGGCATTATAGTGGAAATGGGATGATTAGAAAGTTCTTGAGTTAGGTTTTTATTGGCCCTCAATTTTTCAGGATACCCAAAGATACGTATTTTTTTTGATAGCTTCCAACGATCAGGTAATATTTCTTGTCGTGATGAGATACCTCAAATTTTTATTCTTATATATGAAGTATTTCATATTTGAGATATTGATTTTATTAGTCCTTTTATCGTTTATTTGGTAATAATTGTTGTTGATTATGTCTCTAAATGGTTAAAACTTAAGCTTTGCTAAAAAAATGATGATAGAGTTGTAAAATTCCTATAAAAAAGCTATTTTCATGCTTTGGCATAGCTAAAGCAATTGTTGGTAATAGGGGCACACATTTTTGCAACATGAAATTTAAAAAGGTATTAAAAAAGTATGAAATCACAAATAGAATTACAACCCCATATCACTCTCAAACTAATAGCCAAGTTGAGCTAGTTATTAGGGATTTAAAACATATTTAGGAAAAGATTGTAGAGTTGATGTGTGTGATATTATATGTTCTAATCGTAAATGCATTGTGCAGTTGTAGCTAATACTTGCAAGTATAGGTCGATCTCATGAGGACTATAAGTACTAGTATTAACCCTTTTTTCTATTATCTAACTGTCAAATCAAGTTGTGGATTTAATTTAAAAATAAACTAAACAAAGTAAACCAAGGTTTAATAAGAGATTAAACTAGGATAAAGAAAGCACCATGATTAAACAATATCAAATAAGTAATGCCCAGGAGATGAATCCCCTTATATATCTTAAACATTAACCATGCAATTAAGTTATTGATTATTAGACTGTGGAAATTCTTGTCTTATGCATTTTTCTAGTTAAAACCCCTAAGATTGCATTACTCAATTGATAAATTTCACGATTAAGTTTGACCTTAATCTAAAGGATATATATCGATCTATCTCTAGGTTTGTAAGTAACTCCTTCCAATTATGATAGATCTATCCAAATAAAAGGATTTGTCAATCTAAATCATATGAAATCAAATGTTGAACTAATATCTCAGACTTATTAGTTCAATAATATAAATGCATAATTCAATTGCAATAAATTAATATCTTAAATTGCCTTAAATAAAAGACTAAATCATACTATCCATCTCGACTAAGGGTTTATCACACCTAGGTAGTAAACAAATTAGTTCTTAAATATAGATAATGATATCAGCATCAAGTATTCAGAAGAACAAGTAGAAATAACAAAATCTATTATCTATATATCCCCCTTTATCCTTAATGAAACCTCCTTAAAAATTAGATGAAAGGTTGCTCTCTATTAGATCTCTTGAAGTAATCTTCATGTTTTTCTCTTCCTAAATTCATAATTGCTTCTTCTATCCCTTTATGGTGTCTAATCAAATTCCAAATTCCTTCTCCCCATATGTAGCCTTCATAATTTCCTTCTAAAGTAAGAAATTAGAGTTTCTGGAATATACATGGTCACTTACACAGTCAAGTATCTTAAAATCCCCTCATCGTGTCTTTATATAGTTTCAAAGGCTTACATAGGATACATACACGGCTATGTATGCCACATACATAGGTGTATATCTTCATGCGAGTATAAGTAGCTTATATGGTCTTTATACAAGACCGTGTATCATTAAAGTTGCTTCAGTTCTTTCATTTTATGCCTTAATTTTGCCTGAGTTGTTCAATTACCATAAAACTCTCAAATTATAAGCAAAACACAGTAAATATAAGTATAAAAATATATTCAATTAATCATTTATTAAACATTCCCACTTAGACTTTTGCTTATCCCCAAGCAAGCTATAATCCAAATCATCAAACTTACTAAAATTCACCCCTTATTAACCTCAACCTGTTCATCCATACCCCAGACCATAATGTCATATCAGTTACATTAATATATAATTAGATTTAATTCATCTTAGAACCAACCTTCATAAGTCAATTTCAATATCAATCAAATAGATAATTTTTTGAAATCAAAGGCACAAATTTTTACACCCTCACCAAGGACTAACTCAATGCACTCAAAGTGTTTAAGGTGTAAAGTATAAGAACTCTCAAATTAATATATAGGAGGCTTTTTAACCATAAGCTTACAATAAAATCGTATCTCCACTATGTTGATTTACAAAACAGTCTACTAGTTTTACGCTCAACAACTACAAGTATATAGATCATGACTTGTAGTTAGAAAGTGGATATCGATCCCCTAGGGATTGATGATTAGGCACCACTTAATTCAGATCAAACTTTGTTTAAAATTGAAATTGTTTTATGGAAATAAACTGAAAAATTAAATTTAAATTAAATGACTAACAATGAACAATTGATAACACCAAAATGCAGAAAATTGGAATTCAAGGTTTCAACGACTAGAGATCACTTTTTTCCTATCTTGTCTCCCTCTTATTTTATTAACTGAATTGTGTCTCACCTAAGATGTTCGAATGCATTAAATACCCTCTCTCAAGTTGTAATTAATTGTCCCTAATCAAACTAAATGAAAGTTGATTAAGCAATCTTTCAATCTACCAAATCACTACACCAATTTAACTAGTTTTTAAGTTATCCTATGGGTGATCAATTAAATTTGCCAAGACCTCTCTTTTAGCTAATCAATTAACTTGATGAATGTAAGTCTACGGGTTGCCAATTCTCATTGTAAAATCCTACACAAATTACCCTACTCAATCTCTCAATTTATTGCAAGGTGTATGTATATAATCAACATTCATCAAATACATCTATCATTCAAATCAATAAAATAGGAGTTTAACAAGATAGCTCAAAAGTAATCCCTAAAAATAAATCAACCACTCATGGTGTCTATAACATCATCAACATTCAAATATTCCATCATACAATGACTAGAAAAGATAAAAATGACAGAAAATTAAATAAAGAAAACTCCTCTTCTTTGCCAAAATCTGAAAATTTCAGTGTTGATGTGCTATTTTCCCAATTGTGAGTGATGATCCTTGAATCTTCACCTTCCTCAAGACTCTAAATTCAGATTCTACACAGACGGTTTACGACATTCTCCATCCATAGGGTTTTAATATCTTATATAGTCTAGAAAACCTAAAAATTAATTGAACCCTGCATATTTTCTCATATTAAACAGCCCATAATCATGGGAATTGGCATGATTCCCATAATCGTGTTCTTGCACTAGAATGCTTCCTCTTCTCCTCTCCTCTTTTGGTCTCTAGCTCAATCTCCAAGTTGCCAACTTCCATTCCTACATCAAAATAATCAATTCTCACCTTAAATTAACATCAAATATACAAGAACAACAATGAAGATCAAACTAAACGAAAACATATAAAACGAATCCTAAAATACAATAATTATAAACTATTATGCAAGAAACACATGCCAAATACTTATAAAAAACATACACTAATGCACAACTATCGTACTACTTATGACTGAACTAGAAATAAAAATCAAAAGGTCTTGTTATAAGGTTTTAATGAGACGTAGGTAAAGGTAAGATAGGGATAATAAAAAGGGTAATAATATTGAAGAAAATTTATATAAATAAAATTACATGAAACTTAGTTCTTTACAACATAGGTCCTTTAAACCATAATTCCATTAGTACAATAACTCCAAGATTTTTTTATTTTTATACTACACTTGCAACATATATTATTTATTCTTTTTTCAAACTTCTTCCAGTAAATTTGGAGAGAATATGAAAATAAAAAAATAAAAAATTGAGAAGAATCATATTAACAAACTCCATGTACCAACAATCAAAGAAATATTAGGCCTACTTAAAATTCTCTAATATAATCCAAATTTTTCAAGTAAATGTAAATCCTTCAGAGCTAAAAATTAATGAAAAGGATTTCAAGAAAACTAAGGTAAAGGAATTAATATGGTTGTAATCAATAAAAGGCTAATTCTCAAAAGTGGTTACTCCTAAGGGATAAAATATGACAGGATAATAATGAAGAAAATAGGCTAAAACAAAGGGTTAAATCTGAATACTTTATCATTTGAATGCTTCTAGTTTAACAATATGGTCTTAATATGAATAATCAAAGCATGTTCTAAAATCATCTAACTATGTATGATATCACACATGAAAGAATAAAACAACTTAAAATAAGTTTGTAAATATTTTGCTCTTAGGCTCAAAAGTTCACCAAAAAGGCTTTGTGTGAGTAAATAATATACAATTTTCATTCAAATTAATTATCTCAATGATTACTAAAAATATAATGCTATATTTTGTTTGGGATTATGGCTAGATTTTGTTTTGATAAGCATAAGGCAAGTGGTTTTTGCGTAAAAGATTGTATAAATCTCAATTAAGGGAAATAAAGTGAATCAGTAGATTTTTTGCATCAAGTGTGTGTATCTTGGATTTTTGACAAATAGCTTAAGGGTATTGCAAGAATTTTGCTTGAGTATTAAATGGCTTTTGAAAGATATGATGGTTGTGTGTTGAGTTGGTAAAAAAAATAAACCTACGGAAATTGGTGGTTGTGTGTGAGTGCCACTAGTGGAGTGCGGGTTTTGTTTTTCTTTTGGAGAACCTACGGTTGGGTCTTGTGAGTTGTGTGATAGTGCGCAATGTATGTTTGTTGTGTGTCGTGGGTGAATAATTGTAACATCCCGTTTCCATATAAAGGGTTGAACCATAGAAACGGGTACACGTGAGATCAATCGGAGAAATTAGGAAAACACATCTCATGCTCAT